>JARVJO010000227.1:17596046-17612557 GCA_031762555.1 Cynodonichthys magdalenae | reverse complement strand
CTCTGACCACCATCAGTAGGCAAGGCGGGTGAAGTGTCTTGCCCAAGGACACAACGACTGAGACGGCTGGAACGGGGTATCGAACCGGTGACCTTCCGGTTCCAGGACCCTAACCCCCCTCCCCTAACCACTTCGCCACAGCCGCCCTCATGATAAATGATTGATTAAATTACATTGAGGCAAAACAAAAATATCCACAGTGTTCCTGACTGAGCTCTACGTGTTTTTTCCTGCATAGAAACAGTATTTTAACACATCTCCTTATAAACACTGTCTAAATGTGAAATGAATAATACAGAAATACTATTGAAAGTAAGAGTTTTCATCACTGAGTTGTGGCAAGTCTTGAATTCTGAACTCTCCCACCTTCTGACAGAATATTTTCATGCATAATCAACATGCATTATGGGAGATGTAGTTTATGGTCGATGCTGGCTTTAAATCAGTTTATTTTGAGACCTTAGAGCTAAATTACTCGGGGCCACAGTTACTGACAAGTGTTATCTTTCACCTTTTTTTTTTTTTTTTCTTTTTGTTGCATTAATTAAAAGTAAAGTAAATTTTTCATTGGCAAGCCGGACGGGAGTTACCTCTTGAGTCTGACGTGCGTTTGATGAAAGTAAATTGAAACAAAATTGTATCATGACAAATTTTTTTAATGGAAACATCGTATCATCATCCAAACAAATCAATATAGGGTATTGTGATAAAGCTGCTGATGGACCTGTCTCTGAATTATGTTTGTTTTCTCAGGGAGCCAAAGTGCTTTGTGGAGGAGAGCCTTTAGTCCTCAATGACCCCAAACTGAAGGGGGGTTATTATATGTCACCCTGTGTTCTTGGTACGTCTAGACACTCATTTTGTGCCCTCGCCGGTTTTATCCCTCAGTGTTCCTCACCTCTCCTCTCTTCACAGATAACTGCAGAGACGACATGACCTGCGTGAAGGAGGAGATCTTCGGTCCGGTCATGTCCGTCCTGCCGTTTGACACAGAGGAGGAAGTGATCCAGAGGGCCAACAACACCACCTTTGGACTGGCCTCTGGAGTCTTCACCCGGTGAGTATTCTTGACTCGACACCGAGTTGCAGCTGCCGTTTAATCTTTGGCGCTCTGCTTTTGAAGATAAGGAGTTTTACTGCTTTATCTTCTGACGCTCTGCTGTTCAAGACTTCCAAGTATTGTTGTGTAACGAGTTTTGCACACACAGGATTATTCTGTTAATCTTTGACCACGTGAAATGGGTTCTTCTTGTGCGCCTGCAGGGATGTATCTCGAGCTCACCGCGTGGCCGAGAAGCTGGAGGTGGGGACCTGCTTCATCAACAACTACAACATCAGCCCAGTGGAAGTGCCGTTTGGAGGATATAAGATGTCAGGTAGGGTGTTGGAAGGTTGAAATGGTCAGAATAACTTCTCTGGTGTTTGCTTTGAGACGTAAACTCGGTTAAACTGCACCTCATTTGTGATGCGACAGGTTTCGGCAGAGAGAACGGTCAGGTGACCATCGAATACTTCTCCCAGCTGAAGACGGTGGTTGTGGAAATGGGCAACGTAGAGGAATACTTCTAAACTTATCAAGTTTACTTATTTAAACTGTGAATGGATTCCTTTACTTACTACCTTCATTCCATCATTTGTGCCATAGAAAGTATTAAACCCTCTCCTTTCTGTGTTTTCTAACATTTCATACAGTTGAACCTGGTTTTAGAAGCACTGGCTTCCTGCTCAATCTGTGCCTAACAAGTTTAAAGCTAACCCATGTAGAGACATGATGATGTCAAAGTAAAGATGCACTAAAGGAACCGAGAGCCTTAATCTGTAATCCTGCTTTTAGAGACTGTAACCAGTTTGCTTCAACTAAAAAGCTGATGGATTTTTTTTCTGGTTATCAAAATAAAATGTTTTGGCAACATCTGTTCTCCTTGTAGTTTAACTGGTTCATGTAAATATAATATTCAATGACTCTTGGTTACAATATAGATGAAATCTACCAAAAACAAAAATATCTCATGAGACACTAATGAGGTTTTGGCAAAGCATTTTTCACAGCAGAAACACTAACGGGTCACTGAAGACTGGACTTTCCATAATTAAACTGCTATTTTCAACAGTGTTTACACAATCACAGTATTGTTTAATGAGTTTTTGAGATTTTGCCACAGACTGTTGAGCTTCAGAGCATGATTATGCCACACCCTAACCTTTGAGCTATATTTCACAATTTTTGCAAAGTCTTTACTTTCACAGTCTGCTTACAATTTATACATCATGGTGCTTTTTATTTACTGTTTAGGTTTTTAGACCAAGTATATTTTTCACTGCTGTGGGACCTAGTTTTCTCAACCTGCTGGATGGAAAAGGAAGTAAAGAAAAATGGATGGATTTGTCTGCGTGGCACAGGTGTGTGGGTACAATCAGAGGTGTCAAAAGTATTCACATTCATTACTCTGGTAAAAGTATAGATACTAAGGTTTAAAAAGACTTAAAAGTAGAAGTATCGACTCATGGATTTTTCTCAAGTAAAAGTTTAAAAGTACTTGTTGCAAAACGACTAAAAGTATAAAAGGATTGGGGGGGGGCTTATTAGGGACCAAAACTTAGACTGTGCCACAGGGATCTATAGTGAACAACCACCTCCCAAAAAAGCCTTGTTCTCATAAAACCATAATGACTATAATGTATTAAAATATTTACCAGGTCATCATTGTAAATGAGGGTTAATTCTCAACTGGCTTACATGGTAAAATAAAGGCTTATATAATGTTAAAATATTTGGGCCCCTGAGGGGTGTGGTCAAAAAGGGGTCCCTGGGGGGCAGTGAGACCCAACTTTTTTCTGTTAACATGCATTTTCTGAAAGAGTGGACCCTAAGATACATGAAAATACCAGAGAAGTTCAGTAATGAGGAGTGAATGGTGAATCCCCCTAACCCATGGACAAAGAGAGAACATGCAAACTCTACTCAAAAAGGTCCTCAGGCCAGTATTTGATCCAACAACATTCTTGCTCAGAGGCAACATCTCTATTAACTGAGCCACAGTGCCACCTCATATTCAGTATGATGACAAGGCAGGATGAAAACAAGCCAAATTGAAAACAGAACAGAACTGTTTTGCATTTTTAAAAAGCAGTAGAAAGTACAAATAATTGCTAATATAATAGGCTGAAAAATAAATACTCCAGTAATGTATAAATAAAAAATTCAATATTTGCACTTCCCTACTTGACAACTCTGGAAACAATGGTGTCCCCAATGAGCCTCTGGAAGCAGCTTTGTTCTCTATGTTCTCTATGATCCGTTGATTATTAATTGGTTATAATATAGAGTAAAATATATTTAATACCGTGAGTAAAAACGGGCATCTAGCAATAAGACGGGATAATGACATGTTTGGCAGCTCCTGATCATTGAAAAAAAGCGTGAGCTCTTATTTTGATAGTCGCAATCCGGAAAAGGATATATGTCAGAGAAGACAGCTGGCTAGTGTGTAGCGCAACGATGCAGGTAACCTTTGTGAATTTTATATATTACTTAAAAAAAACAATGACTAACATCCCAAAGTTAAGGCGTTTCATTGAAATAATAAAACTTTTATACTGCTTTTGTTGAATTTGTTCAATTAGTGTTAGCTTACGAAGCTAGCATTGATTTAGCTTACGCTAACAAAAGTTGTTTTGAAATGTTCTTTGTTGTAGTGATTTTATACGAATCTTGTGTTTCAGCAACGAGAAGAGAAGCAGCTTGAAGCCTCAATGGATTCACTCGTCTCTCTGGTGGATCACGTCAAAAACTCCCTCCAGAGTTTCATTTATAAGCTGGAAAATGAATACGAGAGACTGACCTGGTGACTACAACATGATTTTATTATTTTCGCAACTGCTCGCTTCATCCAGTATGGAGTACAGAAAGTAGATTTGGAATGCATACAGTGTTAATACTTGGTCTTTTGCAATGATTCAAACCTCGTGTACAAAAACACACAACAGATTTCATCACGTTATTATTTATTAAACAAAACCATCTGTTAAACAAAAACTTAACCAAAAAGCAATAGTTGTGTCTGGAAAAAAACAAGTCTGTTCTTAATTGTAAGATATAAGAGGTTCAAGAACATCCAGGTGCTGCTGATCAAATGCGTTTTTTAACTGATCATAATCACTGAGAGCTTCTTTATATAAGGAGACATTTTAGCAGATTGTTGATCTGCATAATAATGAATAGAATAGGAAAAACTTATAAAACATCTTCTGCTGATCTCAGGAGTGGACGTCCCAGAAAATTCACCCAAAGATCAGATTGTGTCATACTCAGAGAATATACTAAATAAAACCAATAATTTCATCTCTGACTGTTCAGTTAGATTGCTAATGTTAGCTAGCTAGCTTTGCTAACATCACTTCCACATAGCTAACCCTTCTTTGTGCTTCTTTTTTAAGTGACGATAAAAGTTTGACGTAGCAAATCACTTTAGAATTTACAAGTGGCTTTATGTTTTCTCCTGGATGTTGTTTTACAAATATATTCTGTATGATTTCAGTAGCTGAATTGAATTACTGAAGATTTCACAGACTTTCTTGGAGTTCGTCATGATCGTGAAACAAAAATACATAATTAGCAATGAGTCACGCTTGGATTTGAATCGGCACATTTTACATCCAATGAAAGGAAAGATGGTAACAAATAAATTGGACAATTTTCTCTTAATTTAGTGATACTTCTACTAGGGGTGCAACAATACATGTATTTGTATCGAACAATACAGATTTTTTAACATTCATTTATTCAACTTGTCTGAAGATGCTCTGTGTTGAAGGATCAGTGGATCTGTGTTCGACTACTCCACCTAGGCTGCATTATCGAGTACAGATCCACTGAGAAACTTGCTGTTTCAGCAACATTTCATTCAAAAACTGTACTTTTGACAAATATTCAAAATTCATTCCAATAAATTACAAGTTGGGAAGGGCATGGAAAATGCTCTTTTTTGTATTGAAAAATATCGAACCGTGAGACTAAAGTATTGGACTGAATTGTGAATTTTCTGTATCGTTGCACCCCTAATTTCTACAAATTTGTAGTTTTGACTGGTCTTGAAATAAAATCCCGAGACAAGACCTGTCGAGTACATATAACGTAACACGAGCTGACACTCCTGGCAGTGAGTCGACCATGAATTCCTGCAGACCAATGGATTCTAGAGTCAAATATAAGACCTTTTGTCTGACAGGTGAAGCTCAGAACAGTCTGGGTCATGGTGAAACGGAAGAAGTGATCCAGAACACGGCAACTAATCTAAAACATAACGACTGAAAAAAGTATCAGAATGCAGAATCGGTCCAGTTAAAGTGCAGATTCTGTGTGTTTTTGCTCACTTGAGGTTAGATTTGAATCACTTTAGAACCTGGAATAGAAAATATATTTGCTTTTTTCCTGATTCATAAACCCTAGAAGTGAAAGAGGCATGTTTTTTCTGTTTATCACTTGGTTTTAACTGTAGAGTGAACGTTTGGATTAACAATAATTCAAATGAATCTCTTGAGCAATAATCTAAAAACACATTGAGTGTGAATGGTGTTGATAAAACGTGTTGCTGTTTGTGTTTCTTTCATCCAGGCCCTCTGTCTTGGACAACTTTGCTCTCCTCTCAGGCCAACTGAACACCATCAATAAGCTGCTGAAGAATGAGAAGACGCCCTCTTTTCGCAGCCAGCTTATAATCCCGCTGCTCCTGTCTCCAGACAGAGATGAGGATTTAGCGGTGAGCGTCAGCGTCTCAGACGGTGTGTCGTTTCATAAGACAACAAGTTTCTCATTATTTTTTTTCTTAATCTGCCTCAGAAACTCACAGAGCAGCGTGTCCCGGTGTTCAGCCATGAGATTGTCCCAGACTACCTGAGGACCAAACCTGATCCGGAGGTGGAGGAGCAGGAGAAGCAGCTGAGCACAGAGGCGGCGCGGATCGGTCCTGATGTGGCTCAGGTGAGTTTCAGATGTGGATTCTGTTTATCGTTTTTCCTCTTTTTAACCCTCTTTTTTTAATGTGTGAACAGAAACAGATCCAAACACTGAATAAGATGTGTTCTAATCTACTGGAAAAGCTGAACAACCCTCGTGAAGACAGAGATGCTGAAACTGCAGGTGAGTTTCACATTTCTTGTCAACTTTTTTTTTAAATTTATATCCAGAGAAAAAGTAAGATAATTCTATATTTTCCACTTTTATCTATGATTCCAGGGTCACGACAGAACAAAGCGTTTTTTAACCCAGGTGACACCAACGCATTAGTCGCAGCTGTTGCTTTTGGGAAAGGACTTTCCAAATGTAGGCCTCCTGGTCTCGTGCCTCCAGGTCACCCAGGACAGGGGCCTCTCATGAGCGGGGGTCCAACCTTACAACAGGTCACCATAGGGGGCGGAGCCAGCCAGCAAGCAGGTTTAGGAGGACCTGTGGCTCCACAGCAGCAAGGACAGCCAGGTAGGAGACCTGGTTTAGGATTTCCACCAGGATCAGCTCATCCAACAGAGCCGTACCAACCAGCATGGAGAAAATATCTGAGAAAACCGTTATATGAAGTGCAAAATATTAAGTCAGGTTCATCGTGGATAATGAGGCTGAAGTGACAAACGTTTATAGGTTTTTAAGAGATGTAGTCACATTTTCACAGAAACTATTTCGTTTGTAATTATAAAACACAAATGCAAAATAAGATAAAATGTTCTGTTCGCTGCGGAGGAAAAGAAATACAACTTTGATTCCACAAAAGTTGGAACAAAGTGTAAAATATGAAACAGAATTCAATGATTTGCAAATCTGTTAAACCCATATTTTTATTCACAGTTTTATAATAATCATATCAAATGTTTCAACTAAAAATATTTACCACTGTGTGTCTGTAAACATCTGGGAAGTGATGAGACCAGCTGCTGGAGGTTTATCTTTCTGGTCTGAAGCAGGATTCCTGCTGTTCAACACTTCTGGAGCTTTGCTGCTTATGTTGTCCTAAAACTTTTTTTGCGTCAATGTTGCCCTCCAGCCGTAGAAGTTATCCATGCACCCCAATACCATCAGAGAGGCAGGCTTTTGAACGGAGTGCTGATAAAACTGTTGGTCCCTCTCCTCGTAGACGGGGTGCATGCGACATTTGTCCCAAAGAAGAAGATGGTGTTTCTGAATGATGTACGTGTCGTTTTCTTTGCGCGATAGAGCTTTAAGCAGTGATTTTTGACGGCACAGTGAACCGTGTTTACAGAGGATTTGCGGATGTGTTCATAATATAATCAGACCTGTTTTAATGCAGTTCTGTCTGAGCATGACCATCTAATTCTGACTTTCAGATTTGTCCTCTGAGCTCAGAGAATTCTCCAGATTATAATCTGTAAATGACGGGATGTTCAGTCTTCCCAAATTTCCCTAGAAATTATCTTTAGAGAGTAGTTTTTGTAGATTGTAGAGAGATTCAGCTTCTCTAAAAGGCTTGAATTAGTTGTTTTACGTTTACTTTTACAACTTTTTGTTGCTCCTGTCCCAAACTTTTTATTTTCAATCTCTTGCAGCCTTTTGGTTTAAACAGAAAATGTGGGTTTTTGAGTTTGCAAATCACTTTACTCAGAGTGTCTGTGGGTCCTTAAAAAGCCTTTAAAAATCCTAAACTCATGTATATAAAATCAAGACTTTAAAAAGTCTTAAATTACTTAAATGTGCAAGTTGGTCTTATATTTTGTCGGACAGAAGCGATTAAAGTTCTCCGGCTTCGCCGACCATCACTTATATTTATAGTTTTTTTTTCTCTTAAATTTCATCCAAGGTGGCATTAAAAAGGTCTTAAATTTATTAATTTTGATTTGCTAAAACCTGCAGATACCCTGTTTTACACAAAGCATTTTTCAGCATTTACTTTAGGCAAAGTGTTTTTTTCCCTTTTCCCATAACAAAGCACTTTGAAAAGAAATGTTGCATTCTAGTTTAGTTGTAACTAATTTAAAAGGCATGGAATGAGTTTGTATTAAACGTTTTGAAATATTACAGCACTTGTCAGACCTAAACAACAGATTTTTAATAAAATGAATGTTTAAATTCAGACATCGGTACCCATCTGGAAAATACATTTTAATGTCTTGAGGTCTGTTTAAAACTATAAATGTCGCAAAAAAAAAAAGGAGAACAGACGATGCAGAGATTTTTTTTTGTCAAAATTTCTGTTGTATTTTTATTTCATTCATAAAAACAAAACTATATACAGTAAAATACAAATAAAAAGTAAATCATGTCATGAATAAAATGGTTGCAGAGTGAAGAAATAAATCATTTTTTCTGCGCCTTATTTAAAAAACAAAAGCTGCAACAAACAAACAAGCTTCAATAATAAAATGTAATGATATCTGTTATAAATTGATTTACATTGATTTGATAAAAAAGGATAAACAACAGAACAATTAAAGTTAATCATTTTTTGTTTTCTCCTGCAGGAAAAATGCCGAGCAGCATCAAGACTAACATCAAGTCTGCCTCTGGCTCCATGCATCCTTACAACCGATGAGCTGCTCTCATCAACCTGCTCTGAAACATTTCAGACACTGAAGCAGCCGTTGTGTCCATGTCAGCTTTAAAGAAAACATTCCTCTGTTGGAAACCATCTATCAATCGAGGATCACCTCAAACAGGATATAAAGCTGATTTTTGTTGTTACAGAACTTTTATTTTATTCCTAAACATCTTCTGAGCTTCATGGTTGTGGCCACTAGATGGCAGTGTGTCATCATTTTCAGGATGACAACTTTCTATCAACAAACAATTCACTTTTTAATAAAAACATACATAAAGGCGTATCTGCTTGTACAGTGATTAGATTGAAAACGACATTTATGTTAGAGTAAAAAAAAATCCTAACATAATATTAAACACAGCCTTGTAGCCTTGTGTGTTTATGGTACATTTTTTATTCTCAGCCCTTTGTTCGTTTTGTCGCAGGATCAAAGGTGAGAATAATCGGGGCGGACGTTGCTCAGTGTGGCCTGATAATGTCAAAGTGTTTAGGGAGGAAGGAGAAAGTATCGCTGCTGACGTGTGAGGGAGGCCTCCTCTCCCCGCACCGGCTCTTTGTCCACTCCAATCCCCGTCCGGCTGCACGGCGCAGGCTGGCCCAGCGTGCAGGCTCGTGGCTGACCTACATACACCCTCTGTGCCCGAACAGGCGGCCGTCTCCCCGCGTCAGCCGCTGGAGCCAGACGCTCTGCTGAGACAGCTCAAAGCTGCGCAAGGTCACACTGTGTGTTCACAGAGGAGGGTTGAAATCATAAACAAAGACACAACGCTTCAGCCGAGGGTCTCCTCTAACCCCTCCATGCAAAGTTCTGCAGGAACTTCTATGGTGACGCTCGGAAAACTGCTGAATGACTGAGTGACTCGAGGGTTTTAACCATTTTAACACTTAATCTGAGTGAAAATTGATTTATTTTGTAAAGATAATGATTGTCATGAGCAGATTTTATTCAGTTTAGGTTTATTTGATCTACAGGAAGTAGATCTAATGTGTTTATTATTGTAGTGTTTATTCCCTTATTTTTGTGTTTCATTAAAAAAAAAGGCTCTGAATTCAAATACTATTGATAATATTAAAAAATTTAGCATTCTGCATAATCACCTGATAATGGTGCATTGTGTAAAACAAATACAATAATAATGCATTAATTTTTTTAATATATTTTGCTGCACTGAATCAATTAAAGCTGATTTAAAATCTGTTTTTATATTTAAAAAAATCTCTATATATATTAAACTTCTGGTTATGTGAGGTATCTTTATCTGTGATGCTCCAAGGCCAATGAGTTCTTGAATAAACTGTCACTGTGCCACCTCCAGGGGTGTGCACCCCACTATTTGATTAAAATTAATTTATCAGCACCTCGTTATCTTGTTGGACCCACTGATAATGAATTTGCATGAATCTGATAAAAGATTAGACTTTAAAATAAAACAAATATACAGATTTGTTAGCTTTGCTTCATAAAAGCAAGAATGATATATGTAACTAAAGCTAAATAGATACAAAAATAAGGTGAAATTTGATTTTAAAACTAAAAATATATATTTTTTAGTTACTTTGATTAAATTAGACAAAACCTTTCCTGTTTTAAGGTTGGTTAGTTTTTTTCAGTTGTTTCTAAACAGCACAAAAAGTAAGAAAATCTGTGTCAATATTATTTTTTGTAACAATACTTCTTCTGAATAAATCTATTACCAAGGGTCTGCAGCTCTTTGGTCCGTCTTGACCAAAACTAACATGGAAAAAAAAAATGGGGGTGGTTTTAAACTCAACAGAAAAGTCTAGTTGTATCAGTTTTTCTGCCAGTTTGTTCACAAATATGTGACTAATAATACAAAGATCTAATCAACGTGTTTCACACATATCAATTAGATCATGATTGTAGTTTCGGACCACTTCAATAATCCAACTTTCAGCCTTAAAGTATTTTTTTTCTCAAATCTGGAATTTTTTTCAAATACCTTTAGGACAAGTTGCTGAGAAGAAATCTGTTGAGTTGATTAGATAACAAAAACAAAATAAAATAAATTTGGTACACAATTTATCTTTTTTTTGTGTTTTACATGAATATTGTCTTTTTGTTTTCTTTCTAAAGTGTAAAAATAATGTTAAATGTTCAAAGTCACTATATATTCTGAGTGGTATAATGTCACCTCCACTGCCTGTACATCACTCCTTTAACCAGTTGATAATTACAGCTGTAGCACGTTTTGCAGCTCTGGACACATTAATGTAAATTTTGCAAACCCCTGTTTTTTATAATAGGTTAGTTAACAACTCTTAAAGCAGATGTGTTAATATCAACACAAACTGAGTCAAAACCCAAATCTATAATGTGTTTATATAAAAACGACACATTTATTGTGCTCATTATGTCCAGTTGTTTAAATAGAGCAATACATGAGGTGTTGAAAACAACACAATATGTTTACTTGATGCTAACACAGAAAATGTGTTAAAAACATAACATTTAAGAACATTAGAGTTTTTCAAACACACTGCTCCTTTGTGTTGCATCATGGGAAAATCTAAAGAAATCAGTCAAAATATGAAAACCTCTGTTTCATGCTTGAGTACAACTCATTCTATGTAAATGATCATCCTGTTTTGACTGAATCTTTGGTGCTATTTAGAATAAAGTCTTCTTTCAAGACTCCACTCACTCAGAATAGAAACCGAGTTTTAACATGTTTTTTAAGACTCACACAAAACATGACAAACGTTAAGATAAAATCTGTTTTTTAAATTGTGAAATTGTTACAAAATGTGTTGAAAATTTAATGTGTTCATGTATATAAATGAGTCTAAATGGTTTAACAAATGTTATTCTGTCATTAGTCAGCAGTGATTCAGGAAAACAAGCTCTTTCGATGCACAGCTTGTCACATGATGAACAAGACCCATGTTGGATCTTCACACAGTTGTTTGTAGTTTGTTGTATTTCCTTCATACCTATAAGTAAAAAAAAATTTCTCTCAAGTTTAGAATTAAAAAAAGCTAAATTATACAAAAGCAATTGGTAACTTCAAGACATAAGCTAAAGTGAACATATCCTACTTTTAAATCCTTTTTTTCACATTTAAATCCTTCAGTTGGGGTCTGTATAAAGTGGAACTGCCATGTTTTGGTCTGAATTCCTCCTTATTGTAACTCCACAAGCCCCTCTTTCACCCCTTTTCTGAGGTGTACCTCTCGTCATCTCGTTTTGAGGCTGTCTCTTTAAATCCAAACATGGCACTTCACACCCTGCCCCCCCTCTGGCTCCCAGAGTGGTCCATTGTAGTTTGACAGAGGGGTTTAAGTCTATATAAAATGAATTTAAAGATGTGAACAACAGAAGACTTGTCCAGCCTTACATGTTGGAGCCAGAGTCTGACTCAGAGCGAGAGAAGAATGAAGACCACCAAATTGTAGTTGGTAAGTAGTTCCATCACAAAAACTTTGACATATAAGTTCAGAAAATGTCACAGAAAATACAGAAAACTGAACGAGTTGAAAAATATGACCCAAACAGAATAAAAAGATTTATTTGCAGCACCAGGAGAGACTAAATTCAACTTTTCTGCCTCCTAGAGACTCCAAGTACACAAAATGCAATTAATGGCTAAAAAAGTGGATTTTGCATATGTCCCCTTTAAAGAATCACCCTCTGCTCTGTTCTTAGGTTCCAAAGGAGCTGAGTGGAGCTGAAGATGTTTCATCGGCAGACTGCAGCCTGCTGATTGGCTGGAGAGTGACGTCAATCATGAATGTCTCCTTTACCAGAATCAAACCCACCTTTTTCATACATTTCAACATTTTAGTTATTTACTATATATATTTAAGTGGCAATGCTGTGGTAATGTATGGAGCTGCAGATGGGTTTACACTCCTCCAATACTTCCTGTAGAAACTGGAACCAAGATAGATTTTCCATCCTAATGAGAGAAAGTGATTAGCTCAGTCACCAGCAGATGTATAAATAAGGGCCTTATAATATTGATTTAGCTCTTCTCTTCCATATAAATCTGGAGTTTGTTACGCATTTATTTGTTTTTAGAATTACAGAAAAAAAATTTCAAAGGCTAGAAGCACCATCTTAAACACTGATGTAAACAAATTTAAAATGATTAACTTTTAAAACAAACCAGCTCACTGCAGCAAAACCACAACCCTGCAGATGATGGATGAGTGATTTTATTCTGGATTCATGTGTTGAAGAGAGCTTGTTTTCTCATTAAGACCATCTCCTGGCATGGTTTGAAAGCTTTTTCAACTTGTCCTGTAATTTCAGAACATGGTGAGGTCCACACAGCTTCCTAATTATGGAGGCTTTAGGCCAATAAAAACAGTTTACAGTCTTAAACTCCCACACCCAGCAAGTGACTCAGACGCACAGCGAAATTCTGTCGGGGAAACTTGAAAGCCTGAAGATGAAGAGTGAGGCATGAAATCTTTCCCAAATGTTGTCGTGAATGTTCAGATCAGAGGAATTCATTAAAATCCTGTGGGCGGCTACAAGAACTGAGGTCCTGCCAAACTGAACCGCTTCCAAATCTGAAATCTGCATCACTGTCTTCAGCACTCCCACAGTCACTTCTTGGTTTGTGTGCCTGAAGTTTGCTCTGTTATCAGAGAAAAAGATTTCTTTCATCTCGGCGGTGCAGAGGGTGACTCTTGTGTTGCACCTCCAGACCTCAGAGGGGTTTTATGGTGTACAGCTGTGGTTCGGATCATATGAACTGAAACACAGCAAGTCCAGTCTTTAACACCCTCAAATACTTTTTCTGATTCAGGACCTTTGAGGATGTCTTGGTGCCAGGGTTCAGTACAAATGCAGAAAACCCTTTTGAAAGTCACCTCCTGTTGGTTCAGGTTCTTGGACAACATACCGGCCCAGAAACCACAAAGAATGACGGCCCTGTTGGTGACCCAGAGGTGGTCCGTGCCTGGGCCAGCTCCACATAAACCAAATTACAACAGGACCAGAGCTACAGCTGTAAGGAGTTTCAATCCACTCATTATGAACATGATGAAATTCACATTATTTGGGGAGGTTTTAATTATTTATTGTGGACATGTGACCTGTCCAGGGTGTCTCCCTGCTGGAGACAGGTTGTCCCGTGACCCGAGACAGAGAAGTGGTTAAAGAAAACGAGTTGATGAATCATTAATTTGAACCATTAATCTGAGATGTTGTGACTGTTATGATTTCAATAAGAATTGGATGCAGCAGTAACATTTATTGATGGTTTGCTCTAATCCAGACCCAAATACACTGAATTAACACCCAAATAATGTCCCTTAGCACGTCAACCACAGGGTTTTTTGTAGCCATCAACAAGCTCCTCATAAATCCCTGTTAGCAGACTTGGTGGAGTTCATTAAATTCACCATATTTGTTGGTTTCTGACAACAACTTTGAAGCAAAGTCCATTCATTTTCTGTAAGGTTGAAGTCAAGGCTTTGGAAAACCATTCCAGAAGCTTAGGATGTTTTCACACCAGGAAAGTCCTTTGGGATTCTTGTTTGGTCTGGACCAAAAGTGGGCTTTATTTTTTTTCTTTGGTGCAGTTTTCATTCACATTTTGCTTTTTGCAAGTGGACTATAATTCAAAAACCAAGTCACGCAGACGATGGTCATTGCTCCCATTGGACAGAAATGATGGGGGGAACAAAGCACAGACCTGGAAGTAAAGATGGTGCTGTTAATACAACTGCAGTGCCATTTAGAATTTCAAAAGCAGCTCAGGCGGTTTCACGATGACATACTTAATTTTGGGATGGCGTTGGAGGGGGACCAAATGTATCTGGTATGAATACACTTTATCCAGTTAGAAACCAGTTCTGATGTTTGAGGTCTCAAATCTCATACTGATCTTTTTGCAAGTGAGGCCTGAATGCAGCTTAACATGCATGTTTTTCATACTGTGAGAGGAAAACCCACATAAACATGAGGAGAACATGCTAAGTTATATAACAAATAGACAAAAATCAGTTTAAAAAAATGGGACAATTGTATTTCCCTTTCATCAAGAGCTTTCTGGTAACATTTTAGGATAATTTAAAATTTAAACACACACATATATATAGTGAAATGATATATGATATAAGATGTTGTGAACATTTGTCTCTTTTCAACAAGTAAAATGAGTTAGTGTCACTAAAGAGCTGCGTTAGGATTCGCCACGGTTCAGTTTGTTTGTTGAAGCCACAGAAATTAAAAAGAAACACAGTCATTTGACTCTGAATGGGATTTGCAGCTTTATACCGTGCAGTGCTTTTGATAGGAGCTGTGAATAAATTAAATATGTCCAGCACTTCCTGGCGTTCGCCGCTCAAACAGGAGGCCTTTGATAGGAACAGGAAGGGCCAGCCATATAATTACATGTGATTCTGTTTGCATATGTCACTCCCACGGTTCCCTGTTTTTTGATGCTTCTGGGGGGAAACCTCGTCCTAATCCACAAGTTGATGTTATTTTTTCTGCTTTTCCAGAGGAGGGATGAATCAGAGGCAGAGAATCAGACATCCGGTGTGTTTATCTGGAGGAGAGAGATAAGTGTGGATGCCTCCTCTGTCAGGGAAGGCACATTAACCATGCCTCCGAGGGAGCGCATGTTGTGGTGAGAGGTGGTGGAGGGGAGGAGGAGGCGCCTGTCTGCAGCGAGCACACAGCTTTCACTCACTTCAAAACCTGTGAAAATGCCCCCTCCTCCTCCGCCTCACACCTTCAGCCGAGGCGCTGCCTTGGTGGTGATAAAAAAAAAGCCTCGGTGCCCCGGCAGGGAGCCGTTGGACTGACGAACATGTTAACTTGTGTCCTGCAGTGGCTTCTGACCCTGTTCCTGAAGTCTGCAGAGAATCTGCTCACACGCACAACACAAGGCCTACAGCTGCTCTCAAACAAGTGCACATCCACGTGTGTTCATTCATTTAGAAGAGTTTTAGTCAAATCTGTCTGCTGGTTCTAGAGATATTTTGCTGACGCCAGCAGCTGCAAAGAATGACGGCCCTTTGGTGGCCCAGATGTGGTTGGCCAGAGGTGGTCCATGCATGGACATGAGGACGCTCAGAACAAAAGAACAAAGTTTTGATCTCAGGGTAAGTAAACAACATTTGTGCATCACCCTGGCCACATAATGTCTTGTTTGCAACCATAACAGAATTAGCCTGGTTAAAACCAGCTCCTTGTTCTATGCTTTGCTTCATACAGAGGGTCTGGGCTCTCAGTTATTGAAAACTATTTCTTGCTGGAGGCGTGGCCTCAGTTTAAGTTTAAAACAATTGGATCAGATTAATCCAATCGCTAACATTTGGCTGTGATGTATGTAGTGCACCAGCTCAACCATGATGGAAGCGAAGCTAAGAAGCTAACCGGAAACTACGTGCGCAGGAAACCGTCCACTACTGAGAGGAGAGAAATACCGAGCCAAACAAGATGGCTGTAAATGAGTGCTGCAAGCTTTGTGAGATAAATTTAATTTAATTTGGAAGCCTTGTTAATACAGACTGAATGGCTTCATTCACTTCCTCCACTGGCACTGCTAAACTACAGGCAGACTAAGGTCGTATTCACACCTAACACATTTGGTCCGCTGGACCAGAGTTCGTTTCCAGCGTTGGTTCGGACCTTTTGTGCAGGTGTGAATACACTCATGTGAACTCTGGTGCGGATCAAACAACCGGACTGAGACACACTTTTTGAGGTGGTCTCGGTCCGCTTCCGAATGAACTCTGGTGCGGTTCGCTTCTGGTGTGAATACAGACCGGACTCGAGCCGAACCAACTACATAAAATATGCGCCTTTTTGGACTCCACGGGCCACCGTTGCTAAGCTGAATAAACTGAAATCATACCTGATTCGTTGTCTCCTACCATGTAGTGCAGGGGTGTCAAACTCCAGTCCTCGAGGGCCATGATCCTACATGTTTTAGAGATTTTCCTGCTGCATCACACCTGATTCAGTGATTGAATTAACTCTTCAAA
>JARVJO010000227.1:17571194-17595946 GCA_031762555.1 Cynodonichthys magdalenae | reverse complement strand
AAAATAATAAAAAAAGAAGTTAACATTCATAAACACTGCAGGATTATTTTATTGATGAACAAAAAGACATGCAAACAAATAAAACATTTCATGTTTCACAAACGCTTCAGTTTTTCTTTTCGATTCAAAAAATTCAAAAATAAAAAATAATCATAAAAAAAGCATCATTACATGAAGCTTCAGTGAGATTTGACAGGCAGATGTGAGGAAGAGTTGAGGTGTGGGGGAGAAAAAAAAAACCTGATGTTTGCCCTGCATGATGGCCGCTGTCAGTTCTGCTCGGCTGGAACACGGAGGAGGTGAGTCAGGTGTGTGTGTGTGTGTGTGTGTGTGAGGGGGTCAAACCTTTAAAATATGTGACAGACTCGTGGGAGATCTCAAGATATCAGGAGCATGTTGTGAATGACTCTCAGCTACAACCACACCAAATTTTAGCTCAGTGTTTGTCAAATTGATTGAATTACAGACATTTTTTGTGTGTTTTTAAAGGTAACCCATTAAACATCTACTGAAAACATTTTTAACCAAATCTGGTCGTTCATGAAATATTTTGCTTATAGACATAAGCACAAGCAAAAACAATATTGTCCAACTTTGTCTTTTGGCGAAAAAGTTGTTTTCTGGAGTTCAGCTAAAATCAAGGTCACAGGTCAACATTTTACAAAGTCCTCAGGACAGCAGCATCCATGCAGGCTTGTGTTTATGAGGCATCATTTATAAAATAACATGTTAAATAATGTCAACACATTTTCATTAGCTCACAATCTGAGGGGTAAAATATTACCACAAACGTTTTATTATTTAGCTCACTGTTTTTCTATTTTGCAAATTTGTACTAAATCGTAAATTTAAATATGTAATGTTATGTCTAAATATTAAATGTGTATATATATCTAAATGTACAAGTCAAATGTAAACGTTGTGACTAAATGGAAAAGTATTTAAAAATGGAACACAGCTTTTGCGGTTGGTGCTCAGCTTTTGTTATGATGTCATCATCCTGAGACAGAAGCAGCCGCTAACGCTGCTAAAGCAACTAATGCTGCTAAAGCAACTAATGCTGCTAAAGCTTCACAACACGCATCAAACTTGCAGTTGCGGCTGGTGTCCGAGCTGCCGAACGACAGGTACCATCCATATTGTTTTCAATGAACACATTTTGAATAAAAAATTTAAATACCATCTTTAGCAGCGTTAGCAGCATTAGCACTGATGTTTTTCACATTTTAGCTAATGCTAATCGGTGCTCTTAAATGTAAACTTCAACATTTAGCCACATTTAAGATTTATTGTTTACATTTAAATTTACACATTTAATTTTAGGATTTATTACTCAAACTTATTATGTAACTATTAAAAATGATCAGAATGTAAAAAAAGTAAGATAAATAATAATAAACTTTTTAACTCGGATTTTACATTCAGAAAGTGAGCTAAAAAATAGAAATATGTTTTTCAACATTTTCATTTACACTTGGCACCTCATGTGTTGGTGATTTGATTTTAAAATAAAAAAAAAAAGTAAAGGTGCATATCTACATATGATTATAAAGCAATTATGGCTGATTAAGGAAAAAAAAAAAAACAGTTCGAGCAAAATCAACAGAAAATAAAACTATAATGAATTATTCACCAAAAAAAAACAAAAAAAAAAAAAACAACAAACAAACAAAAACTGTCATCTGTGCTGTCAGAGAACTGGTTTCATTTTGGTTCATTTTAACCCATCTGTATTCTTACTGCATTTTTTTTTGGTTTTGAATACAGCAACATTATAGTATTAAGAGTTACAAGAAGCACAAACAATAAAATCCTTCTGAAAGAGGCTCAGAGTTCATAAAGCTGATCCCAATGTAAGAAATTTTAGCAGAGTTTTTTTTTTTTTTTTGGTATCAAAGTGTGGAAATGCTCCTTTTTCCTGTGTTAGACCCCACCATACCTAACTGTACATACAAAGGCTTAAAAACTGAACTTCACATTTAGGGTTTCTTGGTTCTGATGGATTTTGGTTTTGTGTAGAAAACAAAGAAAATGAAAGGCCTAGCATTCCTTAAAGGATTACATATCGCTCGCCACCTTTCGTGCCGGAGTTTAAGATCATGTTTTGTGGAGAAATGTCAGAGCTGTAGCCGCTTCGGTCAAACCTTGAAAAGAAAATGCGATTCGACAATATGTCAGGCTCAGAGTAAATGTTGTGAATGACTCTCAGCTACCACCACAGTTTAGCTCAATATCGTAAAAAGTGACTGAGTTACAATCGTTGTGTTTTGACAGTTGGCTGTAGCAGCCATCTTTAATTAGGTTTACTCCAAAGAATAACGAGTTGCAGATGTACATACAATGAATTTCCTGAAAGTTTCATTAAAATCCATTTAGTGGTTCATGAGATACGTTGGCAATCAGACACACACACACTGGCAAAACCATCATGACCCTTTCACCTCCGCCTTTGGACGGCGGGTGATAATGACTGAAGAAATGAACATTTCTGGATTGAAAACTTTCTGTCTGAAGTTCTCAGGTGGAACAAACCCACAATATTTAAAATGACAAATTGTGTTCTTTTGAGTTTTTGACATGAATGTATTTTGGTACATGTGCATGAATTCCAACACAACACATGCTAAATGTTTACATCCCAACAATGAGACTCATCCCACATAGCAAAAACACTCAGCCCAGATTCCGCAAAGAAGGACGGCCCTGTGGTGACCCAGATGTGGTTTGCCAGAGGTGGTCCATGCATGGACCAGCACCACCTAAACCAAACCACAGCTGGGCCAGTAGTGTCAGTGACAGATTTGGGCCACATAAACCAAACCACAATGGACCAGCTCTGGCATTAACAGATTTGGGCCACATAAACCAAACAACTGGACCAGTTGTGGCAGTCCATCCTAAAACAGTGCCATCATTGCGAGATCTGGCCGACATCTGGTTGACAAAAGACTTACCATGTCAGCAGTCAGCCAGCAGGGCCAGCTTGACACCAGACCTGGCCCACACCTGTCTGTTATTTGGGATGGGTTGGGTTCCCACCAGTATTTGGTTACAGTGACCTCACTGATACACACAGAAAATGTACGATAGTTTATCTGGTTAAACTGTTTCTTCTGTAACCTGTACAAAAGCTCCTCTTTAGTTGGGTCAGTATTGTGCTTTAACTCTTATTGTCGTGTCATTATTGCTGCCAATATTGGATCTTAAACACTGAATTTGCTACAAATATTTCCTGCCTGACTGGAAAAAGTATCCGCACATCTTGAATTTTACCCCAAATTCAAAGTATTTCACAGGGATTTTATGTACATTTTAGTTCATAAATATGAACTGGAAGGAAAATGATACAAGGTTGTCAAAATGTTTTCCAAGTAAAAAAATAGCGTGGTGTGCATTTGTATTCAGTCTTTCTGAGCCAATATTGTGTAGAGCACCCACTGAGACCCAGTCTTCTTTATAAAGCAACTGCAGCTCAATCAGAATTGTAGGAGATTGTTGGTAAACACCAGTTTTCAGGTCTAGCCACAGTTTCTCAGTTGAATTTAGGTCCTGGGCAATAAGCTTTAGTCTAAACCAGGAGTTCTCAAACACTTTGATTACAACAATAACCACAAAGTACTGTATGTTTTACCATTATCAGTCTTTCTCTACTACAAACACTTAAAATTTTTTTGAGTCTTACCAAGTGCAATGGTCTTACTTTTCCACTTCAGACTCAGACTAACATCCAGTAATTTAAAACCTAGTTTTAGATGTTGCTGACAGTGATTAGTTTTAAGTGGAATGATGAAAACACAAGTTGCACACCTTTAAAAATGACGCTCGTTACATGTTGGAAAAAAATTTAAAAACATTTCGCTTCCACTTTGCCTGTATTGATACTTCGCGTTGATCTGTCACGTATAATCCAAGTAAAGTACTTTGAAATCTGTGGTTCAAGGGGTAGAAATACTTTCACACTGTTACCACTGCGTAGTGTGAGGATAAAGAGTTCTCCATAACTGAATCAAGGCTGAAAACTGATTAACTGACTAACGTTCAATCGATGGCAGTTTTTTGATTCTTGAAGACATTTCACTTCTCATTCGTCCCAGTGATGATGGAGAATTTACACCAGCAGAATACAACCTACTGAATATAGAATGTAACAACAAAAACATGAACAAAATTCACCTCCAGGGTTGAACTTTGGCATTGCAGATAAATCAAGAACAACCTGATCACCAGGTTTAAAACAGAAGCCGGGGTGTCATGTGGGGGGTAATTATAAAAATGTGTAAAAGTGAAGCCTTTGAAGTGTTTGTTGTGTCGTTTGTTCTGAATAGAGGTAGTGAGAGCGTTTTCATTTCATGAGAGGTGGAGTGAAAACCGGGAGCTGACAGTGGGAGTTTGATGATGTAAGGAGGAATTACAAAGAGGCAACATGGACATCGAGCGGAAACTGTACAAAGGGTGAACCGGAGGCCACCCGCAGGCTGGTAGTGCTGCACTGGTGGTCCGGGCGGACGGGAGGCGGGAATTTTGTTCGTAATGTTTGGAAGCATCATCCCCAGACTCCAACTGCACCCTGCTGCCTCACATCACATCCAGTCCCGTAACGTTGGATAAGAGTTTCAGTTAGAGGGGATGCAACTGGAGGGGGGGCGGGGCTTAAGAGAAGAAGGAGGTGGGAGTCAGAGGAAGGAGGATCAGTTGGAGGTGTCAGAGTGAACGCTTCCAGGTCCTTCTGTTGGTGAAGTCACTGATGAAGGGGTGGGAGCGTCCGGCCAGCCACCGTTTGCCTGACAGAGAAACAACAAACACAATGTTGGTGAGTCAGTGCAACATGAGGGGACGGTCCTGGTTAAATACTGGAAGCAACGCAGCTGGACAGAGCTGGTGACCAGACTACTTCCTGGATGGGAACAGAGCATGTTTAACTTAACATACAGCCCATAATTTGACAATCAAAACAGGTTTGCAATTGAGAAAACATGCCGTGCATTATCCTGATGCATCTCAATAGTCCAGGTAAAATCTAAAAGTTGAGTCAGGTCCTCTGGACAGGTTCTTCTTTGTTGAAAAACGTTTTGTCTCTCCTCCAAGCGACTTCTTCAGTCTGAGGAGTTACAGGTAAACCGTTTGCATGGTGGATCAGCCAGTTTACAGGTGACCCGTCCAATAAGGCCTTATTTCAATTCAATTCAATGCCTTTTAAGGATCCGTGGGAACCCTGTTACAGATACTGGACTAAACTTAAATGGTTATAGCTGAGTCATTCACATATAATGAACTGAACGTAAAGTCTTGTGAATTTGCATAACATTGCGCATAATGTTATTTACTTCTTTACTTCTTTATTTTTCAGCATAAAATAATCTTAGTCTAAATCTCATGAAATGAGGTGATGTACATTTCTTCAAGGAATGACAGGCTTCTAATTATATACAGCTCTTTAAATAAAGATGAAAAAAATATATTTAAACATAGTAACATTTTTTTTACAATCTGTATATAACAACAAACAAACGTGATTTATTAGTTTATGGGCTTGAACCTTTAAAATATTTCTAGATTAAAATATATATATATATCTTATCAGTACAGCATATTATTTAGAGTTTCATTGTTCTAAATATACATGTTAAACATTCACTATATTTGCAAATCTGTGCACCACTTAACATAAAGTTCTGGTAGAAACATAAAAAATAAATAAAATAAGGATGATGTGCAGGAAATTAAATAAAACTAAATGAGCAGAAAGCTTTTATATTTTATCCATAGCTGTATAAACGGCAGGCGAACAGAGGGGCAGACACATATCCTGCTCTTACATTATGCATCACAAGGTTTTTTTTTTTTTACACTCTAAATGTGAATAACACAGTGTATTGTGGCAGTGGAAGATGTGGTAGAGCAAGCAGGCGTCCAAGGAGAACTGCATCTTTGAGGTCAAAAGCCTGAGAACGAACAGGGCCTGAATACGTTAGCGGCCTCTCAGGGCTCCACGCAGCTGGCTGCAGCAGGCGCGCACAGCAGCCAACGGAGCCCAATTTGAATACACGTTTTTTTTTTTTTCCTAAGCGGGAGACATTTCATCTGATTATCATATGGCCAGTGAGGCACGATGGTGACAGCGGAGGAACCCGAGCGCGTCCGTGACCGTCCTCGTCCTCTCAGCGTGGCTCGCTGTCAGGGCCATTAATGTGGCAGGAACATGATCTGAGCAATGCGCTTGGATTGCTGTCCCAAGTCCACACTCTGCTCTCCTTGTGTCTGTCTTATCGATTTTACCCTTTACGACACGGCTTGTCGCTGTGAATTTTCCTACTGTTCGCCGCCGCCAGCTAGTGAGCCTCACTCCCCCCACTCAACAAACCCCCCACTTCCACACCCAAGCTCGTCTGTAAAATATGAAACATAAAATAACGGCCTGGCCACTGCTCTCATTGTGTCATCACCGCCACACTTCATTCAACTATCACGTCTGTATTTCCTTTTGTATCAGGTGATTCATGAGATATTTTGCTAACAGACAAACATGAGTGATTCCAACAGGCAGTGCCAAGGTTTTAAGCAGAGTCGTGTTGAGCTCAAAGTATGTGTTGTGGTGGGAGGTCGAGGTGGGGTGCTTGAGAGCAGCAGGAAACTGACGGTGGATTGTGGTGTTTTTTCCATGAGATTTCCTGCTGTGTTTTCTGCTCACAATGCAATGCTCATCAAATTGGACGGCATTTTAAGAAAAATAAATAAAAAGGTGGCATTTATTATTTATTGCTAACTTAGAGTAACAGTTCTTCTTGGCCGATCGACACAATTTAAAAACTGGTTTAAAGTTTGAAACTCAAATTAAAACGGAGTCTCAGGGACGGCGTATCTTTTTCCAGTCCGTCTAAGTGATCGAATGGAACAAATTTTAATCTAATAAACCATTATTCGATCATTAATCGTAAGTCGATTAATTGTTTGTTTGCATCCCTGTTGGGGACAATGCTCAGCTACTATCCCACCAAATTTTAGCTCAATATCTGAAAATTTGACTGAATTGCAGCTGTTACTGTGGTTTCCAAGGTCACTTGGATGCTGTGGCTATCTTGAATTGAGTCAGCTACAAACAAATGTCATTAAAATCTGTTGTGGTTTATGAGATATTTTGCTAACAAACAAAGATGGTTGATTTCTTTCACAATGAGTAGCCCTAGCAGTATGGTTTGTGAATGACCCTTAGCTACAATCACATCAGAGTTCAGCCCAATACCTGTGAAAAAGAACTTATTATATCCATGTTTCTATCTTTAAAGTCAGTTGGATGTGGCAGCCATCTTGAATCAGGTTGATTCCAAAAGATAATCAGTTGTAGAGCTACAGCTAATGATTACTCTCTACCAGTGGTTTGTGAGGTATGTTGTTACCTGTGGTGGGCACAGTTCTGCTAATTCGTTAATAGAAACTAGCTTTTCATTTAGCGGATTAGCTTTTTTTTTTCTAACTTTGGAAACTGCTAATTTTAAGTCCACTAAAACATTCACAAGTGTTAAACTTCTATTTTTACAATTAGCGTGTAGCATCTTTAGCAGCTAAACCTCAAACTAAGAATGTCAAAAAGAAATAAAATAACATTTAACAGCATTTAAATAACAAGTACTATAATTGACTACATATAAAATAGGATAGAGAAAGTATTTGATATTTGTTGTTTGACTAACTTCAAACGGTATTTATAAAAATACAAACTATCAATAACTCACATCAATGTGTGTTACACCAGTCTTCAACTGGAAAGAGATGAAGACGTGTGAGACGAACTGACTAACAATCGTCTTAGCGGTTAGTGTTAGCTTCATCTAATCTTTTATCTGTTTAGCGCTTTAGTGTTAGCGGAGCTAAGATTCTTGTTTAGCGGATACATGGTTAGTGACGCTAACATTTTGGTTAGCTGTGCCCACCCCTGGTTGTTACCAAACAGCTGCTTGAATACAAACAAAAGCAAAAACATCCTCGCCCTTTGCCTTCGTCTTTTGATAAATTGGCACGAGGAGGCATTTCCAGCAGCGTTAAGTTTCGTTTACGGAGACAATGTGGAGTTGCTTCCTGCGGAAGCATTAATGGCAGCTGCTGGCTCTGAGACCACTAACGATGGGTCAGGTGGGCAGAGGCTCCCGAAGGTGTCACCTATTTGTTTAGCTCTCTCAGCGGCTGGCCGTATGCGACTGCAGGTGTTTGGTTGTACCTGATTGAACGTGACAGCCTCAGAAGGTGGCTCTGTGTGTGTGTATACGTGTGTGTGTGTGGCCAGAACCAAAGCAGTGTGTTGCCCATGGCACTAGCGAAACAGAAGCAATCAACTAGGTGACCATGGAGCTGAGACAAGTCCCACTAAGTGGCATTCTGAGCCCTATGGCTCCAAAATAATTGGTAGGGAGAGAGAGCGGAGAGAAGGGAATGCTTACATTGATGCCCTGTGGACTGTACATCTGGTTGGCTGTGAGTCCTTCACTGTATCCGCCTGTCTGACTGATAACATGGCGAAGGGTATCCACCTGAAACATTCAGAAACAGCAGACAAAGCAAGGTCAGAGTCAACACATAAAAGCGCACGAGAACAGAGAGAAGGACAACAAGAAGAGACAACACTGCTGCAGGGTATGTCCTTGGAGATTACAGGCTCCATCACAGAAAACAAGAAGCACCCACAATACATAAAAGCTTTTTTGTTGGGAAAAAAAACAAACAATTGGCCAATGAGCACATTTAAACATCCTCTATGTTAGTTCCTGAGCAAAAATTAAAATTTTGCTTTAACTTAAAATGCTCTCAACAATTAAGTTCTGTCTTACATTCATTGTTTCATATTTTTCTGACTGAACTTTGCTCTCAGACTGCAGGTTTACTTGTGGTTCCTGGAGTTTCTAAAAATAGAACAGGAGGCAGAGTTTCATCAAGCTCCTCTCCAGTTTTAGTCAGTGAGGCTGACACTTTGTCTACTTTATGACTTTTCCTTTTTGATAAATCCTATAGCTTAGGTTGGCTTGGGTTTCTTGAGGTATCCCTTAGTTAGCCTGCTGGAGGGCAAAATGACCACATTCGCTCACTCTAATGTCTTTACTCTCCCTTTTCTCTATTGTTGACATTAATCTATCTTTTTCTTAATATTCCCTCATAGAAACTACACCTGGACCAGTCCTTCAGTGTTTATCTATGTCTCATTCCTGTTCTCTAAAACCCAAATCGATTGAAGCAGATGGCCACCCATCTTGACCCTGGTTCTGCTGGAGGTTTCCTCCTGTTATAAGAGAGTTGTTTCTTTCCACTGTCACCAATGTGCTGCTCAGGATGGAAGATTGTGACAAAGTAAAGATTTGACTCAATCTGCTGGCTTCCTTCGATAGATAACTTTTACTGATTGGCCTTTAATAGTATGTATTGAAATATACTGTATATACACCTTGTAATATACATTTACATTATATATATATATATACTATAATTGGATATGAATGTGGATTTAAATAGATTTTATGATTTGTAAAGTTTTCCATAGTTATATAAATAAACCAAACTGAATTGGGACTATAGGGAGTCTGTGCAGAGGACAAATTGTCCTCTTATACAAATCATCTAGATTTAAATGATGGGTGATATTAACTATTAAATTTTAGTTTTTACAAAATTATTGTGGGAGGATTCATGATTTTTTTTAAATAAGTCAAATACATATTGTACATTTGCAAAGGCAGCAAAACAGAAGTTAACAAAGTGAATACAGAACTGTATAAACAAAAATCTACAATGTACTACATGTTTTGCACAGTGCCTTGCTTGTAGACTACAATTTTCTGTAATAATTTTCATTAATGAAAACTCACACTGCCCTAAAAAGCACACATAGCATCCAATAAAATGTGAGTTTAGTGTTTAAGCTGTACATTGGCTTTCAATGCTTCTTCTGACCACTGCAGCAAATACATGAACAGCTATTTTATTATAGGCTAAACCAAGACAAAACCAGATGTGCTCAAGTAAAGACTTTCTGTGTGTTAACTTTAAATATGAGTGACTTAAAAAAATGTTTAAACAACAAAATTTATTGGAAAGATTAGCAAAAACCCTTCACTAACTCAGCGATCATACACTGCTTTATTTCCCCTAACATATTCAGAAAACAAACATCTGATTATTAATGTAAGAAAACAACTGAGTTTATGACTGTGGACTAAACTGATAAAACTGGACCAGTCTTTATTAGACCTGCTGTTGGTTTTGCTGTGACTTCATCACATTTCTTTGGTACATTTTTACAACAGATAACACAAAAAATATTAACAGTCGAAAATTCACAAGTGGCAGAGTGATCATAATTACAATTAGGAGTTGTATTTACAGCAATAAACCTGCCCTGTATCATCTCCTCTGCTGAGCCCTACCTGCGACTGCACGTTGGCTCCCACCTGAGCCCCCTGGTACGAGTCCCCATTGAGAGACTGCACGCTCATGAACAAGTCCCCGGAGTTTGACATGTTAAAAGAGCCAGCAGAACCTAAAAGGGAAAGAAGGAGCAGTGGAATCACAGAGAGACAGAAAGCCAGTCCAAGCAGCAGCATGCAGAGGTTAGCTAGCATCCACACGCTCTGTTAGCTTACAGGAGCAGAGGCGGGAAACTACACAAGAACAGGAAAGCTATCAGGTGTGCAGAGGTACCAAAGACACAAACAGACAAATCATTTGTACGTTAAGAGAAGAGAATTAGAAAAAGCTGTCCAGCATCATAAGAAGTGCGCTCATCGGTTCTATCAAAGGTTTATAGATGTGTCAAAGGTTCATGTGGTTAACCCTCAAACTGTCCTTTAACTTTATGATAATAACTATTCCTGTGGGGAAAAATCAAACACCTTCCATAACTGCTGAAATATATTATTTATTAACATATTTCTCCATGAACGAGACAATTTTTAAAAGTTCAGCTTAAAATAAAAAACATCAATTTAATTTTTAAATTTTAGCTCCTTAAGCACTATAGGCTTTTTAAAACCTCATAATTAAATTTTTCTAAATGGACAGTTTATTTATTTTACAACATTTTTATAATGCATTGTTCCCCATTAGGAGGCCAATATAGAAGAAATAAAAAAAGATTTTAAGACGGTTTCTGTCCTGAGTCTGGGAAGATCCTTCATCGCCCCCACCACAATTGGGCCCTGTTTTCAGTCAAGCTTGTATGACTTGGTCGCTGTCAGTCAAAGAGTTACTTATTTGTTAAAATTTACTTGTGCACAACGCCAGTGTGTGTTTTGTTTTTAACTTGTGCAGAACTGGACAGACTCGGCTGCAGCAGCCCGACCAGCCGCCATGATCTGCATAAGTCGTGCATGTTTTGTATCAAATATTTACACTTTAATATTCACAATGCAAATGTGTTTACATTCTTTACATTGAGTTAAAACAAATTTGACAGCAACCCACAGCTGCAGAAAAGGCTTATTTTTTTTTTTTCCCAAAAAATAAGTGTGGCTGATTTTCCCCCCAAAGACCATCTGAGGGTTAAATACACTGCAGGTTATATTAGTTACCCCTAATAATCATCAAAATGACAGATATTGAAAAAAAAGGAAAGCTTATTTTATTTTAATATTATACACTAAAACAACAGAAAAGCAGTCTGTTTTTTTATTTTTCTCAAAGTGGAATTTTAACACCGTTGTCAAGGTAAGTCTGCGTTAGTCTTCATGTGCTAAAATCACCAGAAGCTCCAGCCGACACCTGGTAAAGAAAGGTCAAACTAAATTCCTTTTTTTCATGGCATCAGAGAAACTTCCCATCGACCTATTTGTGTGTAAAATTAAAGTTAAGTGTAAAGTTACTGCAAGACTAAATAATAGTAAAATAAAAAAAATTAAAAAGACGGTATGTTGTTTTTTGCAACAAAAAACACTTGCATCTTACAGAGGAGGATGTGACTGCAGACAAACAGTTGAATTTTCAGGTGAAAACCAGTAAGTTTATGTGTTTCACTAGTTAACAGTTCATCGTTTTTGTCCTGTGTTATTTCATGAACATGACTGAGGTTAACTCGTCAGAGCTAACTGCACACTACTATATGTTTTTGTTAATGAGGCTAGTCTACTTTAATCCACGGAATAGGATTGTGGAATGGTCTGGAAAACAGATTTTACTTTTCTTTACCAGGTGTCAGCTGATCGCTTGTATATCAGTGATGATTCAAACTGTTTCTTGGAGCTTCTGCTTCTTTTAGCCATCGGTTTTTAAAATTAAAAATGAACGACCAAAAAGTACACAGACTTTACTTCAGTACTATTTTTACAACAAACTATTTTAAGTGACTACATTTTATTTTCTTCAGACTGGATAAAACTTGTATAAGCATGTTTCAAGCTAGGCTAGGCTAAGTTTTATGTAAAGCAGGACAGCAAACAAAGCATTTCTCAAAAAGGGTTTAAAAGATAAGTCTGATTTTTCAGTAGGTCAATGTTTATTACACGTAAAAAGTTTCCACATGAAGTCAATCTCCAATGGTTAGCATGTCTATCTTTAAGCTACATTTTCCTTGCGCTTGAAAAACAAAGTTGTCAGACAATGTCAAGACAATGCTCCAATGACAGAGAATACATTTTAGTCAGCACTTTTAGACGTGAAAACTTTTTATTATGATTCCTTTACATTTTCATTGTTTCCACTTAGCTATTTGATCTGATTGATCTGAAAGTAAAAATATTTATTATAAAGAGCAGCATGGCTAATGGCTACAGTCAGAAACAATGACTCTCAGCCCAGGCTGACTGATAATATCAGCTTTATAAACATTAACATAAGGTCAACATTTTATTCATGAGAAAATAATGTTGGTTTTTTAAATTTAGAATATCACCAGACTTATCTTTTGAGAACAGATCATGATTAATACAGTGTTAAAAAGACATACATGAAGAACATGGTTACTGAGAACAAGAAAAATAGGAACCAAGCATTTGGAGACTTGCTGCTGGGCTCAGGTTGGCTAAACTCTGGTAAAGCTTTGCTCGAGGTTGCTCTAGAGCTGTAGCTGCGTAGTTATTGAGGGGAAACATTGAATGTATTTATGAAAAAATTACGTGCATTACCAGAGAAAAAAGGCATGTTCGATTTACAAGAACCGACTTCATTGAATTATCCTTTACAAATGCTAGCATCAGCACTGAAAAAGCCTTACATTTCTCACGTGATGCACAGAGAGGAAGTACATGTCTAACCCTAGCGCAGCCAGGGACTTCCTGTCTCACCTGCAGAGTTTGGAGTGGAAGGAGAATTTGCTTGGCTTCCATGTGAGGATGCATTAGCCGCATTCACGGCAGTTCTCGCAGCGTACATGTTGGCTTCTTCTTGGAACTTACCAATGTTTTTCTTGTATCTGATTCGTTTATTCCCAAACCAGTTGGAAACCTGAGCAGACAAACAAAAGAGCACAGTTCACTATGAGAGACAGGGAACCACACAAACCCTAAAAAAACAACCAACCAAACAAAACCAAAAATAAATAAATAAAAATTGTGGCTTTTTGACTTGCATGGGCATTAATGCTGATTCAAAAAAAGAAAATAAGAAAGAAAATACACAGTTTGTGGTCAGGTCACCAATAAGCAGTACAGATGTGTTGTGTTTGTCCAATTTTTTTAAATTACAACCTGTTTTATGTGCACGGCTTGCAAAACTGTATTCTTGCCCAATTCTGCCCACATCATACTCAAATCAGACATTGATTTAAATACAACTAAAATAATTAATACTGTATATTTGTTAAAAACAAAAGAATGTCCAGTGCTTACACTGTTGGCAGCATCTGCTTGAATATATTTGCAGTGAGAGTCTGTGGTATGTTATTATTAATGAACTGATAGCCCAAAAATGCAAGTTAATATATAGTGTGGTGTAGGGTTGGGCAAAACCGTATTATATGTAATTAATGGTCCGAAAAACTGTCATCAATTACTGTATTTATGTGTATAATGCACAATAATGTAACCCCAAAAATCATCAATAAAGTCGGGGTGTCGTATTATACATGGGCCAAAATTTTGAAAGATTTTTTGCCCATGTACTACCACAATATATTTCAGTATTTTCGCATATCTTTTCGGCATCCGTTCATCTGGGAAGATGATGGTAGCGCCTTTATTGGTCATTGTCCATCACGTTGGAGGCAACATCTTGAGTGACTCAACAGTCCTATCCTTCCATGACAGTTGTGGTCACAGTTGACACAGATATAAGATGTCGGTGAAGTAATCGCCTGCGACTGCTGAATCTTTTTCCTTTGTTGTCGTCTGACTTTCAGCTGCTCAATGTGGTGCTCCTCGCTCTTTTTGATGCCTTCGCAGACAAGCTGTCTCCAGTCGTATCTGTCTTCTTCAATATGTTCCCAATTTTGTGGGTCATTGCTAGTTGCTTTAAGGTCACGCTTGCAGATATCCTTAAAGCGCAGTGCTGGGCGGCCTACTGGACGATGTCCTGTGGCTAGTTCGCCTTACATCATGTCCTGGGGAATGTGGCCATCCTGCATGCGATGCACATGGCCGAGCCAGCAGAATCTACACTGGAAAAGGGGGTTTAATACTTAGTGAGCGCGACATTGGTGACTCTGTCCTGCCATTTGATGTTGAGGATGCGTCAGAGGCAATAGAGGTGGAAGATATCCAAATTGTTCTCTTGCTTGTCATAGATGGTCCAGGCTTTACTGCCGTACAGAAACATATATAACTGAAATATTGTGTAAAGGTGGATAAATCATCATAATTTCTCCCACTGTTGAATATGTCGAGCATAGATAAGCAAATAAAAACAGCGGTTGTATTTTTTACTTGATGATGTATCAGATGTTGGAAGAGAGGTTCGTGTTGTTGGATGAAGATGGAAAGAAGATGTGGATGTCAGCTGCATGTTTGTTGTTTGAGAGCGGACTATTTTCAGGTACATGCAGAAGCTCGCGATGCTCTGCATTAGCAAACATGCTCACAAGACTTTACAGGGGTCGTGGGAAAGTAGGTATCCTATTTATGGTTTTTAAGCTAAAAAAACAAGTATCACATTATACACAAATAAATGCTGTAATATTTGTCACTTTGCAATTACTTCAATTAGTGCTGCTTGATGATGACGTATTTTTGTGTGCAACACACTCTCACTATCAAGACTGCATAGGCCCAATTACAGAAGGTTGTGCAGTGCAGCTAACGCTAACAGTACAAACTTGTTTAATCACCTTAAATGCCACCATAAACTGGAGTATAAGGAAAGCTAGAAAATACAGATTGAGGCCACAACGTCAGCTACAACAAGCTCTCCTCCAGCGAATGGTGGAAACAAATCTACTCAGCTGTGAATCCACGATGCATTAAGTAAATCGGTCTCTTATGAACAGCTAAGAAAGGACTGAAAGGAGATACCTTGGGGTGGGCCGTGGCAAATTATGTTACTAAAAATCTGCTTCCACTCCCCAATTAGAAAAAGGTGGGTTTTAATTCACAGCCACATAACTATTTGACCTTGTTAAAATGAAGACGTTAGTTTGATGATTTGTAAGAAATCAGAACACAGATTAACTGATTTAGAGTAAAAAACATGCAGAGTAATTGTCATTTATTAATTATCATTATTATTATAGGTTAAATGTCACAATTAATCATGATTAATCTTTTGCTAATATTGCCCAATCGCAGTGTGGTGTTGGTGTACCCCAGACTAAGATCATCACAGACCTGTTGTAGGTCAATCGAACAGTAAAACACCGCTTCTCTCATGTTTCAACTGCTGCTGTAAGGTGCATGTGAGTGTGCACGTGTCTTATGTTTGTCAGGTAGAGTGCACATAACCAAGCTGCAGTAGCCTCTATGCCACAGCCATTGATGACGTACTTCCGTCAAAATTTAGGCCACGAACACCCCTTCCGGTTCATACCCGCTGCATGTTGTTTTTAGCGTTAGATCCTTGAACTGGACCATGAAAAAGTCACAAAAGTTAAAGCATCTGTGAGCTACTGGTACAAAAATTGAGTTCTGTTGTGTGTCGTTGTGTCCACTAACCAGGAGGTACAAGAGAGCAGTTAGTTTTTCTCCATATTCCTCTTAAAGAGGAGTTAAGGTCACAACAGTGGATCATAGCAATACGCAGGGAAAACAGCTATAAAAGCTCACGCTCGCGTTTGTAATCAGCATTTTAAACCTGAAAATATTCAAGAGCCAGCATCAGAAATGGGAAGACGGAGGTTAAAAGGAGCTGTACAATTATCCCTTTCACTGCCAAGACCCGAGAGAGAAAAGACCACCTCCAGAGGACAGTGAGGGGGAAGCTAACACAACAGCCAGTATAGACAAGACGTTCATAAGGATCACGATTATGCAGCTATTCCAGACCCTGCAGTTGTGGATTTAGTGCTGGAGGTAAATGATATTATCTGGGAGGAAATCCACCAGCTACGGGAACAGTTTAAGAGCCTGACGCTGAGGCAGCGGTTCAACATTCACCGTTTTGCTGCTTTTGACAAGAACATTAGATTCTTCACAAGGTAGATGTGTGTGTGTGTGTGTGTGTGTGTGCGTGTTTGTGGTATACAGAGTATGAAATAATTTTAGGCAACTTTTTCATGAGTTTAATGCAAAAGCAAAAACTTATTAGAGTGTATATTACAGTGTAGACACAACCCGAGTGCTGAGCGCCCCCCCACGAGTTGTGACAGCAGCAGAACCTCCGCATGAAAATCATTCCATGTTTACAGTGCATCAACGTCGGGGCAACATGATCCAAAACATACAAGTAGCCCTTCAATTTAAAGTCCAGACTCTGCTCTTTCCAACAACATAAGTGTCACTGCTCTACATGAATAATCCACACAACAAGCAGCCAAGGAATAGTGAAAAAGGCTTAATTCTGGAACCATAAACAATAACATCTTACTATTGTTTTTTATGGTTTTGATCCACTTTAGAGCATTTTTTTCCACTTGGCTGGACTTTTGTCAACTTGTACTATGTAATATGCAAATCCTGTACTGTTGACATCAATAACAGTCGTTAAGTGAAAAAAGCCATCGCTAACAGTGTTGCCTGCGAACCGGAAGTGTTGTTCATGGCCAAAAAATACAGAAGTGCTAAAACAGAAGTCCGTGGCATAGAGGCTGTTGGCAGACCAAAACTGAAGATTTGGACTGGCTGCCTTGAGACCACATGGCATAAGGAAGCTGCATCTGTGATGACGTCCTTCTTCTGTGCGTCCCAGCCAGCTGTGTTAACATAAACAGCAGCTGTTCAGGTCTGTGGGAGTGGGCTCCTTTTTTTTCTAAAATCTCTTTCTGATTTTTTTTATAGTTGGTAAGAAATTGTCTTTTGGTTCCTTTTATTTTCTTTGCATAGGTAGGTGGATTAAATAAAGATAATTTGTTATTTTGCATTCAGCCCACCCTGAAGTTGGTGAAACTCCACTCATGAACACCTGTAAAGCAGTTTCTATCTATGGTCATCATCATCATCATCAACTTGTCTTTGTGGCTGCTTGAGCTGTGAAGAAGATGGATCGCTTTTATGTCGTGTCCTGGACGTCCCCAGAGAGGGCGTAACACTTAGTATTTCTGACACTTATCCAGTGAGGCGAGCTCCGTCCAGCACTTAGCTTGATGCTGGTGTGACCCGGTCAGAGGTCAGTGGCAAGTAGGGGGGGGTTAGATGGAGGCAGGACTCCTGTCAAACAGTAACACAGGTGTGACAAAGCAGCAATCAGGGAGGAAATTTCCTGTGAAACTGAAAGGAAGTTCTGCACTGAGCCTGACCAATTACAGATGGTTTTTTTTACACATTGATGCACATTTTATTTTGCAAGTGCAAACAATTCACGCTGTGTCCAGGTACAAATACATAAAGTAATACAGTAGTACAGTATTCTCTCTAGAGCAGCTGTGTCCAATCCAATGTCCTGCATGTTTTCCTTGTTCTTCAGCTCCAACACACCTGATTGAAATGAATGGGTGATTACCAGGCTTCTGCCGAACTCAGGAGGTAATTCAATCACTGAAGGTGTGTTGGAGCAGAGAAACCAGTAAAACATGCAGGACAGCGGCCCTCGATGACCAAATTTGCCCAAAATTCATGCAACAAGTCTGCAACTCATGTAAGGAGGCTGAGTGCCCCTGCGAAAGTTTCCAGACACCCTTGAAAACGCAGTTCTCAATTTGCCGCAGCAAAAGTATCCTGAGTTCGATACTTTTGTTTGCTCCAATAAGTCACAATGCAGGAAGCCTCTGTTAGAGACTGGGGCTACATAGACGCTGCTGTGAATCCACATTAGTGCCAGGATGGAATGATTGTCAATAACAGTCTCATTATGTCACCATGACTGCAGCTATCATCAGAACTCAAGCAAGCACCAATCAGTCAACTTCCGCTAACACCCATTATGGCTAATGGACTCCCAGATGAAGCTGTGGGTGGGGTGGGGTGGGGGGGGGTTCTCCCTGCTCTAATGATAAACAACATTAAAATGAAAACTAAATCAATCCTGTAAAGTTTCCAATAAACAAAGTAGGTAAACATTCTCCTTTATTATAGCCAAGAACCAGAAACTCCACAAATCACAGAGCTTCTGAAGAGCTTCCACAATCAAGTCCAGCTGCACCCGCAGATCATTTGGTACAAATTAATGACACCAATTGAGAAAACAATCTATTCCCGAGTGATAGATTCACAACACAAACGGCTGTTTACCACTTTGCATTTTAGCAATTCTCACAAAGCGTTGCCTATTAAAAAATAGGTTTCTGAGTATTTGTTTGTAAATCTTGCACATTATCAACTGTTGCCCAAATATCTGAAATCATTTTAGTTGTTTGAAGATTTCCTGTAAGGTTAATATTAAGTCAACAAACTTCAGCTTTCATAGGCAAGAGCTGATTAGCAGTATTCAAAGTTTTACCTTCATTTTTTTTATTTGTTAAAGTTTAAATACCAATTTTGTGTTACAGCAAATAAAAGTACACAAACTTGGGAGGGGTTGGACTTCGAATGTAGAATCACAATCCTTGGTCTGAATAACAACATACAGGTTTACAGTTATTGGAAAAAACAAAGTTCACCTTGTGTAAATGTTTTATCTTGTACACATCAGGACAAAAAAATAATCTGGTCTTGCTGAGCTTTTTACTTTTGTTTATTTGTATATTTAAAAGGTTCCTGGTTTTCAGTAATTTTATGGTCTGATTTGTCTGTTTCTGCTCATGTTCCTCTGTCCACCCCCACCTGCACAGATTCTGTTTGTCTCTTCACAGGTGTTGGTTTGTTTTGGGCTCATCAGTTTGTCTTTATGTTCTCTGTTGGTTTGTCTGCTCCTCAGTTCGTCATTGTAAATTATTGGTGTCTGTGTGGCTTTGTGTTCAAGTTAATCACCACGAGTTCTGCTTATATTCACTTTGCTTTTGAACATCTGAATCCAGGACCATCTGAACTTTGGGTTTCAAAATACCTTTAACCACAACAAGGTCTTTGCAAAATTTTAGAAATATTCTAATTGAACCCTCATTTGAGCAAAAACACAACAACAAATTCCAGCACAACATTGCTGACTAAGCAAAAATGAAGTCAAAATGTAAAACGCTGTGTGAAAACTTGGGTCCATCCTTGATGCCTCCACAGGATTCAGGAGGTTCAGTATCAGCCAGGTGAACATCATCCGTTTGACCACTTCTACAAAAGAAGGAGTTTTTATCAGTTTGCCAGGAGGAACGACATCAGCAGTGATCGCAGAAACAACTACTGCTGCCCTGAGAAGAGTTAAGGTTCAGTTATAGTGTCCAAATTCAGGGGCTGTATCCTTCAAAGGTTTAATTTGTCGGCCGCTTACGTCACAGCGCTGCGCCGAAGGCTGTTCAGAATCAAAGACTCTTCTGATGAGGCCCACAAATGCGTCCTCCTTTTTGCCTGATTTGATGGAGGTGTCTAGTGGCAGCTTCTCGGCTCAGTCTATCCTGTGATGCATTGTGGGTCGACGGGAGATTTTTTTACTGAGTAATGGTATGATGTGAAAGAATTGGATAGTTTTAAATAAAAATATGGTGGTATAAAAGTGAAAAGTTTAAAGCGGTTGTGTTAATTTAAGACATAATTTTAATGTTTTCAGAAATCAAACGAGCTCATACAGCAGGGTCCCTTAGTTCTTCAAATATTGCCTTTAAGCAAATTTTGTTATTTTATGATACTAATATAACTAATATATTGATATTTTGCTAATTTCTATCTATTGTTGCTTCTCTTTAGTGTCGTCTCGGTTGCTAGGCGACAGGATGTACGTTGGGGTAAGGGCGGGAATGAAGGCTAGACCGTCCAACTCATTCACAGTCATTTTTATTCTGGTCTTCGCGGTCAACCAAGGACCAGGCCCATCTAGACTGGGTAGGCCGAGTCCTTTGAAGGACGCAGCCCCTGAATTTGGACACAGCCTTTGTCATGCTTCAGAGTGTCAAGCTGGACTGAAGGTGCGCCAACCTGAGTCAGCGTTGTAGGTGTTTATATTTGATGCTTACGTTGGTGAAGTCTTTGCCTAACCAACAAGTGTGCGATTGCATCACAGTTGGTGCGCACCATGTTCAATGTGTCAATTATAAACCTTCAAAGGTCATTTCTAATCTTTCTGAAGTCCATAATCAGTCAATCAGTCAATCAATCAATCAATCAATCAATGGTCTAAAGTTCAGCTCAGCCTTAATAAAATGCTGTGATGAGACTTTAGAAGAGCTGCACAGAAACAAACATCTGCAGTTAGTCAATGAATTCAAATGTTAGAATTTTAAAACGTGCTAAAGAACCAGACCCTTTTTGTTGCCCCAACACATAAAATCTTAGAACTTAAGGAAGGTGGGCTTTATTCTTCTCATGACTGTAGTTTGATCCAACTTTAAAATCAGGTTTGTGTGATAATGTTTTTTTTTTTAATTAGTGAAATTTCTTATTAGACATAGAAATTCCAGGATGTTTACTCACATGTCTTTGTCCACTAAGCTGTATGTTTATAAATTAAATATAATTCCTAATTTATGTAGTGTCCAGTGAATGTCTTACTAAGAGTCTAACAACCAATCAGCTTTTAGTCATAATTAGTAGATTTGTACAAAGCCATTATTTAATCTGCACATGATTTCAAATTAAGCTTGTCCATTGTATAGCAGTATATACCTGTATCATTAAGAGTTATGTACAAAAAATAAAGAAAAATAAATGTGTGGATTTATTGCTAAGTTAAATTCCTAAAGGGAGTACTATGGTAAACTTACATTTCTTTAAAAGTGTCATGAAAAAATAGTTTTGTATGGACTGAGTTATAAAATGACAGAATTACATCATGTTAATATTTTGAATGTTCTGTTGACTAAAAGAATAAACAGTTAAATGATTAGAGCACCTGAATTTACTAACAATGTTCTGTAGTCGCTGCTGACAGCTGCTATGGTAAAAAAACACAAATGTTCTTGTTATTTATGTAACATTAGTGGTTCATCAGGTGATGTTCGGTACCTGAGCCACTGTGATGGCACACTTCTTTGCCAGCTCCTCTTTCGCCTCCTCGCTGGGGTACGGGTTACTGAGGTGGGAGTAGAAATACTCGTTCAGGATCTCTGTGGCCTGCTTGTTGAAGTTTCGTCTTTTCCGTCTGCAATGAGAACATCTAATTACCACGGGCAAACATCCAGGCTACAGCATTCATGATGGCGTTTTATGTAGTGCAGTTAAATCTGATTAACTGTAGTGTAACAAACAAACAAACAAACAGAGCCTCAATGATCTTCTGGCCATAAAACCAGAAGCTGGGTCACAAAAACAAAGTGAATCAGTGCTTTCAATTGTGGACTCTTAAAAAAGAAAAAAAAGGAGAAAGAAAAAAAATACACACATAAATAAATAAATAAATAAATAAATATATCACAGTATATATATGCTGACAGATTTCTAAAAGTCAAATACATGTTCTGTTTAACAAATGAACAGATGAGGCTGATGAAGCAAACAAATAATCTAAGACTAAAATGTTTTTATTAATTCACTGATCTGTCAAATATACAAAAACAAATGTTGCATAAATTACCACAATATCTATTAAGTCTACAATAAAAAAAAAAGTCAAAAATGGTAAAAGTTTTGAAACTCTGACACTTGTGTATAATTTCCTCTCTGCTCGCAGCCTGAATCAGAAGTCTGTGGATTTGAAAAGACACATTTCTCAGTCAAAGCTAGTTTGTTGTTTACTTTGTAGTCAGTTCACAAAAAAAAGGACTACTGCAGTGTTTAGGTTGTTTTCTGTGTGGATGAAAACATTTCTAAACACGGTGCTGTGTTTACTAGGAAAACGCTCGTTTTGAAAAGTCTGTGTTCTTGTGTGGGCGGGGCCTTAAAGCTGAGGTCATGCAGTGGTCTGTCAGCTTTGAAGATGAGAAAATAAAGTTTGAACCACGTTCAATCGTTTGAGTCGAGAGAAAAGAAGATTTGTTCCACCTGAGACTTTTCTGACTCTTTGGTCCAGTTTGTGCGTGACCAGTCAGGACACTGTATCGTTTTGGTCTCATTGTAAAGACTGATTGTATCTGCGAGGAATTCTGTTAAATTCAGAGCGATGAATTACTTTTACTGTTATATTTTTACTTTTCTTCTGTTTGACATGATCCCAAAGTTTTGTCTTTTTTTCTGAGTTTATATTTGTTTTCTCCATCTTCTATTGCATTTGGCAACATGTTTAACAGAAGCAACTGTCCATTTGACACATGGTCACATGGAATTAGTCACGTGTCAAACTCAAGGCCCGTGGGCCAAACCTGGCCCTGGTTAACATTTGATCTGGCCCCAAAGGTAATATTTTAAATGTAAAATACAGTATGTTTACTGTTTCTATTTTTGACACTGTATTTACTGTATTCTCTTCATGATTAGAAGAGAAAACAGAATTAATCTTAAATAATTGGAAGTTTGAGGCTTTTCTTTTTTCAACTGATTTGTCAGATTTTGATCAAATGTGTTTCTAGGCAATAATAAATGAAAAAGATATTAACAGAATATAAGAAATGAATGCTAATAATGAGCCTTTCTAAATTATATATTTATTCTTTATCTGTTAGTATATGTTCTAAACACTACATAAAATATAATTTGGAAAATGTTATTTGTATTTATATAAGAATAGTTTGTTATTTAAGTTTTGATTTTTGGCCCTCTTATGTAACTGAGTTTAACCCCACCCCTCCCCGGAGTAAATTGAAGCATCAAAAGAAAAACAATATTTTTGTAATCAGGTTTTTCAAGTTACTCAATGAACTGCTTCAGTCCTACAAATCTAGAAGCTTGTTTTATTAAAACAATAACAAAATGTTCACACTAAGTATTAAAATGAGTCAACCACAAGAATTTGACTGATCTAGTTTACAACTTTGATTATCTGTTCTAATAATAGATCCTTCAAAATCTGGCTTGTTATTTACTCTGGGGAAAAAACTGCATTCATGCTGAGATTAGAAACAACTAAATCAAAACAGTTTCTTTTATTTTTTTTAATTTAGACCATTTGTGTCATTTTGATCAACCATAAATATCAAATCTGACATTTATAAGTAAGGAAAAAAGACATTAAAATCAGTAGAAAATGTGCTTCTGGTGAGCTGATCAGAAAACTTTAAGGAGAACAACATAAACTGTAAATACAAACAGAATGAAATGATTTAAAAATCTCATAAACCCATTTTATTTACAAAGGTAGGTGCATAGGAAGTCAAAAAGTTTTAACTAAAAATCATTCCACATTTAGGAAACATAAGGTCAGTTTGATGTCAGCAACACGACTCAAATAAGACGAGCTAGGATATTCTGACATTAGGTCAACAAGAGTGCTGGTTGTAAAACAAACTGCTGCCCAGCATGTGGCCTGTCTCCTATGGTCCGTCTAATGGCCTTGGAAATGTGTATTTTTTACAAAAATATGTCTAAGTCACAACAAAGTGTAAACATTAGTTTCACTAACATTTTTTTAAACAATCAATAATTTGAATAAAAGAAAAACGGGTTTAGTAGCACATCCTGTCATGACGCCTACGGTTTATGAACCACTGATTTAATGTCAAACTAACTCTTTTTATGCCGCTAAAGACAAATTATCAGCTTAAGTCGATCATGATCGCTAACAAAGTGGCGCTGAAGATATACAGATCAGACGAATTCAAACTTGTGCACACAAATATAATTTTATTTATTTATTTTTCTAACACTGAAGTGTGTTGTTCAGCTGTTCTATTTCAAAAAACGAAAAGTTCAAGTAAACAATTTAGCCACTCAGATCTGGATCAGAGTTCAGAATATTCTGACGGAAACTATAAACCAGATTCTGCTCAAAGAGGTTCCAAAATTTGTTTGATTGTTTTGCTTTAGTAAAAATTAAAAAAAAGAGCTAGTATTGTAACACTGAACCAAAAAAAAAGATAGATTTTTAAAGTTGTTTCAGTTTTCAGCTTTTTAAGATTAAAATGAAGTCTTGGAAAAAAACAAAAAAATAAACAAAAAGTTGAGTAAGTCTCTCTGATTCATCAAACTTGAGTCGTGAAACGCAGGTAATATTTAAAAATACTCCACGTAGAAAAAGGCTGTGAAACAAAAACTCCCCTCCATCTCTCACACCTATCAGGTCACATCCGCCCGTGCCACGTCTCAGCTAAGCAGAGCTTTACATAAAATAAAACGGGCCCCCCAGTAAAATCTCTTTGCTCCAAT
>JARVJO010000227.1:17551639-17563828 GCA_031762555.1 Cynodonichthys magdalenae | reverse complement strand
CATGAATCTGCTACGATATTACACTCCGGCTCGGTTTCTTACCGTCTCATCTTCTTTATTTCTGCTCTCCTTGTTGATCTCTCTCTGGATTTAGCTGTGTCAGGCTTTGTCTGACCCTGTCTACCCGCCTGCTCATCTGTCTCACCCCCATTCATCTAAAAGGGACACTATTGTTGTGAATGCATCGGATAACGAGGCAACGAGAGGAAGTCACACCCCACCAATACAACCTTTCAAGGCTACACTTGAAATACACGCAGCGACACAACATGCTGTATATCATGGACTATTCTGGGGTAGAAACAATCCAAAGTCTTACAGTCATGCTTTTTATGTTTGAGAAAAAGTTTCAGTCTGCACGGGTTGCCACTTTATTACAGGAAAGAAAATTCAGGTTAACAAAGAAGGTATTGGTCTGACCAGCAGGCTGAAGACACTAAAATATTCATTTAGAGGGTGATAATGTTTATGCCTGCATCTGTGTGTGTTAATTTGTCTGTCATTGCTGTTAGCAAAATATGTGATAGCCCACAGGCAATGAGACACAGAAAGAAATCATTGATTGTATTTCGATAACTACTGAACCTCTGGAAATATAACAATCTGCTAGTACTTTACCTCTCTGATAATTCTACATGTGTACTCACGTTTCTGGAAGGTATAAATTTACTTAAACATTACAGTGGAGTGTAATTTATCATTTTAGCACGAATAAATATTGATTTATGAACTATTTTCTGGTAGCATATGCTAACATAGATACATGGACAAAACAGACAAGGTCATTTTCAGTGATTTATGATCTAATATGGTATAACACTCACTGATGAAATGTAATGATGTGTAATTTAAAGTGCTGGTTCCTATAACAAATAATGGAAGATACTGGATTTTAAATGCGACTATGTTTTTGAATCTTATATTCATTATATTCTGGTAGTAACTTAGAATACACGTTGCTACATGTAGCACTTTTCATAATGGCACAATGGTTGTCCAATTAAAACAGGCAGATTTGGACCAGCTTTTAATAACTATTATTGATCATCGATGAGATGCCCCGTGACGACTGCCCTGTGAGAATCTTCTTTTAACACACCAAGTTCTACTCTTTGAAAAGTAACACAGAGAGCCTGACAAGCTGATGTTTGTTAATTAAATGGCTGAGTTATTATCCTACACTGTGTATATTCCACCTGCTAACATGCTAACTCTTGTAGCTTTCGGCAAAGGTTTGATTCAAAGCAGCATTAACCTAAAAACAAAGATGAGCATCGCTGCTTTAGTCAACAAGCTGGAAATGTTTGTGAATTTTGCTTCATATTCATCTTAGTTTTTAGTTTTAACAGATTTTCAAAAGTGAATTTGACATGAAAGAAATGCAAACGTTAAATCATTCTCAGTTTGTAAGCACGTGGGTTGGTCCTGCTGGTCTCACCTGCTCGTACTTCTCCAGCTCTGTGTGGTAAATCTGTCTGATCTGGGACAGCTTGGCTCGGTAGTCCGAGTGCTCGGTTGAGTTGTCGGCCCCCGCCCCTCCCGAAGCTGCGGCGGCGGCAGCTGCGGCGGCGGAGCCCCCGCCTTTCTCTGGACCGGACACCCCCTCTGCCAGCAGCATGTTGTCCAGTCGCATGAGCTGGGGGTCCGGAGGCTCCTCCTCCTGGGCTCCACGGATGCTCAGCACTGCGGTGACAAGAGAAGGTCAGAGGTCAGTTCTAAAGGTCACACCTGCAGCGGGGGCGAAGCACCAGAACAGAACGCCTCTGTGACACACCTAAAGTGCAGATATTAAGACGAAGAGAGAAAACAAACCTGGAACGCTTCTTTTCAGGCACAGTTTTCAACTGAAATGACAGATTGTATCTGTTTCAGTCAAACCCTGTAGATGACATTTATGTGTAGTTCCGTGTGAAATTGTTAGATCTCAGAGCACGTGTTGAAAACTACTTTTAGCACCACGTAACCTTAGAGTTTGCCCTTTTCAAGATGGCTGCCAAAGCTGAGCTAATTGTTGAGCGATTTTTAACATTTTTCAACCGATTTTCATCAGTCCAACCAATGACGACGGGTGAAAAACTGGCACCAGTGATGTTTAGACTCTTTTAAAAAACAATGCTTGTTTTCTTGTCAAAGAATTTTTAATCTTTATTTGGAAGGAATAGTTTCCTTTTTTCTTCTTGTTCTGATTCTACATTGAGAGTTTTTGGATTATTCATTCATTTATTTATTTTGTATTAACCAAATGGCTCAGAAAGACTTAAAAGATCGGTAAAGAGCACATGTTGGAGATCATTTTTATCATTTACTTCTTGTTGTTTCACACTTGGCTGAATCTGTAACAGATAAACAAAGGAAGGGCCTGTGATTACAGTTATACTGGGGTAAAAAAGACAAGCCTCCCAAACTTTGTGGTTATTGCTTAAATTAATGTATTTTCTGAACACAGGCTGCTGCCGTTCTTTCTTTCTGTTTTAAGTTTGGGTGAATTAATCAGCGCTGCACTTAGAGGCACGCTGGGGGGATAAGAGCTGTGTGTACCATTAAGAACAGCATTATTTTTTTTTTTATTTTTTTTTTTCCGTGGGCTGTTTCTTTTGGCTTCAATTTTTATTAATTATGAAACTAACTCATAGTCCGAAAAAACAACTACAAAAAAAAAAAAATATATATATATATATATATATATATATTTAAAAAAATGCTCTGAAATAAACTACCGTTTCAGGGCTCAGCCAATCGTTGGTCGATAAATTCGCCCAATCCCTCTAACCTAAGTTGAATCCGTAAGGTAACTGGTTGTTGGGGTCCCACCTGTGATTACATTCTGAGAGTTTTAATCAAATTTGTCCAATGACTCATGAGATATTTTGCTAACCCTACAAACACTCACAGACAGGGTTAAATACATTATTGCCCTTTTTACTGCAGGTGATAATGAAACCAGTTTTAAAGGTATCCAAAAAACATTTTTTTTGACATATAAAGGGGCAACAACAATTTTTTTGAAATCTGCAATTTAGAAATTTCCTCTAGCCACGTGATTTACTGAGGACTGCTACAAACAATAAATCCTTCAACTAATTTACTGATCTACAGAAAACCAGCTGGCTTTGTTTCGACAGTTGGATAATAAAATAACACCTGCTCTGACAAGATTGCACATGAATTCATTTGTTGAGGCTTTAGCTGAATGTGACAGAGACAGTAGGCTTTAGGAAAAATGTATTCATTTTTTAAATAAAAGACAAACGTGATGCAATGATTAGTTTCATCTAGAAGACACAGCATGTTTAAGAATATGTGGGAGATTCTGTCCTTCAAAGATGTGAGGTATTTCCTTAGCTGCAAGTTTTAAAGTTGTTTGTCCAATTTTTATTGGTTTATGCAACGAGTGAGCCTCTCTCAGACAGAACAGAATGCTTTGGAAATACACAACAAATAGAATAGGATGACATAACAGAAGATATGAAGTAAGTAGACATCATTTAATGCAACATGATGTGATTTGATAGAAGCATGGTGTCCGGTGCAACAAACTGGACGGTTCCCCCAGCCTTCCACTAGAGGTCTCCCTCACCATTCTTTAAAAGACTCAAACCGTCACCTTCCATTTTCTGAAGTGAAAACACTCCCGGGCTCAGACTCTTCACCCACCATCTGAGAACCATCCATTTCCATATCAAACCACGTGGAGCATCTGAACCACACTGGACTCAGGATGTAAACAGATGAAAGCAAGTCCTGTCTTAGACCTTGGCTCTAAACATGAACTCCCACCTTGTGACTTTGAGCCCCGGAGAGTGTCGACATCCATTTAAAAAGGTACCACTTGTCATTTGTCACACTGTCACTAAATGGGAATGGACAGACCCATTAATAAGAGACAATAGGCGTGCTTGGTGCATTAACCCCAGACTGCTGTTCGGGTTGGTAGGCCAGGCCAGAGGGTGAGAATGAAGCCTGCTGTACTTTCAGGGGAAGAGGAAGGGGTTCACTCACCCAACCCCCTCTCCCCCAATCTCTTCCTTGAGTGGACTGGGAATGCAAATATGGCAACTGCTGGAAAGTGGAAGGGTCGAGGGTTCAGGCTATAGGCGCAACAAGCAGTAGATTGAGTGTGGGAGGACGATGAAGAGGGTGTTCTCTTGGGACGACAGAACTGTACAAACATCCCGTCTCATTATCTAGGCTTTTTCACCATTCTGGTAATGTAAACAGGCCCGAAGAGGGAAAGCCTTGGACTGCTTTTAACCAGCCTCACCTCTACAACGCCATGACCACAGCTGACCTCATCAAACCTGCTCCATCAGAACGTCTAACTCGCCTGTCTGCTTTAGTTAACATCCATCAACAGCTTTGCGTCCCCCCCTTTGCTCCTGAATGCTCACCAGTGTGGAGAGGCACTTCTTTTCTGCAGTTATCACCTCATAAATACGAAACTAAAGTGGGTGTTAAAATGAAAGCACACCACAGTATCCCGGGAAGAAAAATGAGCCGAGTTACTTCAAGTAATTACCAGCAGGAAACTGGAAGGAGAAGGAAAGAAAAACTGACAACTTTGTATTCACAATGACCTGAAAAATGGTCAAGAGATACGACTTCAGGTTTCAGATCCCATCCAGACATTTCCATGAACAAGGTTCAGTTACTTGGCTGTACCAAAGTTTTTAACAATTTTATTTATTTTCTACATTACTTAGAATTAGAGATGATTTTTAAACATCTGAACAGTCAAAGTTTTCAAATGAAAACAGTTTATCCATTTTGAAAACCTTTTTTCATTCGACCTACACCAGAGTAACACTATTACTACCCCAGGATGGTAGTAGTGTTCCGAGTTGTTTGCCACACCGTGGTGCATTTTCCTGCCTAAAAAACCTGAAATGATCCCGGTTCTTTATTCTGTTACTGAGGCAGTGTTATTTGGGAAAAGTTGTGTTGACATTACCACTCTACCATCAAAACATAAATACACTAATCCATCAGAAAGGTAAAATAAAAAAACTGAACCAAAAATTAGGAATGCACAAAAACAATTGGCTAATGATAGAAAAAATATATATTTTTGCTGACATTTAACAAATGTATATAGAGATTTATTTGGATGTCTAATATTTTGCCATGCATATACTGTAGGTACAGTTATTTTGAAATTTTATTTGTACAAATTACTCTATTTAATAATTTATTAGGCAATGAACTTAGTGATCTGTACTGTATTTGTTGAGGAACCACACCAAAGTTTAGCTCAGTATCTCTGAATTTGCCTGAGTTTTAGCCATTTGCGTGCTTGCCAAGGTAGCTATGGAGGCCATTTTAAATTTTGAACAAAGAACTTAAAAATTTGTACTTAAAATATGTTTTAAGAATTACTGTCAGCTACTATCTCAACCAATTTCAGCTCAATATCTCTAAACTGACTGAGTTATAGTCAATTTTGTGTTACGTTATTTAAGTTAGCCATTGTAAATTTTAAACAAAACAAACTTTTCAATTTGTATCAATCAAAGCATGTTTTGAAGATTACTGTCCCATCAAATTTTAGTTCAACATCTCTAAAACTGACCAAATTTTGTAGATATGTTGTGCTTGCCAAATAGCTGTAGTAGCTGCTAATGCTACTGTACCCCATTTGAGCTGAATATCTTGTTTTTGACTGTGTTGAAGGCATTTGTGTGTCGAACTGGTTTAACCCAAAAAACTAAACCTTCAAAGTAACCATTCCATTTGTAACTTTGGGAGTTTCATTAAAATCCATCCAGTGGTTTGTGAGATATTTCAAAGAGCATAAAGTTTTAATCAAACCTTAAAGGATTCTCTGTCATATACTACGAGTTTCATGTTTTGTGGATTACATCATCATGCACTGCAATGCTCTCTGTGCTATGGCAGGCGCCAATAAACAAATCACAAGTGAAGTTGTTCTGCATGAAACACCCATCCCTACTTAGGATCACCAAATGAAAAAGTCCAGAGAAATCAAGCAGATAGGCAGGAAGACGTTTGTTGACATTTTTTAAGGACAAATGTGAGGCTATAATTCTTTACAAGTACGTAAAATTTTGAGACCGTAAAAATTTCCAGCGTCTACAAAAACAATTCTCCTCGTGTCTGCCAAGTTCCAGTTTAACGTTCAAGGAGTGTTTATTTTACTTGGCTGAAGGCTCCTCCAACATCAGTCTTATAGGAGCGCCTTTTTACACAGAAGGTCATTTCTTAGGAGATGTCTTGGGAGGAAGACAAAAAAAAAAAAACTATCATGCAATTTTCCACCCACCTTCCCACTTAATTGAAAAAAGTCATGGAAAAAATGGAAAGCCAACAACTACATCCAGCAACACTTCTTTTTTAGAGAGGTACAGGAAACTATATGAATGGATCTTAAATTTGACAATGAGCGCAAACGCTGATGCGATCCCTAGGCTTGGCTTGTTGACACGTGTATATCCTGCCTAATCAGCCACACATCCCATCCTCGCCTCATGCGCAGCCTTGATCCCAGCACCGTTCTTTAGCTGCTGATCCAGCTGTCTTGGAAGAGCATCTGCCAGGAGGGACCCAGGAAGGAACAATGCATTACGCCATGTTGGCTGTGTACTGTCATCCCTCACTGACAGCACATTGTCACACTTACACAGCGTCCTCTGAGCTGGGAACAAGCTAAGTAGCTGCCTGCCTATAATATCGGCTCTTCCTTCCCCTCCCTCTCCTCCCATCAGACAATCTCATCACAACTTGCTGGGATTGGGGGGGGCTTATAAGGACGCAACAGCAATAAATTCTAATTTAACCAGCTAACGAGCGTGGTCTTTAACTGTGGCATGTCTAAAGGAACATAGACAAAGCTGGGTTTTTACACTGCTCAGAACTAATGGAAGCAAATCATGATTTATTTATTCCACTTGGAATCTAAAGAACGTAATTAAAACAGAGGGGCTTTTCTCAAACAAATAAAATTGTTGAAGAATAAAGGGATAATGTGCTTCCATGAAACTGGCTATGCTGTGGGTCGTAATTACACGAGTCAGTGAGGAACACTTTATTGACTAATGGCAGCCTAATTGATTCATCTAAATGTTTTTGAGCCTTGGGTCTACTGGGCATTTCCTGTCTAATGTTGCTGGTAAACTAACTTCGCCCCCACAGACCAACACAGAGTTCTCACAGGGATAAACAATTATCTGTGTGTGTGTGTTATTTGAGTCCAACTTCCACATGGTACACACACACTTTCTGTATCTCTAATGGATGCCATTTCCCCACTTGGAGGTGTTTCAGAGATGGCTTGTTGTCAGACGAAGCTTTATTTCACACAGCTGTTGTTGACAGGTAATTCTCACAAAGACTCATGCACCCAGCCTCATTGATTCGCTTCATTTTGTACACCGATGCAAATACGAAAGCAGGAGTTTGACATTGGTTGTGCTTATTAATGAACTGACTAATAATGTTGTGTGTCGGAGAGAGATACCTATTTGTTGTGTTAAAGCGTCTCTGTAAGGATCTTCTGTATTTTTATTTGCAAACAGACAAAACAAAATGTCACTGGCCGAGAAGACAAGACGATTAAGGTGGAACAGGAGAACATGACATTTGCTTAACCTCACAACGTTTGGCCTTTTACAAATATAATTTAATTTTTTATTAACCGCTCAAAGAAACTGGCTTTTGAAGATGTGTAACCATCATCCCTGTGCTTGTTTATTTGGAAATATTTATTTAATTTCCACACAAGGATATGTTTGAAACATCACGGTTCTCTGTAATTTATGTCTCTATTTAGGAGAGTGGATCTTGTCTCAACACTAATCAACTTTCCTTTAGTTGCTTTTTTCAAGCAAGCCAATAAGTAGAGTTCTTTCTTCCCTTTATGTTAGTCATCACAGAAAATCAGAAAATTGGCTTGTGGTCTCATCTTAGGACAGGCGTGCGCATTAAACTATTAACAGAAAGCACAGATCAGTCATAAATTATGTCACCTTTCATGGTTGGAGTTTAGAAATGAGAGAATTTATGAAACGGACAACAAACACAAGCACGATGTAGGTCTAAAAATACACCTTTTAGTCAGTGACAACGTTGGGATTGGTATCAAAAGCTCGTCAAGGGGATTAAAGTTTCCTCCACGACACTGCTTGCATCTTCAAAATGTTTGTTTTCCATAAACACAACGGTATCAGACTCGCAGTGTTACGGCACACCATTCTCTGCAGCCCGGATAGCTCATCCTATCAGATTAACACAGGCCAACGGCAAGCTGTCAAAAACCATTACCCCACGTAATTCCATTCTAGATTTTGAAGGCATGTCGAAAAAGACTGTTGGCATGGCAGCCTGTCACAGCGACGCGATGATTGGAGAAAGGTCTGATGTCTAATTAATGACATTAGACTGCTCTGTCACAACCAGCAAGGTGGATAGTGAGAGCCTGACAGAGTCTGGATGAACTGGCTTGAACTGGTGGAGACCACTTTTGCAGTTATGTAAACAGATGCTAGTCCAGCATTACATCACGAGCAGCAGTGTGAGAGTGACGTAGTGGTGGACAGGTGATGGCATGTTTTCTGTGGTTGACAGAGAAGTTTATCATAAGAAATATTGCAAATGCTTGATCAATATATTTACTGCCACGTTATGAAAACCAGTCAACAAAATCAAGATCCACAATATTTTTTTTCATATCAGTGGTTAGCGTGTTCTTTAACATGTAAGCAAAAATCTGTAAGCAGCTGGCAACTACTGTTTGTCCTGATGATCCACTATGGGAAGGTCCTGCTTGTAAGAGTTTGCCTCCAGCTCCTCAGAATGAAGAAATATTTTGGATAAAAGAGGAAACATTTTAACAAAGAACCCATCCAGAGGACCTGACTCAACCTTAGAAATCATGTTTGTTTGTTGATCTACAAAGTGACAGAAAATGTCAACAGCAGCAACATTCACTGAAGAGTTAAAAATGTGGAGGTCTTGGTACATATTTACATTCAGATTTAGGTTTGTTCGGGTGAAATACTAAACCTTTTGATCTAGAAGAAGTTTGCTGAGCTCTGTCTTTCTGGCGCTGCATCACCCTGCTTAAGCCACAATATTTAAAACTGACAGTTGTATTTACTAAACATTTCTCCTTTTTAATGTATTTACCAGCAGACTTACTTATTTTTGTACCTAAACATCTTCACCAAGATTCCAATCTGGGTTAATTCAACTATATTTACACAGACTACAGCTAGCCAGATAATAGTTAATTATTAGTGCTTATCTACATTTTAGAATTTGATGACTAGAAAACTACTGAAAAATATTTTTTTTCAAATGGCACTATTTAATATAGTTCAAGATCAACATTTTTATGTTTGATTTCATAGTTTGCAATAAAAGTTGACACGATTTTGAATTCAAATGACTTAAAATAAAATTCTATTAGTTTATTAACTATGCTAATATTGTTTCTTTGTCTAATGTGAAGCACAAAAACTGCCAAGTCAAATAGAGTAAATGAAAAAGAAATAATGTCTGGATTTAAGGCTAGTGAGAACATTTTGATGGAGCTCTAGTAGCTCCAGTAGCTACAGTGATGATTTCAAGTGATACTTCAGGAACATTATCAATGGAAAGCCCTTCCTGTTAGAAAATCTATTTTTTAAAGCTGATCTGGATGTTTGAATTTAAATATGTGATAATGTTTTCTGATATAAGAACTCTTTCATTTGGACATTAATACTAGTAGATGACAAGTATCAGTGCTGGGCTGCACGGTTGGGCAGTGGTTAGCACTGGTGCCCCACAGAAGTGAGGTCGCAGGTTTGTCCCACGACCTGTGTGGAGATTGTAAATTCTCGTTGAGCATGTGTGGATTTTCTCCAGGTACTCCAGTTTGACTAACAGACTGATTCAGACCAACAAATAAAGATCCATTCATCCATCCATCGTCCATCCATTCATCCACCTATCCATATATCAATCCGTTCAAAAATCCATTCATCCATCTATCCACATATCAATCCATTCAATCATCCATCCATTGTCCATCCATCCATTCAATTATCCATTCATCCATCTATCCACATATCAATCCATTCAATCATCCATTAATTGTCCATCCATCCATTCAATCATCCATTCATCCATCTATCCACATATCAATCCATTTAATCATCCATCTATTGTCCATCAATCCATTCAATCATCCATTCATCCATTTATCAATCCATTTAATCATCCATCTATTGTCAATCCATCCATTCAATCATCCATTCATCCATCTATCCACATATCAATCCATTCAATCATCCATTAATTGTCCATCCATCCATTCAATCATCCATTCATCCATCTATCCACATATCAATCCATTTAATCATCCATCTATTGTCCATCAATCCATTCAATCATCCATTCATCCATATATCAATCCATTTAATCATCCATCTATTGTCCATCAATCCATTCAATCATCCATTCATCCATATATCAATCCATTTAATCATCCATCTATTGTCCATCCATCCATTCAATCATCTATTCATCCATCTATCCATATATCAATCCATTTAATCATCCATCTATTGTCCATCCATCCATTCAATCATCCATTCATTGTCCATCTATCCATTCAATCATCCATTCATCCATCTATCAATATATCAATCCATTCAATCATGCATTCATCCATCTATCCATATATCAATCCATTCAATCATCCATCCATCGCATAAATAAAAAGGAATGTGATATTAATGGTGAAAATAACTGCTTAATTAAGAGCTTTAACAGTTAACTAACCTCTCTCTATTGACAGATTTTAATGTTACTTGTATTATTATATATAGCAAAAAAGCACATTTAAAAGTAACGCTGAAATATTTTTTGTAGTACTAAAAATAATAAATTTACAAGCCCCCATATTTTATGACTGACACATGTTGTAACGTTAGTCTCAGAGGGTCCATGTTTAAAAACACGTCTGTGTGTCTGGTGAAAGCCAAAATCTTTTGCATAATTAACCCTTTCTGGTCAGGCGCTGGTCGGCCTGTCTGCTTGAATTTAGCGTGACGGCACGGTGACAGCAGTGGCCCTATTTGTTTGTATTGGTGCTTTAGTGGGCACATTTCATTGTGGCTTCAGCGGTTAATAAATCACAGTTGAAACCCCCTCTCTTTGCACAAGCCTGTGCTACGGTGGTCCCATCATCAGGCAAGCACCAGAGCTGAAGCGACAGCTACATGCTAATTCAGCATCGGCATAATTCATTATACAGTCACAAGTGTACCAGAAAGGGAAAGGAACCAACATACACCAGGAGGAAGCCGACAGGCATCAAACCATTAAATCCTGCTTTTCATAAAACCCTTCTCTTTGTTTTTTGTAAAGACTCAAATCTTCGCACTCTTGTTAGCGGTATGAATAATTTATTATATATTATACCTTACTAATTATTAGATAGCATAAAAGTGTTTACATGTTTAAAAATAAATGCAGTTAGTCTTTTATTATTCATGGAAAAATACAAAGATCTTTAATTAAACAGACCTTTTCAGATCTATTGTCAGTGTCTAAAAAGACTTAAACCTCAAGAATTTCATGGTGGTTAAAGTCAAAGCTTTGCTGTGAACAGCTTCACTTTTGTATTAGGGGGTTATTTACATAAATATGTCGGAAAATTTACACTGAAAAAGTCCTTTTGGAAATTTAGATCCCACTCTGTGTGGAAGACAAGTTGCAGCTGAATGTGTCCAGTCCACTAACTGTTTAGTAAAAGTAATGTGATGTAACAAATTAAATTGTTCTAAAAAGTTGAAGTTGGAGTTATTTTAGAAGGTTGTAATCTGCTCTGGAATAGACCCCAGTCTGAATGACCTTTAGCTCGTCTTCTTAATGAAAAATGTCTTAAAAAGTGTATGATGGGCACAATTGCTGTAAAGAGAAAATAAATAGTTACTTAACTAATAAAATTATGAACAATTAGTTAAAATCTAAGAAGAGTGCAGCTGGTTTTAAGGTAGTCTGCTGTGTGTTCATCCTCTTTGTGTTCCTCTGCTTTGTCACCACTGATTTATAAAAGAAAGATTCAGCATCATTCTGACCTCACACACATGTTCATGTTAGGTCACTTGTTAAGTCATGATATGGAAGAGGATGTGGATCCAGATAACAACTTCTTCAATGATATTGTTGATAATTGCTGCTACTACA
>JARVJO010000227.1:17529346-17540141 GCA_031762555.1 Cynodonichthys magdalenae | reverse complement strand
TCGAAAAAATATCGAACCGTGAGACAAAAGTATCGAACCGAACCGAATCGTGAATTTTCTGTATTGTTGCACCCCTACTAAATACCACGCTTTGATAAATAAACTGGTCCAAACTTGCCTGTCTTTAACCCATAGGTGCACTCCAGTAGTTCAAATCATAAAGGTGGGTACAAAGTGGGCCGAAGCAGCTATGATGTGGGTTTTGAAATATCATGCATGGCCTAAACTACTGTTTTGCAAGAAATGCACACAAATGTAAGCTTAGCCTTTCAAAAACACAGCCACCTGGTCCACAGGTCACTTAGAATTCAGTGAAACTGTAACTGAAACTTTGCTTTATTCTCTCATTTTTAAACCATCAACTGGTCTCAAACAGTCGCAACATAATGAGATACAGACTTAAAGCACTGTGTGGCAAAGGACTCAAAATAGAATTTGGTTTTATGCTCATATTAGAGAAGAGGCTTCGAGAAAACTGATGACATGCTTTCTGACAAATAAGACAAACATCTGAGTGGAAAAATACATCTTGGCGCCCCGTGATGCTGCATATTAACACAAGTCCCGATTAGTAATCACCAGAGGAGTAATCAGATGACCTGGAATGATGGCCTGGTTGGCAACGCAGGCAAGCGTCTGGCTGGAGCAGCGTCTTTGTGCTGCCCTGCAGCTCCAGACACATCGCCTGGGGGGGATGCTGCAACCATGGCACAGCAGAACCCCCCCCCCCCCCCCCACGATAAACACCACACAAGTTGAGTATTGATGACTGAAAATCTTATTTCATGCTTTCTTTTTGGGTCAGAGAGCAAATGCAAATGTAGGTCAAAAAGAACCCTTTTTGCTCACCAAGAAAAAGCGCATGGAAGAGGGGGAGAAATAGAGGCAGATCAGAGAGTTTTTCATGAGGACAGAGGTGATCAAACCATCCTTGAAGGAGAGGAGCCACTCGTCAATTAGGACTATTAATTACACACTCAATGGGGAGGTTGCTTTATTTAACTTTTTTTGTGTGGTTGAACTGATCCAACATCCAGTCCTGTGAGTGCAGACCATAAAGCCCCTTCTCCCCAATAAATACATCCTGCAGGATTTGCATCTGAACGTTGGATTTAGACGTCAGCGCCAGGTCCACTCAGGAAGCCTCCACTAACTCCACGGCACTTCATTCGCCTCACACAGAGCTTAGATGCAGCAGTCGCTGCCTGGAGGTTGACACTTGTCTGAATAATGTTATGCTAATGCTCCAGTCTACCTGTATTTGCCCTTAAGTGCAGCAAGCAATCTGTTGATTGCGAGAAAGCAATTTTCCTGAAAGGAGGGGAGCGTGCGAGAGCGAGAAAGACTGAATGAGGCGGGTAAAAAGAGATCTTCTTTAGGCTGCTGCAAAAGCAATTTACTGTGAACGACAATTTTTCTCTGGCTGTGAAAAGAGTGCACTCTCTAATTGTGCCTACACACAGCCATCAAGATGGAGATACAGAAAATAGCACTCATTCTTCCATGAGGTATAAGCAGGAAAACAACTGCTGAACCTTTCTTTCATTTGGACGGTGGGGGCTTGAAAATAAACAGATATGCATTTTTAAACTGTACATTGTGAGTGAAAGAATAGCTCATATTTTCCAGGACGGCCATATATAAACAAACTACAGGGATCATGAGGAGTTTTTGGAGCAAACTACCTCCACATTCTGCTGTTCTTGTTTTCTTAACAAATCCAAAGCAATAACGATGAATGCGGACATTGTCCTTTTAATGTGTTTGTTGGTCCCCGTGTTGCCTGAGAAGGCAGACGTAGAAACTAATTGCTCTTTCTGACAGGAAGCTGGGCTGTGCTTTTTTGTGTGTGTGGATGTGTGCGTTTTAATGGTGGTAAGACGAGCGAGCGAGGGAAGACGCATTTCAAAATTAAAGCAGTAAGAACCGAGTCTTTGGTGCCAGATTGGGCTGAGCGCAGCGCAGCGCTCGCCTCGCTCTGGCTCGACTTCTATCTGCCCCTGTGATAAAGCTGCTAACAGGCCTTTATCAGGGAGCAAGGGGGGGAAATATGCTCCTGCCAGATTAGGCCCCAGACTCTGCCAAGGTTATAAACAGCCTGTTATCTGCGTCCCAAACAGAGTAATCCACGCTCTATCAGCACCCAAACATATGGGCCACACAGAGCAGAGATAGTCTCTGATGGACACTTGGTTTTAATTGCAAAGAGAGCCGTTGAAGCATTGCTGGGTGAGGAAAAAGGACATAAAAAAGGTCTGTTATTGTGGACATCTCCTGGGCCCCGGTGGAGCTAGCCAACATTCACAAACTTCGACCTTTTCTGTAATTCTGCACCTGCTCCTTTCTGTCCTGAGGCCGTGTCATGAATGAGCAGCGATGACACGGCGCTTCCAGAAATCTATTAAAGCCCTGCTGCATTATTTGTTCCCCTCTCAAATTAATATTTGCCCTTTTTCGTTTTAATCCAATACCTTCTTGTATCTTTGTGCACTCCTTCACTGAGCTAAATTAGACTCTGGGATGACCGAGTGTGCGTTCATCTGATTAGGCTTTGATGAGCTATTTTCAGTTCTCCCTCACAACACCACGAGGGGCATCATGAAACCATGAGGTCTCAGACGCACTCCGGTTCCCTGATCAATACGGATCTCAGACGTCTCCGGACGATGCCTTAGTAAACAAGAGCCACTCAGACGCTCCATTTGTTAACAGAAACACACTCAGACGAGGCTCGGGCAAATCGTAGGGAAGACAGGACACCCAGACAAAGATGATGGAGTGCAAACTGAGTGCTTTAGCCCATAAAGTAAACAAATATCGAATGAATAAAAATAAACAAGAAAAACAAACATTAATGTTTGCTTTATAGCTGATGGACTATAAATGCATTTTATGTATGATTACAGTTTGATTCAGAAAAACATAGGATGTTGTGTAATATGTAAATAAAAACAAAGCAATTTTTTTTAACTCAAAAACAATATTCTAGTCACAACATGAAATATATTTTGCATGTTTAAACTAAGAAATTGCTGTATTTTTAGGAAAAAATGCAGCAATAACAATTTTATGACAGCAACTCGTCTCAGAAAAGTCAGGAAAAGCCTATATAGGAAGCAATATTAGGTTAAGTGGCAGAAAGCCAGTAATGCTACATTTACACCAAACGCGTTGTGCGCCTCCAAAAATCTCAAAACGCACGTCTCCTGACGCTGGTGTCCAGTGGGAACAGACGCATTCAATGTGAACGTAGACGCGCGTCGGGAAAAGCCTCTGTTGTTTCCTCTGCCGGTCTCTGTTTAAAAGTGGATGAAATAAAGAGTCGCGCTCACCAGATAATTAATTCACAATTAATTTACCAGATAATTCAGAGGTGGACTGTTCGGTGAGTTTCACCACAGTAGCTGCGAGCTGACAACTATTTTGGTCCCGAGCCCAGTTTAACACCGCGGTCAGTTTAACGAGCCGCTGACCCACATCGGTGCTGACATCTCCAGCCAGAACCCAAACTACAGACTGTCGATTTCAGCTAAAAAAGCTCCTGTCCATCTGCTTCAGGTTAGTGGGCAACATTCAGGAAACTGTCACGTGGAAAAATGAGTCTCTCTGATTGGTTGATGCAGCGCGTCGAGCAGCAAAGTTTTAAATTTTCCAACTCAAGCGTGGCCTAGATGCGCGTCCACCATTGACTTTGTATGTAAACCAGACGCTCAAAACGCGTTTGGTGTGATTGTAGCATAAGAGGTCTGTATATAAAAAGAGCTTTTTAGAGAGTCTGAATATCTTAGACGTTTAAAACCAAGACCTTGTGAGTCCCAAACAGGAGGGTTAAAATGGAAGACTTCTCTGTGGTCAGATAAATCACATTCTCTGTAGTAAAGAGGAGAGGGACCATCCAGTCTATTAACAAAACATAGCACAACACAAAGCCTCTCTGATGATATGGGGGTGCATTTGTGCCCCTGGCATAGATCACTTGCACACCAGAATAGGCAACAAACAATAAAGAATCAGCTTCAAGTTGGTAACCTGCTCCTTTCAAACAAAGACGTGTGGCTGAGCTTGTCTGAGAAGTGATCCTGGAGCACATCACTCTCTCTAAAGCAGAGGCATTATTTTAGCATCCCGCTTTGACCAGATGCTCACAATTCAAAGGAAAACATTTTTAATGTTGATTAGTTGGTCAGTTTTCTAGTTGTCCCCAACAGCTGGTTGGATCCACTTTGTCTGTATTGATACAAAATTATGAATATAAACTTAATCCATGTTGACTCAAGTATAGCATAAATTAGGGCTGCTCGATTATTGCAAAAATTATAATCCTGATTATTTTGATTGAAATTGAGATCTTGATTATTTAACAAAAATAATTATTAACGTTGATAACATGAATTTGTTGAACATAAACAATGCCTCTTAAACAATGTTTTCCTCAGAATTTTTAACATTTTTGAAAAAAATTAAGAGAAGTAAAGTGAAACTTGGTCTTGACCAACAAATAAAGTGCAATTACTGCAAAAAAAAAAAAAAACCTCAAATAAATAAGACTAATATACAGTGCCAAAATGTAACAAAAATAAATAAAAAAAGAATATTTGGTCACGTTGTGAATAGTGGCCTGAATAGATTTTGTGAAATTGAAGCAGATGTGGAAAGGCTTTTCACTCCTACATTGTTTGGTCATAAACCACTTTGTGAGCGAACTTCAAATGATTGAACAGATTAGTAGCTCTGTTGCGTAGCTACGTTAGCATAGCAATGTCTGCACACTAATGCTACTTGTTCCACATCTGATTCACCATACCCATAATGTCTCCATGCCACGGATGTCGTTTTACCTCTCTTTTCTACCAGCGGCTTTCTTTCTTCGGCCCTTATTATGCTGCATTCAGCCTTGCTCAACTTTTAGTCTTGCTCGAGAAGTGTTTGTTTATAACTCGCGGTGCGCTGAAGAAAACCAAACCGGACAAGGCTGTGGGAGGAGCCTACAGTATACAGGCAGCAGCACTGGATTCACAACACAACAGTGTTTAAGCGTAATCTGTAAACTTCGATCATTATGTTTTTATGATCGTTGAAAACCCAAATCGTAATCAAGATCAAAATCCGATTAATCGACCAGCACTAGCATAAATGATTATCTCTTGCACTAATTTAGACCCTTCTGTCATTAAAATATGATAACACACAACCCCTAAACCAGTCATTACCAGGAATCTCTCAGAAAACATCTTACTGGTGTGTCTTATCGTCTGCCATTAAAGGCAATGGGAGAGCAGTGATGTTTTTGCTCACGTGTTTGTATTTCGAAAAATCACTGGACGGGTTTTAATGAAACTGTAAGAAAGTAATCTCAAGAAGTTTCCCCACAACCTTTGGAGTCAACCCAATTCAATCATAGCAAACTAACAAAAATGGCTGTAAATCAGTCTGTTTGAACTCAGTCAATTACAGATATTGAGCTACAATCTGGTGTGGTAGTAGCTGAGAGTCATCTCACACACAGACCTAAAGTGCACATTGTCCAACATCTTTGCTTAAAATCTTAGCATTAACTGTTGGAGTCAACCCTTTGGTTTGTTAGCAAAAGCTCTTAATTCACAGACACGCACAATGTGAGCCCATCGAAGCAGCAGCACAGTTACAGTTTTATGGATTCAATTGAGAGCAGAGGGATTTATTTGAACTGACATTGTTTCCCTGTAAGCAGCATAGAACTCCACTTTGTTTTGCTGGTGTTTCTACTTTTTGTTCTTTTTGCTTAGTTTAATTAAGTTAAAATCAAACATAAAGCAGGTTATCCAAACTCCAACCAAATGGTGCACTTTAAAAGAGTTAAATCCAGTTTTTTTCAGGCACAGTATAATTAAATCCAATTCCCTGGTGTTCGGACAATACATCAAGTGAAGTTAAACTACAATTATTTAATAAAATCCACATGCAGACAGTAAGACTTTTTGCTTTCTACTGGAGTTTTTCAAAATGTTTGTTTTGAACACACCTGTGTTTGTTACACTGATGTTGATGTAAACTTAAAGTTAAGAAGCTATTGTGTGAGTAAAATATGCAACAGGTAATTATACATAATTATTAAACTATATAAAAGCAACTTTATGATGACACCTGAAAGTAAATGTTTCTTTATTTTTTCCTTTAAAATGCTACCCAAATGAACAGAAAGATCCCCTTCAGTGTTGGTGTGACATGCTGGAAGTTTCCTGATTTTTGGCGTCTGTACATCTGGAAAGGTGTGAGCTGTAACAAGCAGCAGCTTTGCTTTTAATGAGGACCGAGGTAAATCTGGGGGAGATTTAGCTCTGTCTCGTGGTATGAGCAGCAGCCAGCTCTTCCTGTCAGCAGAGCTGTGATCTGAATACCTCTGCCTTCATAAAACATTCAGGCTGTATTGACTTCATACTTTGGTTTCCCCACAGAGCCTCCCTTTGAATTCTGCTCTCGTGTCTGAGGATGCACACCTGCATATGAGGGGGGGTGTCTTGGTGCTTTTATAGCTTTTGCTGAACTAGACCAAGAAAATAACATTCCACCATGCAGGAAATTTACGTTTCAGCTGGAGCTTTGGAAGATGAACCTGGAAAAACAAACGATTAAAGGCCTAACATTCTTTAAAGGAACACATATCACCTGCTTTCAAGTCCAATTTTTGTAAAACTAAGATCCTATTATCTTAAGAGATGGCAACTGTTGCTATTTTTCATTTTGTTTTATCTTGTTGGTGTGTTTGTGCTTCATGCATGTGATGTAAATAACTCTCAGTTACTCCTACACCAAATTTCAACTCCATATCTGTAAAATGAAGAGATTAAGAGTCCATATTATGTTGGAAAACATTGATTAGCTATGGCAGCCATCTTGAATAGGACTGACTTGAAAAGTTAATCAGTTGTAGATGTTTTTCTTTTAGCTGCTCTCTTATTCAGGAGGTGACAATTGTTTAATGCCAAATGTCCTTCTTGACACAACTTGGGCTTGAACCCGCAACCACAGCATGGGGTCATTCCTATCTTCCCCAGTATTTTTGATCCTCAATACCCATGTTCCCCAGGATCTATCTTCCCCATATCTATGTTCCCAATAACAATGTTCCCAGTACCTTTGTTCCTCAAAATCTATGTTTCCCATACATTTGTTCCTTGATATCTATGTTCTTCGGTACCTATGTTCCCGAGCACTTATGTTCTCTGATACCTATGTTCCCCAGAATCTATGTTTCCTGATATCTATGTTCCCTAATACCTATGTTCCCCAGAACCTATGTTTCCTGATAACTATGTTTCCTAAAACCTATGTTCCCTGATATCTATATCTATATATCTATGTTCCCTGATACCTATGTTCCCCAGCACCTATGTTACCTGATAACAATGTTCCCCAGTACCTTTGTTCTTCAAAATCTTTGTTTCCCATACATTTGTTCCTTGATACCTATGTTCCCCAGTACCTTTGTTCTCTGATACCTACAGTATGTTCCCTGGGTTTAGTGATATACTTGATCAAAGATGCTTGGCACACCCTTTGAATGTATTTTATTTCAAATTAAATAAATATTGAATTACAGTGCAAGTTTATACAGGGAACATATATGAAGATGAAGGATACTTTATTGATCCCATGAATGGAAATTACAGTATTGGGGAATATATTGGGGAACATATGTCCCGGGCAACATAGATGCACTCCCCCACAGCATGTAGGCATGGTAATAATCCATTGATTATTATCTGAGAGTTTCAATACAATTTATCCAACGGTTTATGAGATACAGTATTTTACTTAAGTACAAAATAGGTTGATGCAAACAGATGATGCTAAAGCTTTAAACAAATATTTTACACAATTGGTAGTTGTTCTTGTAGGCAGGGATGATGCTAAGTTAAAACCAGACTTAATTTTAGCTCAGTATCTACAACACTGGTAGAGTTATATATGTATTTGTGTTTGCTATGACTGCTTAGCTCGGGTGGCCAACTGGAATAGGGTTGACTCCATAAGTTCATCAGCTGTATACATTCATCCAATGATGACTTTCTGAGAGCTTCAATAAAATTTGCCCACTGGTTTAATATGATATTTTGCTAACAGACAACTGAACACACACACACAGACAGGGGCAAAATCAATAACTTCCTTGCCTTCAGCTCAGGCGATAAAAAATAGATTCGACCAACGAGCTAGATTCCTAAATGAGCTAATCACCCAGCTTTAACAGACCTGCAGGGTCACTTGGGGCAAATTGGCATTATAAAATGCCACATCACATCTGTTATGTTAAATATTGATATGTCATGTTCCTTTTTACTTCAGCATCTGCTACCTGCTTTTTACTGCACATCATTAGTGACTGAGCGCCGCATTAAAACACCCACAGGCTGGACTCATCCCTCTCTGTGGACAATATTTCAAACAGAACCTGCAAAAGGGCACAAACTCTAATAAACCCCCTCATTTTATATACTGCCCCCAGAATTCTGAGTCCTGTCCAATAAAGTTTTAAATGTCATAAAAAGGTCTATAATATAGACAGCGTAAAGTGAAGCCAAGAAAATCTGACTGCTCTCTATGTCGTATCTTTTTGTTCAATAAAGTTTTATATCTTTGAATCAACAATATAATGGTTTTCAAATAGTCAACAAGGGGGTAACTGACTCTCTTTATTACTCCGGTGATACATCCCAACAGGCTCATTGCTCTTTACTGACAGTAAATTACAGACGTGTGAGCAGTTCTTCAAGATGGCTCCAGAGTATTTAATTAATACAGATTTCTGGTGGGAAGATTCTTCAAACCAATAGGTGACAATTATGAATGTATAGAAACTGGGAGGATAAGAGAGTGAGTGTTATACTTCAAAGTAATTAAAGACATGGATTGATATCACCCATCATGACAGAGTTGTAGCTTATTTTATTAAACCTTAAAGGGAACACTAACTAGTTGTAACATTAGATAATATTTGATCAACTTCAACTATAAAAACAAGACAAAAAAATACTGTAGGCTGTTTAGTGTTTATCAGTCTTAAAAAAAAGATTGTCATACAGATGTTACAATATTATTTATGCTACAAAGCAAAGTAAATGATGACGTTTACTAGGTTCTCAGATATGAGGCTGCAAGCTTTAGCCAGCTTGATCATTAATTTTGGACAATATCTGACAATCAGCTCTTTTAAATGAAACCAAAGTGGCTTGACAGAGAGAAGAAAGTAGAAATGACTCTGCCTGAAACTGAAAATGTGGATGGAGGACAACAGAGCTACCTCATGGAACAACCTCAGCTTAGCCTTTTAGCTTTTGCATTAGCCCCAGAGCTTAAGCATATATATATGTATATATGGTGATATAGTGTTAGCTCCCGAGCTAATACTCATCTATACATTTATATATTTTGCTTCTGCTCTTGACGAAGGCCTTTCCTTATCTACCCTGCTTTGCTGCTTTTTGGAGCCTCCTTTACAAAATCATCCAAAACTATAAATTATGGATCTGGTCAGATGGTCTCTCAACGCTATTGAGCAAATTTTTTCTACACTGAAGCTGGGCAAAGGGGAGTCTTCTTGTCCTAGTGGGACATATGCAGTAGGGCACGTTATGGATTCTTGGGGGGATTGGAAGATAATGTGCCTGGCTCCTTTGTCAATTGAAGATGTCGAAGATGTTTGGATATTTGGAGTAATGATAGCAGGATTTCTACTGATTGGCGGAGGTGGATATCTGGATTATCGTGAAATAAGAAAAGTGCTGGCAGCTATTCGGGCCTTATGGAGACTGCCGGCTCTGTGTGATGGTTTATGTGGGGCTGTCAACACTCTGACGGAAGCACTGGGGGTGATGCCAGCTGTGGGTCCTGAGCCTGCTGGTGGGAATGTATAGATCTTGGCGAAGTTGTGCCCGGGATAAGGCCAGGATTGCCCAATGAATTCGGCTGATTGGAACTTTCGCTATTGAGAGTTTCTGGTGAGACATTTAAGGTGTCAAGTAAATCTTTGTGTGTCAGCCTGTTCCAAAACAATTGTGATTGTTGATTTGGCACCCCCCCCCCCACTTGGCCTTGAGGGCTGGGTATATCAAACTCTCCATGGATGTTTCTGTTAAAAGATATTCTGCCCACCTTTCCCTTCTTCCACTCCCATGTGTGAACCGGAATCTGGAAGCAAAGCTGAAAGTCGCACAGATGAACAATAACATCACTGTTCTGGGACTATGGCTGGGCGGGGCTGTTCGAAGACTGGTTACAAACGGTTTTATTTTTTAGATGTTCACACATGTGCATACAGTATTTCATGGCTTCAGATACATGCCCCCTTAAACTCACTGCCTTTGCCGGCTGCCTTTCCCCGTCTCTCTCTCCTCTTCCCCTTATCCCCCCTTCCCTTATCCCACACCCCCAACCTCGATCTTGCACTATGCAGAGGTTTTTTTATGTACGTCATAGTGTATCATACTGAGTGGACATAGTATGATATTCTTGGGGTTTTTTTTGTCCTCACTTATACTCATGCGGTATTTCTTTTTTCTTTTAAGGGTAGCGCCTTGAATGGCTGCTGGACCCGGGGCACCTGTTCTCCCAGTCTGTTGTGTTTTTGTCAATATCTCCTGAACGGATTGTTCCGAACTGTAATTTCCCTTCATGGGATCAATAAAGTATCATTGCATTCAATTGAATTGAATTTAATTCAATTCAATTCAATAAATGTTGCGATATAGTGTTAGCTCCCGAGCTAATACATATATATGGCGATATAGTGTTAGCTCCCGAGCTAATACATATATAT
>JARVJO010000227.1:17514831-17527162 GCA_031762555.1 Cynodonichthys magdalenae | reverse complement strand
GATATAGTGTTAGCTCCCGAGCTAATACATATATATGGCGATATAGTGTTAGCTCCCGAGCTAATACATATATATGGTGATATAGTGTTAGCTCCCGAGCTAATACATATATATGGTGATATAGAAAATGGCCATGGTGAAAATTTAATTAAAATCCAGTCAGTGATTAAAATATTTTGATAAGTTAAATCCAAATGGCTAATAATAGTAATATTTGGAACAACTATAATGTGCAATCTCTGAATGCTCGGAATATGCATTTGGGATCAGCCTCAGCTATTACAACACCAAATTTAAGCACAAAATCACTCAAATTGACTGATTGGGATTCCAAAAAATCCATCCTGTTTTATTACATATTTTACTGACAGACAACCATGTAGACATTGACAACAAAAAATTATTGCCCAGTAAAAAAAATAATAGTAATACAAATTTAATTCAAACTTTATATCATGCACTTGACTTTTAACAGCAGAGTAACCTCGGGACTATTAAGCAGCAACAAACGGGTCAAACAAGCAAAAGCAGAGCAGCATCTCCGAGGCACAGCATTTCACACTTGGGTGGAGGCACAGGGCAAGCCTTTAATGGCTCCCAGTCTTTCCAGTCACCTAGAATGAACACGCTGCGCTGGAAATAGACCGGAAACACTGCCTCTGCACGAGCCAGAAACCTGCTGATGCCTACCTCACCCGCCTGCCAAATAAATCCTACTGCTGCAAAGACAAGACAACCTCCCCCAACGATGCGCCCGATACAGTAAGCAAACATGACCAAAAGATGTTACCACAGAGTTACAATGGTGACACTGTCACTGAGCAAAGTGTCCACAAACTGCAGCTGACATGCAGTCCACTGATGTGTGATAACACTGCAGATGGTTCTGAATTTTACCACCAAAACGTCATACGGACTGGGTTCAAAATTCGTATTAAAACAGAAACAGTTGGATATGGAAGGGCTCGGTTTTTTTTTGTTTTTTTAAATTGTGAGCCTTAAAGGAACAAATCATTTAAAAAATGCCATCAAAGAAAAAAAAAAGCTCTGCTCAAAAATGTTTTGGGTAATAATGAGTCTGCCCTGGGAACTAACAGTGTTAGTGCTGACTCAGCATCAGTTTTCCTGTTTTTCATTTTTCTGTATGTTTTGGCTATCTAACTACTTCTGCACACTTTGTGCTATTTTCACTGACAACTGCTTTGACTTTTGGTTTTAGTAACTTATACTTTTTCAAAGTGTTTAACATCCATCCAGTATCTGCTGCTTGTTCCTGATTTGTGTCGCAGGACCATCTTGAGCAAAGAAGGCCCAAACCTCGCTTTCCAGCAGCCACCTCTTCCAGCACTTTTGGGAGGATTCCAAGGTGTACCCAGGTCAGCAGAGAGACATGATCTGGGTCTTCCCTGGGGGTCTCATCCCAGTTGGACACACCTGGAACACTAGGGAGGTATCATGGGGAAATCCTTACCAGATGCCTGAACATCAACTAGTTGTTCTTGACATGGAGGAGCAGTGCCTCTATTCCCAATCCATCCTGGATAACCAAACTTCTCACCCTATGTATAAGGGAGAGTCCGATACCCTAGGAAGCAAACTTATTTCTACTGTTTCAATCCAAGATCTTGTTCTTTCAGTCACTACTCAAAATTCGTGGCTATATATGAAGGAAGAAATGTAGACTGACCTGTAAAAAGAGAGCTTCTCCTTATAGCTCAGCTCCTTCTTCACCACAACAGACTGCCCCAAAGTCCACAATATTGCAGACCCCGAGACTCAAACTCCTCCACTTGGGGTAGAACTACACTCCCGACCCGGAGAGAACAATCCACCCTTTTTTGACTGAGGACCACGGACTCAGATTTGGAGGTAGTGATCCTCATCCCAACTGTTTCACCATCACGGCACAATGACATCATCTGGACCCTGCAGAGCTTTGGAACTATCCCTGTGACCTCAGCCTTGATTTTGCTACTTTTAGATCTGCAGCTAGTGTTTTATTTATTTTGGCTAATGTTTTGCTTTTTAACCTTTTAGCTAGTTCTGTTATGTTTAGCTTTTAGCTAGGGTTTTGTTGTGATGATTGGCTGAACATCTACAACTGATTAACTTCTAGAGTCGATCTAACTCAAAACGACCATCCCAGCTAATCAACATTAGCAAACGCAAAAATAGCTGCAACTTTTCCAGTTATTAAGGTGAAATTTGATGAGTTAGTATCTGAAAGCCAATGACATTTATTTCTTAACATAAAATGATCCTAGTCTTAAACTGCAACATGAAAAGTCCCTTTAATCAGAATTTAGATTTGAATCTCCCTCTGCCACAGACGTGTCTACACATTTAACATGACACACAAGCTACTTTATGTCCTATTAATACTGAGTGCTTTCATATTGATTGGGCTTCCCTGCCAGCAAAAGCAACACGGCTGGCCTACAGCTTGGAGACGGGCCATTTCATACATTAAGTAACTCACCTATTGCTCTGTGTTGTGACTCCCAGGATTACATTTCACCTTCCAAAATGCCCCCCACCCCTAACCAATCCCCACCCCACTAGCACTGAATTCCCTGGCTTCCACCAGTCTGTTATGACAAAGAGAGTACAGGCACTGGGGTTCAGGCTCAACTCTCCTAATGAGTTTCTGTGTTCCAGTATGTTGCATAAACCCATTAGTTCCCAGCACATTACCTCATCCATTTCTTATATGCCCATAGATTCCCACTCTTATGAGCAAAAGAATTTCAGACCCATGTTTTGGTGGGCCGAATGATGGGCGCACACGCTTGTGACATCTCATGATTCTGTGATGCCTCTGTTTCACGCAACCGCTGCACTGACCCTGAGACATCGGGAAAACACGGAAACTACAGGACATCAGATATTCAGATGAAACACAAAATGAAGCAAACTGTAAACAGTGTGGATGCAAGCTACATTGGTGTCCCTAATAATTAGTAAGTGAGTGGAGTAAACTTGCATATAACCAACACAAACAATAAAGGCCTAACATTGCTTGAAGGAACACATACCATCTTTCATACTAGTTTAAAACAAAAGTCCACTTCTGTTGAGAGACATCAAAGTTGTAGACGTTTTAAACAAACTTTGTAAGAAACGGTGGCATGGCTGTTAGCACTTGGAGTGTGTGTTGTTAATGACTCAGCTGCTACCGCACCAGGGTTTTAGTTCAGCATCTGTAAAGTTCAGTGAGTTACAGCCATAAACATACTGTATAAAGTGATAGATTTAATGACACAGCCTGATCTATCCAAAGCCAAACAGTTGACGTTTCAGGGTCCATGAGACAGACGGTGCAGAGCTCCTGGGAAACCCCTCTCGCTACTGTTCACGTCACAGAACATGCCTCTTTCGGCTGGAGATAACCCTACAATATCTGCTGTTTTACCACAAATCTGTCAGAATAGAGCGCCACTCTTTTCAGCAGATGGATTCTTCTGTGCACAATGTCTGTGTTATCGCTATCCAGGAGTTTTTGGCCATTTGACCCACAAACTTCTGACCAATCACGCAATGCAAAAGCTCCACAATACGAGGCTGAGAACAAAACGATGTGATTTTCGTCACACACCTGCATCAATGAGAGTTAATTTCGATGGACCGTGCAGAAGGCGTCAGAGTCCCCGCCTTCTATAATGGTTGCACACTGAAACCAACAGGAATCATTATATGGGAGCTGCCATGTTGTATTTTTGTAGATCAGAAGCTGCACACTAATGATGCAGAACTTTAGGCCCCGCCTACAATCACAGTGTCACATGATCTTTCTTTTGAGCATGACATAACTAATTACAGCTTTAACATGAATATTTGAGCAGCAACAAGCATCAAACGTAGGAACTGCTATAAACAGAATGAAGACAGAGAGCAGAACTACATGATTCATCAGGAGTCAACACCTGGAAAAAAAGCACGAGGGGTTTATTCTTTATTTTATCAAGGGCATTGTTTAGTTTGTTTACACGGAGAGGGCTAGACCTAAAACTTTTGATGGAACCGCCAAAAGGGAAGGCTCGCTGCAAAAACTGGCCATCTAAAAATAGGTTAAAAATACTAGATTATAAATTGTCTAAATCTTCTCAAATTAAGTGAAATAATCTGTCAGTGCAACTTGGTAAGACTTCTTGAAATAAGGCTAACTAGATTAACTAAACAATTCATATCTCCTGCAAAAATTTGGTGGCACGACAGCTTAGTAGTTAGCACTGACGCCTCACAGCAAGAAGGTCCTGGGTTCAATCCCTGGTTCGGACCTCATGCTTGCGTTTTCTCCGGGTACTCCAGTTTCCCCCACCCCTAAAAAACTTGTACCTTCAGGCCCAGGCCTCCCTTGAAAAAGAGATCTGAGATCTCTGTGAAGTGGTCTGAGTATGCGTTGGAGATGATGCTTAGCTACTACCACACCAAATCTTTGCTCAATATCTGTAAAATTAAGTTATCCATTTTTGTGTTTGCTAAATTAGCCGTGTCAGCTGTCTTGAATTGGGTTAATTCCTAAAGTTAATCTTGTAGATGCACATCCAATTATTATTTGTTTTCATTGAAGTCCATTCAGTTTATGAAAGCCTCACTAATCTTCTGTCTTTTATTTTTTATGTATTTTTTTTACCAACCAGAGGATGTTTAAGCTCCTGAAGGACAATAATAAATTAGCGTGACAGTCGGACATGCGTGTTGGCTCCAACTCTCTGACACTACAGCTGGAAATCAGCTTGGCCTGAATTTTAGCTCAATGTCAGAACACTTTCTGTTGTCACAACATAAATGAGCAAAAATCGCAGAAACATCAGAAGCTTTTTTTTGTGACTCTGAGTACAAGTAATCAGCATGGCACACAGCTTTATATAGCTATCAATATTTAATTAGAGTTAAAGGCAGCTGCTGTTCACAGAGGAAATAGATGAGGCTTATATAAAGTGCCGTCGCAATCAGCTAAACTATTCCAGGAGTTGGCATTACTTCCTTGTAACTAAAAAAACAAACAAAAAACAATCCAATCAAGGCCAAGAAAGATTCTGTTCAACAACCAAATCTTACATTACAAGAAGACAAAGAGAAGCTTGTGAGATCCAGTTGATTCATCATTCTTTTCCACTCCTCCTCCGGCAACCAGCAGAGAGGACACTGATGTTTGTTGTTGATGTTATTGTTTGTCAGGCTGAGTCAATAAGAAACATTTCAATACGAGCCATTTGGACTTGGTTAGAGCTGCGATCACAGGCTGCAGCACATCAATCACAGGAAACACTGTGAGCAAACGTGTCCCCAGTTATAATTGGATGCAGCCCCATTTTCTCTCACACAGTGCCAGTGTGCCGTGCTGGAAGAGCGTGGTGAGTCATTCTGTTTGAAGCAGAAATGTCTGCGAAATCAAATCCATATGAATGTTTTAGAACCTCCTCCAAGTTTAAGCTCCACAATTTTACATTTTCTGCAAAAATGCAGCGTGAATGCTGAGTGCTAAACCACGCTGCTGAATTTTGTTTGAAGAAGCTGAAACTGAGCCGGTAAAGTTCAAACCAGATAAATGACAAGCTTAGAAAAAGCAATATGATATCTGAAAGGTAAAGTTAGCAGAACAGCAGCTTAAATGTAAAACAAGCAAAAAAAAAGAAAATTAATGTTAAAACAAGCTATACAGTGAACAGCTAAAACAAGCAGTACAGTAAAAAAGCTAAAACAAGCAAATCTGCTGCTAAAACAAGCAATGCAGTAAACAAGCTAAAATAAGCAGAATACCAGATAAAACAAGCAGAACTGTAAAAAAGCTCAAACTGGCAGAATAGTAGCTAAAATAAGTAGATAAGTAGCTGAAAGCTATAACAAGCAGAACAGTGCCTAAAAGCTGAAACAAGCAGTACAGTAAAAAAAGCTACAACACAAAAAACAGCAGCTAAAAGAAGCAGAAAAGTAGCTAAAAGCTAAATTGAGCAGAACAGCCGCTAAAACCCAAAACAAGCAAAACAGTAAAAATCTAAAACAAGCAGAACAGAAACTGAAAGAAGCAGAAAATTGACCAAGGACAACATCACCTAAAAGAAGTAAAGTAGCTGCAAACTGTACAGTGAAAGCTAAAAGATGCAGAACACTAAGAAATCATTTAAATGAGCAAAACAGTAGCTAAAAGCTACAACTGGCAGAGCAACAGCAAAAAGTCTAGACCAGCAAAAATGTATTTAAAAGCTAGATGTAGAAAAATTGTAGCTAAAACTAAAAATAAGAGAAAAGAAGTTAAAGTCCAAAGGTAGCAAAGCAAAAGCCAAAAGTGACCAAATGGCAGCTAAAAGCTAAATGTAGCATAATGGGACAAAAATAAAACACGTTTGCTGAAGTAAATCCTAATGAGAACAATGTTTTGAAGCAACTGAAACTTTTTTCATTAAAGATAAATATTGTAAAAATGTTTAAAAGTTCATTCAAGCATCTTGGAAAATGGTCATCATTATTTTTTTCCCTTTTGTCCAAGAAGAAGGTGGTAACTAAAGCTGAGCTCGGTTACCTTCCTATTCTCTTCCTCCGAGGCTGAGAAACAGCATCAGAATCCCTGCTTTAATAATTGAGGGAGAGACTGCAGGGTACTCTGCTCAGGCCTTTCTGATGTGAAGAGTCCTTAAAAGATGCATGGATTTCTCCCCAGAGGGAGATGGAAAGGCTTCGTGGAGCCGAGGCTCTCTACACTTAAAGATTATGTGTGCATTCACTAAAGCAAGATGACCAGAAAAATGCTCAGAGGGCCATTATTCTCCACAGAGCGGCTTGAGGGATGGGCACCGAGCTGATAAGACGCTATCAATATTCATGCCTCTAAATCAATTATATCCCCACGTATTTCAAATGCAAATCATTTGGCAGACGAAACACTCTTTAAGTGACTCTGCAGACTACAATAATCGCACAGAGCTAGGTAAACAAGCACTTAGACACAGGCTGGGCTTCAGAGAAGGGCTTTAAGGCTTCCAGTAAACTTAAACGTGTCAGCTGTTTACAGCAAAAACATTTGTGGGGGTGGGGGGGTGGGGGGTGGGGGGCTTCTCGACGACCGACTGGAGTGAGAGCGGTGCCTTAAAAAGTAATCTCCCGCTCAGCCGTATTGCTTTCACCCCCCACCCCACCATCAAGGCCAGGACCTAAATTATTGATCCTCTCCCTGCCTTCATCAGCATAGCAGTCACGTCCAAGGGGGGGCTCTAACTCTGACTGCGTCCCTGCACTCCAGCCACTGAAATAATTAGGAGGAGTTCTCATTAAGGAGGAATGAAAGGCAGTGAAGTGGGGGGTTCGGGGTGTTTAATGTCCTCCCCCAGGGCCTCGGGATCATTTTGATCAAATCTGGAAGCTTCATGTGAAGACGACAGGAAACGACAGGAAGTTATGACCAGGGACTACAAGAAGAAGAGAAAACAATGACTTGTCCAAAAGTTTTGGACTAAAATCAGATTATGTTAAGAAATGGTGGCGTTGTAGAGTTTTTGGTCAAACCTTGAAAACAATGGCATTTTTGTATTGACTGACCTCGAGCCAGTCAGCCTGTCCGCCTGGCCTTACTCTACCCCCTGCTTTTAACAGAGAGCTGCCTCGATGTGGGCAGGATCATTATGGTACCGGACCATCCAACAGTATGATGCTAATGATGAGAGGTCAGAAAGACAGAGGACAGTAAGCTAATGGTAGCTCATCTTAGCTTGTTGTTTCTTGTTAGCTTGCAGTTGTTTAGCAGAACTTTTAGAAAATTGATATAGTTGAACAGTCTCATCTGTGTGACGTGACGCCCCGGTCAGTGAACCCATCAATGCTAAATAACCTGAACTTGTGTACACTACAGTTATTTACCCATTTATACACACATTCACACACTGATGGTGGTAAATTACTACAGACTGACAGAGGCGGGGCCAGCAGATGATCCTACCACCACCAGGCAAAGCGAGTGAAGTGTCTTGCCCAAAGACACAACCATGAATGAGACTAGGGATGGATGATATATCGGCATTAATATCGGTCGATATTGATAATTTTTTAGAATATCGGTATCAGTCTGATATGCAAAACTGGGCCGATATTAACGTCCAATATTGATTTCTCACTTTTAAGCTTTGTGTTTCTGTTTTGGGAGCGAAGATGGTTGGTTGAGCAGCATCTGTTTGATCATGATAGTGATATTGACCCTGCGTAGCCAGGAATAACTGAAGTAGGGAGCCATGTCAGAGGTCTGGTCATTTATTTACAGTATCAAAAAAAGACCCAAGTGTGTTTGTGTGTGTATATGTATAATATACAGTATATCTATGTATAATATAATTTGTGTGTATAGTAATATCGGTAAGTATCGGTTATCAGCCATAACAACAATAATTATATTGGATATCGATATCGGCTGAAATTTTCATATCGGTGCATCCCTTACTGAGACAGAGAGAACGGGGGTTCAAACCGGCAAACCCACCGGTTACAGGACAACCCCTACCACCTGTCACCTTCAGCTGTCGTCCAATCAGGGCCAAGCAGCCCGGCCTAAATAAAACAACACGTCTCGGGGTTCCAGAAATCGGGTTGGAATTGGACTATATGGGCTAATGCAAACATGCTGACCCGGGCCAGACCAGGCCTACCAGTGCAAAAAGGCCATAACATATGATATGTAGGCAGTATGTGTTGTGAATGACTCTCAGCTACTACTACAACACATTTTAGCTCAATATTTGTCAAACTGACTGAGCTATAGCCCGCTTTCTGTTTTCTAAGGTTAGTTGGCTGTGGTGGTCATCTTGAATTGGTCTGGCTCCAAAGGTTAATGAGTTATTGCTAAATTAATTAGGTTTTGCTGGAGATGGACATCTAGTAACTATTCCCTGAAAGTTTATTTAAAATCCAACCAGTGGTTGATGAGATAGTTTGCTAACAAAGCAAAGTTTTAAACAAACATAATGTGCAAACAGAGCTCAGAATATGTTTTAGAGATCAGACTGAGCTTTACCCACACCAAACTTTAGCTCAGTGTCTGTGAAGCTGATTGAAGTATTGTCATATTTGTGTTTCCTTGTGGTTTTACGGTCAGTTAGTTGTGGCCAAATGAATCCACAAAGCAAACAAGTCTAAATGTATGTGTATGTGCTGCACAGGAGAGAGTTAGAAAGTAAAAAAAAAGAACAAAAATGAATCGACATCTGCATCATAATGGATATTTGATTTGTTTCCATTTTTGAAAGTGCCAGAAATTATATTCTATATGTGCCAACACAGCAGAAAAGATAAAAAAAAAGCCTCTTTGATTTGACTGAGTCCAATAATACGTGACTAAATTAGACCAGGGAGACAGTAATGTGGAGATTTCCTTATTGTGTTTGCAGGATCAGAGTGCATTAAAAAGAAACCGCACGTACTGTCAAGTCTCCCTGAGGAAACGAACACTGAGAGGTGCCTGGAAAAGTAAAAGTTTGCACGTGAGTCAGTGAGTGCGGGACCATTTGCATGCTAGTTACAGTGGTGCCAAAATGGCTTTCACAGCCACGAGTCAAGTCCATGAATCTTCCTGTCACATTGTGCTCTCGGTGTCGGCTCGCCTCACGCTGCGACTCCTGAGCCTTCTAAGTGGCTCAGTGTCGAGGCCACACCCCTCGTTAGCAGGGAGGGTTCATTATGCAAATGATCCTGCTGGAGCCGTATCAACGAGGCGCACGCTCCGTTATCATTTTCCGCCGCCGGGGCTCCTCTTCTCCCCGATCGCTCATACGGAATCATGGCCTAATAGCATCCCATTAACATAATTGCCAGCACAACTAGTGTTCCGTGTCTCAGAGCCACTCGGCTGCTCTGCCAGCTGAAAAACAGAGGAGAAAGCGAGTGAGAGGTGGTGGTGAGAGGGGGGGGAGGAGAAATTTAATTAACACATTGGCCGGCTCCCCCCACCACCACCACCTTCCACAGCAAATGTCTGGTTTTGTTTCTTCTATTTGTCCTCGAAAAACAGAAAGAAGACTCGAAATTCTGGGATCTTTGCCGCGTTCTTGAGGAAGCCCATCTGCCAGGCAAAAATAAAACCCTTGTTAGTTTTTAATTGATCCCTAATTAAAATATATCACATCACAAATTCCACAAATCTCTCCTAATGCGGAGATGCGGCCCGTTCAACCCCATTAACACGTCTTTAATTAACGCAATTTTGAGGGCCTAACCAGTCGTGGAATTCAAGTGCCACGGTGGGCCATAAACGCCGGGAAGGACGTCTCTTCAAACCCGCCCTCCAAACGGGACAGGCAGGGCGTCCCTGTAGTCCACTGAGGGAGAGGCTTGAGTGGATGACGGGTGTACAGTTGCTCAGCCCGTCAGCAGACTGCAGCATCGACTTCAGCAGTGATGGGAAATAGTTCCAGCAGGGAGCCATAATCGTGCACTGTGCTCCTCCTACACCCTCCCCCTCCAGGTTCTACTCACTGCCAAAGCCACCCGTGCTGCTCGGATGAATTGATTGACACCATTTTTTCATCTTGCCGTGCCGTTCGAGGCGAAGAGGTGGCCCCACAGGGAGGCCTGCTCCTTCTGCAGCAGCTCTGTGGTCACTTCCAACGGGTCTCCACTAGAAGATCAACACACGTACGCACAAATACACACTCATACACGCATGTACACACATCCTGAAACCATACACTGTATAAAAAGAGTGAAAATGAATCTTTCCTGTTTTTGGTCATTTAGGATTCACAAAATTATTTCTATTTGACAAAAACCTTAATAATGTGAGAGAGTATTTGTAGTGAAATTTTCATCAACTTTTTTTTATCTTGAATTCATTTTCTTAGTATTTGGTAGCCTTTAAACTGTTTGTCCCATTCCTCCTGACAGAATGTACTGAGTCATGTTTATAGGCCGTCTTGCTCTCACTCACCTATTTAACTCGGCCAGCAAATTTTCTATAGGACTGAGATCAGAGCTTTTTGATGGTCCCTCCAAAGCTTTGACTTTATTGTTTTTAAGCCACTGTGTAAATAACTGTCAACACGCTTCAGGTCATTGTTTGTTTTTAACTTCCTAGCAGAAGTTTTTTAAGGTGTTGCTTCAACATTTCCACAGAATGTTATTTTGTTCATGATAACATCTACTTTGTGTAATGCAGCATAACATCCCCACAACATGATGCTGCCACCTTCGTACTTTACAACTAGATTGTATAAACCCCGCCCCTTTTTCCTCATAATTTAATAATGATCACTCTGTCCTTTCATCAGACCACAGGACATGTCTCTAAAACTGAAGTGATTTTGTCCCTGTGTGCATTTACAAATTGTAATCTGTCCATTTGTTGCTTTTAAAAGGCTTCTTCTTCACTGAGTGGTCCTGCAGCTCATGTTGGTGCAGAACTCGTTTCACTGTGAATAAAAAAGCATCCTCACATGGTCCCTAGCTTTGGTTTTGGGTTTGATTTGCACATTTTTTACTCAAACACGATCATCTCAGGAACACAGATAAAAGTCTTCTTCTTGAGCGGTATGGTAACAGGACATTTATGATGTTTATCCTTGTCTATAATTGTTTAAACAGATAAACGTAGCACCTTCAAGCATCTGGAAATTGTACTCAAAAATAATGCAAAGTTTTCTCTTCCTGATATCTCATTTGATTTCTGTTGATTTTCCCACGATGTCACACAAAGAAGCACTGAGTTTGAGGTGTACTTCCCACAGTTAACTCAAATGTTGTCAAACAATCAATCAAAAGCTACCAAAGCCATGACATCATTATTTAGGCTTCCCCAAAAAAGATTAAAGGCATAATTATCTTGCTGTATGTAAACTTGCGAAAGTAATATTTGCACAAATAAAAATTGGCAGCACGATGGCTTGATGGTTAGCACTGTTGCCTCACAGCAGAAGGTCCTGGGTTCAATCACTGGTTTATGGTCTTTCTGGGTGGAGTTTTTGTGGGTTTTCTCTGGTTTCCCCCAACAGTTTAAAAACATCATGTTAGGTTGCCTTCAGGCCCAGATCCCTTTTGTAAAAGAGATCCACAATCTCAATTGGATTTGCCAAAATAAATAAATCATAGTATTGTTTTTATTTTGTCTGTTACTTATTGTGGAGGGTACAGTTAGCAAATTTGCACAAAACATAGTTTATAGATGGGTGCCTATCCTGACCCAACCTGGACTTGTGTTCACGACCCCTAAAGAAGGTAAAAGTTAAATTCTAAAGTTCTCTTTGTCGTTGGTCTTGTTTCCATCCAATTTTAATGTGAATTTTGAGAAAACTTTTAAAATGTCGCAAAAAAAGGGGGGGGGGGGGGGGGGGGAGAATAAATGTTAAAAAGTTGTGTT
>JARVJO010000227.1:17496253-17507150 GCA_031762555.1 Cynodonichthys magdalenae | reverse complement strand
TCAGGCCGTTTCCATTCAGCTTTTCTGATGCGAATTTTCAAAATGCGAATTAAGAAACGTTGATGGAAACACGGCTAATGATGCTAATGCTGCTAACGCTGCTGAGGATGATATTTAAAATTTAAATTAAAAATGTGTTCTTGAAAACAAAATGGATGGTACATGTGGTCCGGCCATTTGAAGTGCAGCTGAGACATTGACTGCAACTGTAAGTTTGACGTCTTGTAGGGAAGCATTGCGTTAGAAGCGTTAGAAGTGTTAGCAGCGTTAGCGTAGCTTTTGTCTCAGGATGATGACGTCATGACAAGACCCAAGCACCAACAGCAAAGGCTGCATTCCATTCTGAAATACCTACATATATATTTTAACATTTAGGTATGACATTTAAGATTTAACTTTTACATTTAGATTTATGATTTAATATTTACATACATTTAAACTTTCAAATTTAACATTTAGTAAAAATTAGTAAAATGTAAACACAGTGAGCTAAATAATAAAATGCTATTGGTATTTTTTAACACTCTGAAAGTGACCTAAATAATGAAAATGTGTTGGTTACATTTATCATTTTAATTTTATACTTGACTCCCATAGATCCAATGGTGACTTTCTGCAATTTCTATTAAAATTAACTTCAGTGGGAAAAACATGATGTCACATTATTCCACTGATGACTTCTGAAATATAAATCCTGGGAAACTTTGTTTATAATACAGACATGCAGACATTTTGTCCATTTGTTGTTTTTCTCAAGTGTTGGTCCCATATTTTACCCATAAAGACATAATTACTAGCTCTGTAAGGCAATAAACACCATCTAAAATTTAAATCTAGCCTCCAGAAATGACACAATCCAACTGGTTCAAACAAAAAAAAATGAAATTGCTTTAATTTTAAAAATAAAAATAACTGAACTGAAAAAGGTTGTATGTATGTAGAAATATAGTTGGGAGACATCTACAGCACAGAGGGGAGAGATGGAAAAAAGCTGTTAGAGTAATAACCTTCCTGAACTCACACAAATAAATGTTCCAGTCTGTGCTGACACAGTTAAAAATGAAGAGAAACGTAGCGATGTAAAATTCTCTACAAGCTGTTAATATTTCATGACTAGCTGCTCTGACACTGTCAGTGTCTGCCTAATTTGTATGGCAAGCGAGGAGAAGGAGAAGGGGAAGGCAGGATCTGGAGAAGGGAAGAAAATCCTGCGTGTGTGTGTGTGTGTGGATAGAAGTGGGAGACACACAAGGAAATGTAAGATAAAGGTGGAAAAGCTGCACCAAAAAAGACTTTAGTATGTGCCAAGCTTTTTATTATTTTTTTTCTTTCTGGAAGTCAGCATGGTACAAAGAACATTTGAAATGGCCCATTTAACAGCACTGTACTCCGCTCCCAGCTGATGCCACCATTTGCATACCTCGTACCAGACGAAGATGGATGGTGAAAATCAGTGTCACAGAGATGAGCGTTTTATCAAGGTTACACTATCCTCCAAACTCTTAAAACCTCTTTATCTCATCTCTGTTGTCAGAATATTAACTTATCAACACAATCTCTTTACAGCAGTGACAGGACTGAGGGGAATGTATCAGCCTGGATAGAAGTGACAGGCTGGGCAGCTGGCTTTCAGGACAGCTTCTAATAGTTATTTTGACTTTTAATTAATCTCCCGGTTAGCTTAATAAACTTAATCATCCTTTTGTTATTAAATGTCGAACAACAATTAACAGTAACCATCCCTATTTCCTTCATTCAGTGTCTTAATTGACTTATTTTATCCAAGCAACAAAAATAATTTAACAAAACGATGCATTGTAAAGAAATGAATTTTGTAAACTGCAATTATTTTATGCCAACCATTGATTTAATTATAATTTAAATATCTTCAGGATTATTTCTTGTAAATACATAAGCTTTTAATTATTTCAACACTGGCCACACAGAAATGACATTTTATTATTTTTAGGGCTTACAGCACATGTCAAATAAAAGGCCCGCAGGCCAAATGTGGCCCTCCACAGCATTTTTTGTGTCCAGTGGAATGATGGTATCCCACCAGTAGGTGGAGCTGCACAGGGTTCAAAAGCAGCCAACAGTTGGTGAAATTCACTGTGTAAAATTTTTATTTCCTTGCATTTGACATTTACTTTTGTTGAGGCCCAGTTGAACTGGTAAGTGGGAATTTCCCACTTACAAGTTGTAAATTTAAGCTGGAACAGCCCCTCGAGTGCGAATTCCCTGTGAGAAAATGGGAGAGTTCATAATTCAAGATGGCAGCTGCTCACCACAACTCAACAGTGAGTAAAACTCTCTTACTTTTACTTTCAATAGTATTTCTTTACTATTTATTTCACATTTAGTCAGTCAAACACGTAGTACTTTTCAGCATTTAGGACATGTTAAAACACTGTTTCTATGAAGGAAATACCACGAAGAGCGCCGATATTAACTGCTCTTAGACACAGTTTTACTCAGACTGTTGAAACACTTCTGCCCATCTTTACACCTAAGAAATTCTCTCTCTAAATATATATACTCATTCCTCTTACTGACCTGCTGCCAATTACTCCAATTTGTTCAAAATGCTTCTCCAGCTGTTTCTTATTCACACCACTAACTTTTACAGCCTTTTGTTGTCCCAGTCTTGTCCTTTATGAGATGTGTTGCTGTCCCAAAATTCAAACTTATTTGATTTTTCCCTAAAAATTTCTTGGTTTTAACATTAGATATGTTTACTATGTTACACTGTCATTAATAAAATCTGGGTTTATGAGATTTACAAATCAATGTATTCTGTTTTTATTTAAATGGTAATTGTTTGAATCAATTAGAAATTAGTATTGTGTGCTTGTGTATGTTTTCTTTGGTTTCCCCTCAGACCAGAACATGTACAATATGTTGCCTACAGGCCTTTCTTGCAAAAGAGATCTATGAACTCAGTGGGTTTTGTCTGGTTAAATAAAGGTTAATAAATATTGACACATTCCTAAAATAATCACCTACTGGTAAGTGTTTTTTTTCCAAGTTTTCTAAGTAACACAAAAACTTTACCAGAAATGCACCATATGACATTTTTTCAGATTCTTGACAAACTTGAAAAAAATGACTTAGGTGATTATTTTAGAATAATGTCAATAATTACTAATAAACATTGAATGTGTATTTTTATCAATCCAATAACTATCTATTCATCTTTTTTATTTTTAAACATGTTCTGTTGTTTTGGGTTAGGGTGGGAGCTGCTGTTTATCTCCAGCAGTCATTGGGCTAAAGATGAGACACCCTGGACTAGGGATGGGGCTGATCTGATTCCACCATAGTTAATGGATCTGAGTTATCTGATCCAACATGGTGAGGATCGGATTGGAAGTGAAATAATGTGGATCGGTGCATCCCTACCCTGGACAAGCTGCAGGTCCATGACAGGGTTATACAGGGACCACCAACCCCATATCCAGGACCACTATAGTATTAACAGTTGACTTAAAATACAAGCCTTGGAACTAGAGTGGCTAGAACAGGGGGGGTCAAACTCATTTTCACTGACAGCGGGCCGGACGGAAGTCACCTAGAAAAAACCCATACAGAGCGTGCAAACCTCATATCAAAATACTCAAAGACAAAATTTGAACCTTCAGCCTTCTTGCTGTTTGGCACCAGTACAAACTAACCACACCATTACCACAGAGAGCTCTAACATGGAACAAAGCCACAGGCCTGACGCAGATACATGCTCTTACCATTTTCCAACCTCTTGACATCTCTCTTAAAGTGACTTTAACCAAGTGCACATCCTCCGTTTACTCCACTAGAGTAATGTAGCACTGCAACAGAAAATGACAGACCATTTATAAACCAGGAAAAGGAGCTAACAGCAGTAAGCATGAGCTATTTCTGGAAGAGGATGTCTGGAGATAAGAAAGAGCTGTCAAAATCTAACTGCTCCATAGTGTAAGAGAATTTACATAAAAGGCTTGATCCAGGAAAGAAAAAACCTGCTGTGACCTCTGCAGATGATGCAGACAATCACAGTCCTCACTATAGGCTTCCCTCCGTATTGTTGGCGTCGGCTCTGGGAAAGCATCCAAAACCACAAGACTTTTCTGCTTTGGAACATTTGTTTCCTTTCGGGGGGGCACAAGGCCCCAACTCGCTTCTGTGACATTTTTTTCTGCGCTGCCACACGGCATGACAGTTTATTTTAAGAAGCGCACGTTGGCACCTGAGACACAGAGCTGACAAAGCACTCTGTGTCACTTCAATGAGGCCAGTTGGTGCCGTGACGGTGCCTCTGGCCATGAAGTCCGACAAGACGGACAACACCATGCTAAATATCTCAGCCAGCAGGAAAAGAGGCTTTCGGCTGCTTGTGCAGTTTTTAGCTTCATGGGGAACAAAAGCAATAGAAGAGAATTGGGTGGTGGTAGTGAGCGATTCCATCTTTCTGGACACTAATGAAATCTAACCTGCGGTGAGAAGCTGTTTGTCTGTGGAGAGTATGTTTGTGGTTTTCACCGGGTGAACAGATCCAGCACATTCACAATCTTAAACAACACTAAACTAACAACAGTATACAGCATGTCAACTGTCCGTATGATCTGATTTTCTCTCTTCTCATCCAATGAAAGTAGCATTTCTTAAAGGAATGCATATCGCCATGCAAACATTTTAAGCTTAGTTCTTGGGTGATCTGTTAGCACTCAAATTTGCCCAGTTTTAGCCACTTTTGTTTTTTTATGTCAATTGGTTGTGAATTGTGATGACCCCCAAAATTAAACGGTTGTAGACAGAAATCCATTAAATACTTTCTCTGAGTTTCATTAGAATTCAGTAGAGTTATTGACAAAATTTTGAGCTTTTATCCCTTAGCGCTCAAAGTATAAGTTGGGCGTCGACATCAGCTACAGTGGGACCAAATTTCATCTCAGTATCAATAAAACTGATTGCTTTAGATCAACTTTTGAGCTTGATACGATGGCTTTGTCGTGGTGGTAACTTCAAATGTTATAATTATGCACAATAATAAGATTAAAAGTTAGTTCCTATGACTACATTCACACCCAATTCTGATTTTTTGGCATGGACGTTCACATTTTAAATGCCACCTCCATCAGGCTCCAGTGTGAACTCTCCACAGCGTTGGTGCGACTCGCCTGAGCAGAACACGTGAAGTCATAATTAGCTCGCTGTTTACAGAATATGGATGCTACATGTTAGCGTGTCGATTCTGGATTTGTTGTGCAATAAGAGAATCTTAATTAGTTATCTGACATGCTGGTTAATTCACTGTTTATATCTGAACCGCCCTCTGACCAGCCTTGTTTAATTTTAGAACAAAGCAAAGTTCTGTAAGTAAAACTATGTACGAAGTATCGCTGCAGTAACTTTAACGTTCGACACCGTTACCATCAAATGTTTCTGTGGATGCCCAGTCATCCAGGACATGAAAAATTAAAAGGAGGAAGATAACTGGACCTATGTTGTGTAGCTGAAGATGTGTGGAGCTACAAGGTTTAAACTGCACAATGTTGGTATCAATTTTCTAAATACTTGGACGGATCCGCTCACCCCCACCTCACTGATGAAAGAGTCAGATGAAATGAGACATGAGCGTTGTATTGAAAATCATCAGATGTGTGTCCAATTTAGTACCACATACTAAAAAAGCCTGAGTCAGATTTGAAAAAAATCTGGAAAAACAATCAGATTTGAGTCACATTTGCCTGCAGTGTGAAGGTAGAGCTTCTCACAACCAGCAGCTGTTTTTCCAAAAGGGAAGGAAGAAAAATCAGAGCCTCATAAAAAAGTTTGTTCAGCATGTTTTCACAATTCACACATTTTACTTTTACAAAGTAGATAATCTGAGCAGTTTTGCACTAGTTTACATGTAAAACAGGTTTTAGAGTAAAATTCAAAATGAACAGAATGATCTGATTCAGGAGACATTGTTATAAAAGCTCTGTGGGCCTGTTACTGTCAGAGCAGGTGGAGGCACAAAGAGATGTGAACAGCTCCATAACGCGAGCAGAGGTGTCAGCGGATCTGTGGATTCCACCACTGCTAGTCAGAGAAACCAGAGGGATGTTTACTGTGCGGTCACCGAGTAGTTTTAGAAAAAAAAACACAAATCGAACAGTCGTTTTCAGGACGATCTAATGCAGCGGCTCCTGTGGGCATTAAAGTTATTCACTTTTAAAGTTTTAAATGGTTTGGCACCCAATTGTTTAATAGAACACCTTGACTTTTATAACCCAAACAGAGCACTGAGATCCTCTAGCCAGATGTTCTTAGTGTAGCTAAAACGGAGAAGGATTGAGCCCCCAGACTCTCAAACCTGCTGAATTTAATTGTTGATGTTTTATTTTTCTTTTAACCAGCGCAACCTTGTTTAAAATGTGCTATAGAAGTAATTACCAGAAATTAGAACAGAGTTTACTGTGATTTTTCTATTTTAAAAGGCTTGTTTTAATTTCTCATGTCTCTTTTGCTGTCACCAACTGGTCCCTGGTTTCACCTCCACCACATAGTTCAACTTGTTTCCTCTCAACTTTGACAAAAACAGTGAGAGGTTCAAACTTGATTTTCTCAGCCTCAAAGTTGACAAACTATCAAGTGAACTTAGCCCTAGGTTTGTTGTGTTTACAGAAATTAACAATTGTGACTCGTCCTCTCAGCACGTAGCTGCAGAGGAATGTCTTAAATGAGGTGGCCGCGTGGTCCTAGTGCCTGAACCATTTGATTAAACTGCTTATTTAAAGTGGTTCTCAATATTTTCTGTGAAATTATTTTGTGTGGGGACACACACACAGCAACACAAGTGGTAGTGGGACAATACAATTTTTTAAATTGACTTTTTGTTGTTTTTATGAATGAAATGAATAAAAATGAATTAAAAGAAATCCTGCTGTATGTATGATTTGATCTAGAGGGGCTGTAGGTCTATAGGGAAGTAGAGACAACTTGTTCTATATAAATGTGTTTTTAAAATCATTGTGTAATGTTTAAGTTCTAACTCAGTAAGTACTCTGTATCGGCGAGTACCCAAACTGAAGTACTCGTACTCAGTTTGAGAATAACTATCGGGACACCCCTAATAAAAAGTATGAAACCCTGTAGTCTAATGGCAGGATCCCAAACTCATTTCTTGGCAGTAAAAAATCTGAAATAGTGGTTTCAAGAAAATAAAGTGCTGTATAAATACTCTGCCCCCCCCCCCACACACACCTGACTGAAGAGTAAATGCATATCCTGTTTCTCATAATCCACAGCAGATGACTCAAGTGCTTTAAAAAAAAACAAAACAAAAAATGAACAGGCTCACTTTTATGCTGCGAGGTGACGGAGCGACTGCTTTGCCGCGTTAAATATCAGATGCAAATGAAAAGAGAAAAATCTTTCATGACTCTAATGTGGCCTGATAGGAGGGGAGGAGGGTGGGGGTGGGGGGCGTTAGGAGGGGTGATGCATGGAGAAGCTGGATGAGAGGTGAAAAGCGTAGCGAGACGGACGACGGGAGGGAGGGGTGGATTGCTGTGGGGTGGGGGTGGGGGGGGTAGTTAGGCAGTCCTGCCAGACTCCTGAGAGCCGAGGGCAAAAGTGGAATAAATGTTGATTAGTGTTGATTTTGTCCAACGAGCACCCGGCAACTGACAGTGGGACTAAGCTGCGGCGAAAGTGAACCATTAATCTTGGTCTGGTTTAAGCGGTGTATATTAATTTGTGTCATTTCCACTACGTGGAGAGGAGCTCCTCACCCCCACCCCACACCCCCCAGGCCTCCGAGTGTCTGAGAGTTGTGACGGCGGTGAAGCCGAGCTGCCTTCATGGGGGGGGGGGGGGGGGGGGGGGGGGGGGGGAGACAAACAGCGCGAGCCTGGGGTTGGCGTCTGCAGGCAGCAGCAGGGGAGGAGAGCGGAGGAAATGAGATTCCAAACACCACACTACATTATAGAAAATGAACTCCTGGGGGGTGGGGGGGTTGTTATGGCAACCACATCCACGCACGCCGCTGCACGTTCAATTTAACGTGCATAACAAATTTCCGAGCTTGATTAAATCGGTAACATATTAGGCTGCTTGGTGCGCTGATAAAAAAAAATATTTTAAATCCTGTAGTGACTCAGACTGCTCCATCGAGTCGACTTTCTGGTACAAGATTGAGACCTTTACACGTCTACTGGAGGCTGGGTGTCACTTTTTTTTTTTTTCAACAAAAGTGCATTCCAGAGGAAAACAACAAATCACTCATCTGTCCAGAAAACAAAATGAAACACATTAAATTTACCTCTCATTTAAAAAAAATGGATCACTCTCCTTGTGCATTTAATGTCAGTAATAATTACCAGTAAGATTCCTATAATTAAGCTCCTTAATGTGATTAACATGTATCAATTAGCAGGATGACAATTTGCATAATGTATAATGTAAGCACATTGTTCTGTACTGTAATGGTATTAAGTCACCACTTACAGAGCTGTCACTCACTGCCAAGCCTCTGATTCTCACTTTGCATCTAAAACAAAATAAAGTCTTGAGTATCTGTTGTGTCCTGCACTGATAAGAGCAGAGACAGGAGACAAACTGTGAGGACTGATGTCCACAAATCATGACACCCTGCTGATGTCCTGCAACACATTACTACACTCAGGCAGCAGATCTGAAAAAATGATCAACAACTCATTCACCTCATCTCATTAGGTAATCAATTTATCAAATCTGTTTAATCGATTGATTGTTGACTGATCTGTCAATCCCAACACTTCATACATCCGTTTCAACTAGTTTTGTTTGTTTCAGCTTGGTTTAGTTCAAATCAGAACTTCTTTCAGTCCAATCCAAGCTATTGATGATTCATTATTCTAACATGGGAACTAGGTCATTTTTTCAGTCTTTGTTAATCTATCATTGTGTATTACAGAATGTTTGGTCAAAACAAGACATCTGATGAAATCACAATCGTCTCTAAATTTACACGCCAAGCATCTTGTCGCTGTTTTATAATCTTTAATAGATGAAGATGTGGCTGAATAATCAATTACTAAAGCTTTTCACATTTGTCTGAGACTCAAACATGATGAGAATGTAATAAAGTGAAAGAAGGGGAACAAACAGCACCTTAAAAAGACAATTCTTCAGTATTTTGCTTCATAAAAGATTAAAAATGTAACAGTCTTTGCACCAAATATGAATATTTTAACCAAAGGAATAAGAAAGGACAGAGTTATAACCACTTTAGTGTTTGACTAATGTCCATCTGTGGTGGAAATCTTGATTTAGGTTGTAGATTTATTTTCAATGATTACTTTATAATGAGTTAAACATTGAGACCTTAGAGCACATGTTTCAAACCCAAGGCCTGCAGGCCAAACGTGGCCTGCAATGTCATTTTATGTGGCCCACGAGAGTTTCAAAGAGTTTCTTTAAAATAACATTTAGTCAGTGGTACAGGCAGTACTTTTCAGTGTTTATAAGAGGATCTGTGTATGTTAAAACACTGTTTCTATGCAGGAAATACCACATAGAGCTCAGTTATTGTTTGTTTGTGGTGCTCAGCTGTAGCAATGAGACGAGGAACGTGACCTTTTGTGTTCAGTTGAAGCTGAACATGAAACATTGCAGTTATTTACAACTGGCCCTTTGAGGACCACCACAATGCTCAAGTATTATGTGTTATGAGTGAATTTCAGCTACAGCTGCACCAAATTTCAGCAGAATATCTGTAAAACTAACTGAGTTACAACTACTTTTGTGTAGTTGTAACTCACAAAAGTGAGTTACAACTACACAAATGTAAAGATCATTTGTGGTAAAATAGCTAAAACAGCCAAATATTTTTAGTATAAAAGCTAAAAAGTAGCTGTAAGTGTTTTTATTAGCATAAGGAAGCATAAGGAGCACAAATTTGCTGAACATAGCAGAAAAAAGTTATAATAGCTACAAAAAATGTGCATTAGGTTAAAAAAGCTAACTTTAGCTTATAACAGCTGAACTTTAGCTAGAATTGCAGCCAACAGTTGAATATAGCAGAAATCATCTGTAAGAAGCATAAATAGCACACAGTAGCAGAAAAAAAGCATAAAAGGTAGAAAAAAGCAGAAGAATAGCAGAAAGATGTAGAATTTTAGCTGAAATAGCAGAAAAAAGCTAATATTAGCAAAAAAGTAGCTGAAATTTGCACAAGGGAGTAAAAAGGAGCATAACCAGAACAAATTGTGTAAGGTTTTGTAAAGATTTAGAAACAATTTGAAGGATTTTAAGGTTGTTGAAAATAGCCCCATTCATTTTCAATGGCAAAAAAAGTGGCTAAAAAATTTAAATAGCTGAAAAAGTATAAATAGCTAAAATACCAAAAGTCATAGCCGGAATATCCTGAATGAGCTGAACATTTTGATATATGAATTATTGAAATAGCACAAAAATTGTGGAAGGAGATACGGTCCAAACAATGTAAGGAAGAAAAAATGATCTCAATAGTGTGAACGCTGGAAGGCATTCACACTGATTAGAGGTTATTTTTTGAGAGTTTCATTAGAATTTATTCATTGAGTCATGAGATATTCTGCAAACAGACACACATACGTAAAACAAAAACATTATCATCCTTTCTCAGAGCAAGCAGCCGGTATGATGTCATGGAGGTTGCGTCATACCTGCTCACCCTGAAGGCCACCTCAGAGTGTTACCGAGCCGAGCTCAGTCTCTGGAACACAAACAGACAGATGCCACGAACACGAGCGCCGTGACAAGTCAGCGCTGCGCAGGCTTCCACACACCTTTCATAATCAGACCCCCGGCTCATTTCATCTTGTCAATCGCCGCTCCGCTGCCCCCTGTAAAACACTCTGTTTTCACCCTGCACAAAATAACATTACATCACTCGGCCAGTCACTTTTCT
>JARVJO010000227.1:17448756-17461616 GCA_031762555.1 Cynodonichthys magdalenae | reverse complement strand
AGGAAAAGAATTCTTGGGGACCCCTTTATGGATCCTGAGAAGCTCAGAACACTGAGTGTTTCTAACCTCGTGTCCTTTATCCGAGGGACAAGAAGGTTTGAATAAAGTCTTTAGGGAAGAGCAATGGGCCTACTTATGAGGCCCCCGCTCATATGGATTATTTATCCATCCCCACTCACCATAACCATAACCATAACCATATAGTTTGGAATAAATTACACAAAAATAGAAGTTTAACACTTTTTTTAGTGGACTTAAAATTAGTAGAAACTAAAGTAGGGAAAGCGAACTGATCTTTTAACGGGTTCCAAAGTTAGCAAAAAAAAAACGCTAGTCCACTAAATGAGTAGCTTGTTCCGCTATTAACAGATTAGCAGAACTGTGGCCACCACCAGGGCTAGACTGGCCAACTGGCGTACCGGGCAATGAGGACAGACGCTCAGTTATGGGCCAGCCTGGGCCTGTCATGAACCAAAAAGATATGTTATACAGCATTTTTGTAGATCGCGACGGCCCATTGGTAGATTTTCTTGAAGGACATCGAGCTAATCCTAAGAAATCGCTCAGCCCTCCAGGAGGAAAAAAAACAAAACACCGTCAGCTTGGAGCAGCTGGCTTTGCTCCTCACCGGTCAGCTGGTGTGTGATCCGGCTGAGTTTTCCTGATAAGAAAAACCCATAGAGATTGTGTTTTAACTCCGCCCACTCGACCCAGCAAGGACATGTCCCGGCTCATCAGCTGTTAATTAGCTAAACCTCTACCAAATAATTCAAAATAATATGAACTCCTGGACCTTCAGGACTTGTTTAAGAGACTCTGGCTTCAAGTTTCTGTTAGCTTCAGCTTCTCTACCTGCACAGCCTCACCTGGTGAGGTAAAAACATAATGTATATTGTTCTGTCTGTAAAACAAGGCGTTCATAGTTTAATTAAGGCTTTGTTTGTGAAAACTAGTAACAAATAGTTCAGCTCTGTCAGCAGGTAGATCCACAGATATATCAGCTAATTATTCTCTCCTTGGTGTCCAAGTTATGTTTAAAATGATCAGCATGTAGGAACAGTTTGGACAGGAATATCTTTTATTAATAGTCACATTGAATCAGTATAAATGTTTGACTGGTGGTTCAGTTGTTTAGATTAATTTATTGTTCTGTTTACTAAAATGAACACATTTGTTTTTTTACTAAAACATAACTACAACTTCTTAAGATAAAAAGTGTTAAAGTTGGTCTGTGAGTGTGTTCACGTTTTACAGATGATTTTTTAAATAATTTTTATGTTGAAATATAAGAAATAATAAATAGGTTTGGGTCAAATTAAATAATGGGTTATGTTTATTATACTAAATGTTAAAAGAAATAAGCTACACATCACTTAAAAAACATTGTAGTACATTAAATTTAAAAATGTAACAGCTGTGCTCTACATTTGACATTTAGGAAGGTAGAAGTTTTAGTTTTGTTTAATTTGATAATCTGTTAATTCAAAATCTTGCAGCAGCAGGTAGAACTATGATGATATATAAATACTGTTTCAGTCACATTGTAATACTGTGAATCTCACTAGGTAAAGAAAGAGCGTCTTACTGACAGTTTAAGATACAACTGAGTTCTGTTTATGTTACCATGGTAACCTAACTAGGTTCAGACTCAATCTCTGTTACCATGGTGACCTATTCAGGCCTAAAGAACCTCTTGAACATTATTGAAAGTCTCAGAGGAGTGAAAAAGTGCATCACTTTTTATTATTATTTTTTTTTAGCATGGTTACACTCTTCCTGTACTGTGGGCTGCTGCACTTTAACTTGTGAAATAACACATGATGCAAATACATCCTTTGGTATGTTGTTTGTATATTGTATAAATAATGATGGTGGGCCGCCATGACCAAAAAATGCCAGGGCCGTTTTTTGGGCCCAGTCCGGCCCTGGCCACCACTGATAATGAAAATGCATTAGTGACATTTTTTAACATTTTATTTTACACTTGGCATCATTTTAAATATGGTTCACTCTAAAAATCAACATTCACTGCTTGTTTTCTGAGAGTTTCATTAAAATCTGTCTATTGGTTCATGGGATTTTTCACTAATTGGCTCAGAAACATCATCTGCATTTTGCCTCTGGGTGACAAAATCACATAGATCTGAAAAAGAAGAGCTTATCGTTCACTAGCAGGTTGTGTTGTAGGTTAACTGCAACAAAAGTATAAGTGTGCTCCAGTAGTTTTGGGTTTCACACCTGGAAAGGGCGCATAGAGGTGCAGAAAGATCTCTAAAATATGGTCCCATGTGTGGAGGGTGTCACAGCTGTGGTGTGACAGGTCCTCCTGCAGGCCTCGCATCTCAAACATACAGGCTGCTTTTAATAACACACACACACACACACACACACACACACACCCACACACACACACACACACACACACCACCACCACCACCACCACCTCCAAGAAGAAAAAAAGAAAGAAAACACAGAGAATGGAGCCAGGACTCTGGAGCCAAGTAGCTGTAAGTGGAATTTTTCAGGCCTAATTTGCATTAATAAAGAGGCTGTTCCTTGTCGGAATGTGTTTTATCCAGCTCAGAAAAATCCCTGGGCGATCCCTCTCCGCAGAGCGCCGGGAGAATCCGACTGTCAGAGCCGACAAGACAAATGAATCCCGGTGTCAGCGCCGAGTGGCTCCGCGTTGACAGATTGAGAAGAACTGTCCCTCTGTCGACAGGCATGCTTCATTTTTCAAATTAATAAATCTGAATAAAATATTTTAGCCTTCATTATGAGTGCTGCTGCTGTGACAGCTCTGCTGAACAGGGCTGGGGACGAGGGGGGGTGTGGGGGGCGGCTGCCAGTGAAAACAGCTTGCACCAAATCCACCTGGGTTTGTGCTGCGTGTTTATGTTTGCATGCATGTGTGTGTGTGTGTGTGTCTTTTCTTTTTGTGCATTTTTCCCATTGATCCCTGGCGCGCACGCATCCTGAGCCCCTTGTGTTTTAACAAAGAGGACGGGACAAACAAAATGAGCCGATGCTGCTGCTGCAGCACAACGGTGATAGATTCTTCACAGACTCTCCCCTCACACCTGTACAGCCATATGGAGACACGTCAATGTGGCAAAAAATAACTTTTCAATGAGACTGCTGGGCATGACGTAAAAGCTGGATGTAGCTGCGGGCTAACGGCAGCCGAGGACCTGGAGTTTCTTTACTTTTACCAGCAAAATGTTGATTTTTTTTTTAATGACTAACTTACTGCAAATATTGTCAGGCATGAAACATTCAGGAAATTTGGTCCTGTATCTAAAACTGGAAAAGAATAAACCTTAAAAACAGAGTTTTAAACCAATTTCATCCTAGGTTAAACAATGATCAATTTGTTGGCATTTAGGTCAAAGCCAGAAAATAATAAAATGCAAAATTTTGTTTGATATTATTTATTAATGTGATTGACTTTCAGTTGCTGCACCACCAAAATAAAACTGACTTTTATTTATGTTTGTGTTGGCTAATGTCAAATGAGTCTGTGCACTTTTTGGTCATTTTTTTTGCATTTTAAAGGGGGGAGCTTTAGGTCATCTTATAATGTCATTCTCTCATCAAAAACATACCCAGAGTGTTTCTTTGACTAATTCATGTTTGAGAAATCTTTGAATCTCCTGGTAACCATGTGAAGCTGCCTGAACACTTGCTGGTTCAAAGCTCCGCCTATTTACACAAAGCTCCTCCCTCGAGCTTAGTCTGCAGCTGAACTCCTGCCCCACAGAGCACCCTTCCTCCAAAGCATTGTTGTGAAGATGTGCTGAAGTGGGAGAGTCAGAAATGGTAGGACAGTGTTAAAGAGGCATAGGACAATTCCAAGGTGTTTATTGCTGTGTAGCAGTCACGTGACCTGGATGAAGCGCGAATGTCTGATGGGGGGCAGGAAGTGATTTGCTCCGGTTCAAAACACAGTGAAATGTATCACATCGAGTACACTAATGCCCTAAATGGGCTGGTGCAGATGAGATATAGCAAAAAAATACACGTACATTTAGGATATGATCCATATTGCATTGTTTGTTTCTGCACCTCCTGCTTTTAGCTGTAGATTGTTGATAGACTTTTGTCGTCTTTTTTCTGTTAGTTTTTTTTAAATTAACTCCTTTGTGAAACACTACTTTCGGAACACAAAAAAAACCTTTTATATTTCTCCCGATTGGAGCAGCTGCAACAACAGTACACACCACAGATTTTAGGCATTTTGACGCTGAATCAACATAAAGAAACGGGGCTGCGTTTACTTCCTGCCCCCCATCTGCATTTCATGACGTCGATACTATCTGCAACCCAGCAATAGAGGCTATGATGCAAAGTCAGGTATAGAGTTTTCATAACAACTGAAGGTAACGCTTGATTGTGGTATAGAACTGAACTACGTACCTGGAAAAATATATAATACCCAATAATATTATACTCCAAAAATGGAAAAAGGGTCCATCTATCTATTGTTGTCAAACTGAAAGTTTAACACTGTTGCAACCCAACACTGTCCTGTGGAACCGGCTGCGGCTTCAAGTTCTTCACCGTGGACCTCTTGGAGACAGACTTCATGTGCTACATGTCCCAGAAGCTCCAGGAAACAGTTTGAATCATCAGTCATACTCAAACTATCAGCTGACAGCTGGTAAAATGTCAAACTTAGCTAGCGTTTGTTTATCGCAGCTGCCTGGTTAGCTAGTTATAAATTTGATGTAGCGGCCATCTTGAATTGGACTAAATCCGAAAGTTAATCAGCTAGAAGATTAACTAATGACTATTTCCTGAAAGTTTATTTTAATTTCAATTAATTATGTATAAGATATTATACTATCAGCATAAACATTCAATGACAATGTTTTATGTTACTGCTCAGAAAATATGTTAGCTTAACTTTTGTAAAATTGGCTCATTTATGGTCATATTTGTGTGTTTGAAGAGTGGTTGGCAGTGGCAGCCATTTTGAATCCTAACAGTGGCTACTTCCTGCAAGTTTAATTAAAATCTGTGCAGTATATCATAATATGTTTTGGTAACAGACAGAGACACTCGCTCTCACATTCACCCACAGAAAAATCATAATCGTTGCCTTTCGGTGGCCAACAATAATAAAAATGTAAAAAAATGATTAAAAAGATTATGCTCCTGGCAAAAGGTTGGTTTGTGTGAGTAGATGTTGAGTGACAGATTGAAGGTGCTAAAATACTTAATTACTTAAGATAAAAAAAAGAGTAGAAAGATGGTGAATATATAAATATTACACACACTCATTATCCTGCTGTGTTATCCCTCCAGGGTGAAACAGGAAGGCATAAAGCAGCACAACGAGCTGTTTCCAGCCACTCACTTTAAGATGCTGGATTAATATGCAGCAGCTAACACTAATGTGCCCTTTGAGGAGGTCTGCTTATTGTGTGAGACTTCAAGCTTTTTAATTTGCCTGAGGGTTAATTCTTGTGATTAACAGAAAACACAATATCATTCTCTGTGAACTGCAGGTTTCTGATGGAGCGGTGCGTCCTGTCAGCTGCATTCACTTCTGTCAACATCTGGGATATTTACTCCAAATTTCATATGTTGTTATACCTTGAGTGAATATATGGACATCAATTTAAAATTATATTAAACACTCACTGTAGAGTGCTGTTTCACATAAATATTGAAAATTATTTTATCCTCAGTTTTAATGATGTGGAGGTGTTTTTAGCTGCTGCTTTGCCCCTAATTGTTTTGCAGTTCACTCAGAGGGCAGTGGGTGGACCCTGGGATGGACTCACCTGTGTGCAGTCTTCACTGATGAATACAGTCAGTGTTTTAGCTGCCTCCTGAGATCCATCCAATGCTGGATTATTCAGTCACCCATGGTACTGCTTAAGGCAGCAAAAAGGTTTTTCTTCCTAAAGAAAAGTTATTTAAACCATTTGTATTTTTTTTTATTAAATAAATACTTACCTGTGTTCAGGTTGAAGTTTCCTGATCCTCCCTGTTGACTCTCGTTGTAGCTGTTTGCTCCTTCTGCCTGGAACCGAGTTGGATCTCCTTGTTGTCCTTCACCCTGCCTCTCTCACCCAAGTCAAAGGAACTGCACCCCTTCTGAGAAACTCCTGTGAAACAGATTTACCTTTGAGATTAACCTCCACAAGCCTCCTCTTCCATGCCAGCCTCCTTGTCTGCGATCTGTAAGAAACCAAATCAAACAAGGAAGAGCCATTTAAAATCGTTCTTTCCTTTTCAGCTACTTCCTGAACAGTCCACTGTAAATAAATTCACTTACCTTTTATCTCTGCTGTCTGTGACTTGTTTTTCATCAGTATAAGCTCTAGTTCTGAGTACTCCTTTAAAACAAAACCTAACAGATGAACTAAATTAATACAAACATTAATAATTCATGGTTAAATAGAGCTTTCTGTGTAACCTGAACAGTAAGTACTGAATCACTTCTGAAATGTCTCAATCAGTAAAATCAAAACGAACACAAATGTTACAAAAACAAGAAATTAAGCTAAAACTTGCAAAACTGCAGCTGATAAAACGGGGATAAAAATTTTTAATTGTCTGAGCAAAATGCTTGCTAAAAAGTAAAATTGGCAAAATCACAGCTAAAACCTAAATGTAACAAAAAGGTCAACTTAGCAAATCCATAGCTGAAAGCTAAACGTAACTAAACTGTGGCTAAAACAATTTGCAAAACTAAAAGTATCAAAGTAAAAGCTAAAAGTGCTAAAACCTAATTGTAGCAGAATTTAGCTAAAAACCAAAATTAGCTAAATGGTAGGTTAAAAATATTAGTCAAACAGCTAAATATAACCAAGCTAAATTTAAAATAAAATGGCTAAAGTCCAAAAATAAGAAACTCATTGCTCAAACTTCCAGAACACTAGCTAAAAGTTATAAATAGAAAATTGTTTTAAAAGCTAAAAGTAGCTAAATACATGCTAAAAGTGAACTTAGCAAAACCATAGCTACAAGCTAAATGTATCAAAACTGGTACAAAAAGGCAAAATTAGCAAAACTGTACCTAAAAGTTAAATTAACAAAATGGTAGCTAAAAGCTAAAGTTATTGCTACAATAGATAAAAGCAAAATGCACGAAAGCATTAGATAAAACCTAATTGCAGTAACTTTAGCAGAAACCTAAAATTAGCAAGGTTAAAAGTATAAGTAGTCAAACAGCTGGCGTGTTACAAAAAGCTAAAAATTTGAAAAATATAAAGGTAACAAGAAACAAAAGTCAGAAAACATTAATGGAGTTTAAGATGAAAATTAAACTCTGGAAGACTAATCAACTTCACCTGCTCCTTCAGCCGCTGCGTCACAAGTGCAGCTTCATCCAATCAGCGTCTGACAGTCGGTGGATAAAAGCGTCCTCTCCAATCACTCCGGCTGTTCGCCAGCTGAATGTCAACCTTCCACCTCCCCTCCTCCACCCTTCATCTTCTGGCTTCCAAGGGCTTCCCTCTCCTTTGACCTCCACCACCAGTATTTTGTCCCCGGGGGGGAGAAAAGCTCCTACCCCTCATCCCAAGCAGCTCATTGGAGCTTACAGCATCTCACAGCGCTCACATCCTCTGCCGGGGTCCGACTGCCAAACTCAAATGTCATTTATGTCAATAAACCTACAAGTCAGTCATGTCAATAAACTTCCTCATTTCATTTTATCTTCGTGTGAATCTCTCCAGGTTGAATTCCCAATCAAGCTAAACATTCTGATACATGAATGACATAATGCTGACTCAGCTCTCACACAATAAAGGGTGCGTTTCTGGTCACCTTCTGGTAAAAACAAAAGCTGCACAGAAACACTTCTGACAGGTATTCCAGTTTCTTTAATCAGCGTACAGAAAAGAGTCTCATCCAGCCAATTAATCTGCAGCAGATGACGTGTGTAATAATGACAAGCAGCACAAAGAACTGCCTGTTCTTCCTCATGTAGGCCTTCAATATTTAAAGAACACTACATGTTTTTGGCAAGGCGACGGTGATACGTGTCAGTTAAACTTCTTAGACGCAAGCCTTCCCTGTGAACATCACATCATCAAAGATGACATTTCATCAACTAACTCAATAAATAATTGAACACAGTGTCTGCCATTTGAACCGTGGGTGACAGCATCTGAGAAAATACTCGCTCTGTAATTTGTTTTCTTATGTCTGCTGCCATCTTTTATTAGAGATATCACCTGTGTTTCAAAACATCAAAGGACTGAGGTTCCTATAAGTCTACATACATACTGAACAATAGCTGGATCAGAGGTATTTAAACTGGTAACCTTGCTTAAATATTTCAACAAATATTTTCAATAACCACAGTAATATATACAAGCTGTCCACAGAGCTTGACTTGATTAGACATCCCTGCTTTGACCATAGATAGAAATCAAGTAAACGGAGTGGACAGGGAGTGACAGCACCGTATTTGTGATCTCTTTACAGTTGATGGGGGCTGTTGAGATGGGGAGCAGGAGAAATGTGCTCGCTCTAATGCCTTATGGCAATTCGTGCTCAGCTGATAACACAATATTTCATGTAGGATCAGGGCCAATAAGGAGCCTTTTCAGCAGTGCAGAGATGAACCGGGCCTGACTGACACCATCAACCACACGTGCTCACATCAAACTCTCTAAATGTAAACTGATAACAGAAGACTTATTAAATTGACTAAAACAATGAATTCACTGCATCAAATTTTGTTTGTATAGGCTCCGCCCTTTAGCAGCTCTGAAAACGCCAGCCCACGCCCACCTCTTTGTGGATCCCATCCTGGTTTGTATAAATTGTGCTGAGACCAATAATCGGCTGCTATTAGGGCTGGACAATATTAGGACTTTTGGTATTGATCCAATACCAAGTAAATACAGACAAGAAGATGAGAAGATTGGCCTGTGTCTGACCTGCTGAATAGGATACAAATCATGAGGTAGGACCAATATGCCACCTCAAGGGCTGCACCTGATGAGGACACAAGTCTGGCCCAGACCCCAGACCACTGTAGCAAAGACAGGGGGTGCCTCTGACACTTCTCTGCCAGTAAATATGTGTATATATTTTAATGCAGTAACTCTTACACAGACGTTTTACATTAGATGTCTAAAACACTTATAAATTTTATAAAGTTTAAAGGCCTTTGACTTAGTTAAAAACATTGTTTCATTTCAATGTTCCAAACCATGTGAACCACGTGTCAAACTCAAGGCCCACAGGCCAAATGTGGCCCTCCACTGCATTTTATGCAGCCTGCTAGAGTTTTAAAGATGTATTAATGTCTTAAAATAACCACATGCTTCTTTAAAGTCAACACTGACCATACACTACATCTCCCATAATGCATGTTGATAAGTTTACCTGTGAAATGATGGCTTCCCACCACTAGGTGGAGGTGCTCAGGGTTCAAAAGAAAACCGCAAAATCTGCCATGTAAAATCTATGTTTTGATGCAATTTTGCTGTGGTACAGTTGTACTGGGAAATGGGAAATTCCTCCAGTTGGAAAGTGGGAGAGTTCAGAATTGAGTAAAACTCTTACTTTTACTTTTAATAGTATTTCTGTATTATTTATTTCACATTTAGTCAGTCGTATATGCAGTAGTTTTCAGTGTCAAAACTCTGTTTCTAAGCAGGAAATACCACGTAGAGCTCAGTTAGTGTTTGTTAGCGATGTTCAGTCCTTGCAATGAAACAAGAAGTGTAATATGTTTGTGTTTAATCGAAGTTAAACACAAAATGTTAAAGTTAATTACAACTGGCCCTTTGAGGGCCACCATAATGCTCATGTGGCCCGGAGAGCTCTCCATACATTTTGGAGTTCTTCCCCATGGCAGACTGCTCCTGGCCAGGTGGACACAGCACTTGATTTTTTTGATGACAGACACGAGGCAAAAGGTAAATTGAGGACCTCCACTCAGGCTATTTTTAGGACACCAGTCACGTGACTACGTCCACGCAACACCACGTACAAACTCTCATAGGTCCACATTTGGTTACAATCACAGTGTGAGGTTTAGCTGTGTTGAAACTTAAAGAAATTCAGGAAAACATTGTCAACTTTCACCTGGAAGACCACAAAATATTGTGCTATGGTTCTTGTAACTCACGGCGCAGCCATCGTTCCCACATTAAAGGAGTTTTTTTTTATTACTGAATTATGTGATTCCTGAAGTCAGGTGTGTCAAAATTAACTTTTTTTTCTGTTACAGTATTAACACGCCGATGGTCCAATCATTTGAGAGAGCGGCAGATAATCCATGTAAATGATATGTGTTACGTCACAAATGGTGATCCCCTTTATCAGATCAATCCCTCTGTTTCAGGTGGTTGGGCGAGAGCCAGACTTAAGGCCCTGCTGATGGTGACCACCTCACGCCCAGTGATTGGCACACTGGTTAGTTTGCTACCTGAGGATCAAGAAGGCAGCAAAATATAAGATGCATGGACACTTTTCCCTGGTCAACTTGGTGGGAAAGTTTGAAATGTTGCAGATTCGCCACTAAAACCCAGTCTGGTCTTGTTTACAGTGATATGGAAAGGAACCTGTCTGGAGCAGAAGGTGCCTGTTTAAATCTATGCACCAATTACAAATTTCATGTTCTATGGTATTTGTAGTGATGTATTCTGATGATTTCTGTTTTCTTTAGCTGTTTTTCTAAAACATTTTTGTAGTGTGGCAGGATGCATTGTACTTTTGGTTGGAGGTTGCTACTATTGCAATATGATAAACTCATGTAATTCAACCGTACACCATAAAACTTTCAGTATACAAGCTGAAATTAGCACATTTTCATAAAGATTTAAATAATACAGCAAGTCACGTCTTGCTTTTATATTAGTGTTTACAGTATTTGTGATTAAATTCTGCCATGTTTTCCCACAAACTGAACCAAATCCAAGTATTCTTAATCATCCTCATTGCAATTTGGACTGAAATTGATTTTAGGAAAATTAACAAAATTGTGTATTTGGATGCACTAAAGCTAAAAGTCCCCTAGTGTCAGATTACTGTATAGTAAGCTATTATGTTTCCCATACTACGACTAGAGTTTTGCCATCTTATTATGTTTTGTATAAAAATAACACGAGCCCTTCAAAGACAAGGCAGAGAAAGGGTTAAACCTGTAAAGAGATATACATGCCTCAGCTGTGACCCCATGCTCTCCAAGGTATCTCCCCTGTGCAGGATTCTTATTCAACTTCAAACTGACAGTGTTTTTAATCTTTTCTTTGCTTCTCTCCTGGAGATTGGGGAAACAAAAATCAATACACTGTGGCAGGCGATCTAGAAGCCTGTGAATTACAAGGACTGGACCAGCCGTACAGCCTGCTCGGCAGCCTTGAGCAAGGAACCATGGGAGTATCATCAGAGACCAAAGGGAGGGTCGCGGGTTCAGGTCAGGAGCACTGACAAAAAAGGTATTTACTGTCTGGGCAAGAAAATGAGAAATAAGCTCCACCCAACACTCTGGGAAGTTGAAACTCTCTGGGTTTTATTTATTTATTTTGAGAATAGTTTTGGGCTCGACTGTGTTCCTCCAGCACAGTTATCTGTTTGAATGATATACCGGGCCACAGCCTGCGATAATGCCCACACTACAAATCTGAGTGCAGAACATATCGACACCTGGGTCTGTCATTATCTGTTAATCACGCTGCTGACAAATGTTTCAATCCAGATTGTTGGCAGCTCACCAAGCTCAGAAATGACCTCTGATAAATCCAAAGCACTACAGAGGAGCAGCTCTCAGCTGAACTCCAGACACCAATCAGACGTTCATGCTGAACCTCACTGGAACTGATGAACAACGAAAAAAAAGAAAATTGTCCTGCTGAATAAAAGGGCAACATGACTCAATTTTTCTTACACTTTTCCTTGAAAGTGTTGTTTTTCTGTATTTGTACACATGTTGGTACAGATGTGAGGTTGATGCCTTTTAGGCAGATCGTTTCATAAAGCACTTCAGACCTGATAAGATCTAAGTTTGCTTATTTTTTCTGTTTTAAGTGACTGTCATTTTTAACGTTGCCAGTTTTACTTTGATAATTAACTTGATAGCTCTGGTAACTCATCTACAGATACTTTCCACTTAGGAAATCTATGCCAGCGGGCCAAATGTGGTCCACCACAGCATTTTATGTGGTCCGAAAGAGCTTCAAAGATGTTTTATGTTTTATGTCTTAAAATAAGCATACACTGTTTTAAAGGGCCTGTAACATACATTTGTTGTAATAAATATGAATACATATTTGGAAAGATAAGATTTTGAAAAACGATTTTCACACCACTGAGGTGAACAAGTATTGATATATTAACATGTGAAGTAACAGGAAGTGATGTCAGAGGAATGTAAACAGAGCATTGCCACAATAACTAACAACAGACTGTACAGAAAAACCTGATGTTTCTTTAGATAATTTTTGAGTCACTATCAGAGAAATGAAGAAGAGTCAGAGTTCAAACAGGTTCTGGGTTTGGGGTCTTCATTTTCACCAGGTGGTTGACTAAAGTCATGTTTGGGTTTCTTGTCTGTTTTGAGAAAAGTCCAGTTAGGATAACCCCACTGCTCCAGGGCCTGTCTTGTGTGTGATTTCTCCTTATCCTCGGCTCCTGGGTTTGTGGGGACACTGTCTGCTCGGTGGTACTAGAGTCCTGATGACTCCTAACTTGTGTTCCAGTGGGTGATGGGAGTCAAAACGCAAATACTGGTTTGTGTGGGTGGGTTTGCGATACCCATCTGTTTCCAGCCGTCCTCCATCAGAAACTGAGACATCACAGTCCAGGAAAGCCAACCTGCCATCTTTTACATCCTCTCGTGTGAACTTTATATATTTGTCCACAGAGTTGATGTGATCAGTGAAATG
>JARVJO010000227.1:17404228-17421975 GCA_031762555.1 Cynodonichthys magdalenae | reverse complement strand
AAGTGTACAAGCGTCCAACTTCAAGCGTCAGACGCGATTTTGATGCTCAAATCGCGTTCAGTGTGAACGCAGCATAACACCAAAGCTGTGTCCTCTAATCACAGGTGTCTTCTATCATGTAATCAGTCAGCCTATTTAATTGGTGACGGGTAGTCACAGTGCTGCTGGGTGTCATGGTAACACACTGAACATGGACCACAGGAAGTGAAGGACAGTTATCCCAGGAGATTAGAATTAAAATTATAGACAAGCATGTTAAAGGTAAAGACTAGACCATCTCTAAGCAGCTTGATGCTCCAGTGACTACAGCTGAACTTCTGAAGTTAAACCTCTTTGGTCACAATGGGGAAAATTAATGACAAATTGAAGAAACGAATTATACAAATGATAACCAAAGAGCCTTCAAAGAGATCAGAGGTCTTTGGTCAAGGTGCATCAGTGTCAGGTTGTACCGTAAAGAAACATGTTTGGACTGACAGCTGAAGTATGGACCAGGAGACAAATTCAGATTTAAGACTTGAACATTTGTTTGCAGATAAATAAAACCATACACCACCTTCCAGCTGGACCAAATACAGGCCTTTATTAGTCTTGTAGTAATTGTTGACAAATCAAAACAAAATTCACATTTCTAAACACCATCTTCCGGGCCGGCCCCTTCTCTGGGGCAACGATGTCCAGTTGATTGGGAGGGCTCTCACTATCCAGTGGCCAGACCCTTTAAACAGGTTCTACAACCTGATGAGAAATAACTGTGGGTCTGTTTAATGAAAGGTGTGTATTAACTTTAAGTACAATTTATTCTGAGATGACCCACATGAGTCACTCAAAACAGAGCGCACACTAATCATAGTACATAAGAAATGTATAATTATGCATTTGATTATCATTTCATTATATTAAGTACATTTAAAAATCTGTGCAAACAGAATACATTTCCTTCAGTACCACCTTTGAGCCAAAATGGACTTAAGGTAACCAAGGATACCAAAATCCTTAAAAACAAAACTAGAATCTGCCTAAATGCATACAGACAACCCACAAGGCTTCTGACATAATTTCCTTTGGACTTACAAAACAAAACTGGAACTTTTTATTTTTTGGGGAACAAGTCCCATCAGCTCGATGTTCAGAGACCCAAAACTAAAACCTGAAACACGGAGCAGGCTTGATTCTGTCGTGGAGCTGCTTCACTGCATCTGGCTCAGGGTGTTTTGATTCTGTGGAGGGTAAAATGGAATCTCAAGACTATCAAGGCCTTCTGGGGTGCGCATCTGTACCATCTCCACAAAATAAAGACAATTTACATTTATTTTGGTATTTTTAAGTTGTACAAACCTATCAATGCAGAAGTTTGAATCAGAATGTTTTTTTCAAAAATGAAGCTTTCACCAACCTAAATAACTATAAGATTTCTGGCTCCACTTTCTTGGTTTTGTAGTCCAAAATCTTTGTAGAATTATTCTGATTCAAAGTGGTCAGTTCCCCCTGAGGGAAACAGGTGAAAGAAAAGCTTTTTTGCACAATTATTACTTAAAACAGATTTAAAAATGTATTTAATTATGAAGTTAGTTGGCAACAAAACACTGCAAAAATAGCCATCTAAAAATAAGTTAAAAAATACTAGATTTTAGTCTGAATCTTCTCAAATGAAGTGAAATAATCTACCAGTGCAGTAAAACAATTGCACTTCTTCAAATTACTAAACATTGTTTAATATATCAGTCTCAAAAATACTTTCTGGCTGATATAATATTGTAAGACTTGTTTAGATGGACAGTTTTTGCAGTGCAGAAAAAATATATAACTTTTGCAAATTTTGGCATTATTTAGGTGCAAGGTTTTACTAATTGTGGAGAAATCTTTATTTTCATGTGAAAAAAAAACTAAGATTTCATGAAACAATGAAAAATGTCTTCAGATGTGTAAAGTCACTTCTACTGTAAATACAAGGAAGTAAAGAAAAGAAAAACACAAAGATGAAGTGACACAACCACATCTGACAAAGTGAACACCTTGTTGTTGCTCTGAAATGTGTGCGTGTGTGTTTCTGTGTGTGCGTTGTGTGTCACCTTTTGACATTAGCCTGTAATGCTCCATCCCTGTCAGCTCTCTTTCTTGCGGCAGCTTCCCTCACCTCTCCCCCTCCCTCTCCTCCACAATCACCTTTTCTTTTCAAATTAAATTCAACATTTGGAGAAAGGAAGCAGTTCTCTGAAAAGGCTTTTTGTTCTGCGTGTTGGGACAGTTTCCAGACGTGTAAGCACAATGTCAGGGCGGGCTGTAATGATTTGATTTAAATAAGGGAATTTTTTTTTTCTTTTTTTGCAGAGATGAGCCAACATGGGAGGATTTTTTTTCCTTTTTTGACAGGTTCTGTCTGCGTTTACAGAATCAGGATGTCAGCCTTAAAGCAGAGAATATTCAAATGTTACTCTCTAACCTTTTCAGTCTAAAGTGTGGCACACTCCACTCCTCTCCACGCACGCAACTCGGTCGTCTCATTAAAACATTTTCAGACGTGACGTGCAGGAGAAGCCCTGGCTGCAGAGGATCTGTAATGATAACAGGGTTAGTGGTGTAATTCCACTGGCATGTTCTCCGTCTGTAAAGGGACCTAATAATAGGCTCCTCGCTGGATTATGTCAACTTGAGGCCAAAACTCAAGTGCAAGCCGTGCAGATCTGTGACAGAATCTGACCAAAAGGGACTAATAACTGTGTGTGTGTGTAAGGGGGGGGTTGTTTGTTGCAACTGTGTGTATCACCCCCTCCCAGAAAGCTCCCTCTATTCTTAACCTCTGCTTCTGTGGCTGCCAGGGGTGGAGGAGGAGTGTGTGTGGTGGTGGTGGGGGGTCCGTTGGCTCGGGCTGTTGGCTGTGGAACGTCTGACACAGCCTCTCCTCTTCACAACTGTGTGCCTGTGAGACAGCACGCTGCCATCTGCTGTGCTGCCCCCCCTCCCACACACACACACACACACCCTCACAAACACGCTGCCAACTCCAAACCCAACGCTCTCACATCCGGATGCTGCACTGACATCGCAACAAGCTAATTAGGAGACTTACTGTGCTAATTACACACACGCAGAAGTGTTGGTGGAGTTTTTTTTTTTTTTTGGGTGGAGGGAATCAGCTCTGCGCACGATTTCCCCTCAATTAAAGGCAAATGTAGCATGTGTGATTCTCTTTTACACCCCTGCTTGACGCTGATTGGCCGCGACACCCGACAGACAGCTGGAATGGCTGAGGGCCACCTGACTTCTGAGCGGCTGCGAAAAGCAGATGAGATCCACGGCCCCGCGACCACTCACAGCGAGGAGGGATGAGCTGCTTGCTGCTTTCAGGGGATGCTAGACTATAGACAGCCCCCCCACCCCCACCCCCACCTCACCCCGTCCCGTCAATTAGGAAACAAGCAAAGAGATGACTACAGAAAGGCCAGAAGAAGCTCACAGAAGGAAACGTCGGTCAGACTCTAGCAGTTTGATATCAAAGTCAAATTTACTGCCAAGCTCTTCAAAACTTGCTCTGAGCCCTAAAGGAGGAGAGAGAAAAATCTACTGTGAACAAATGTATTCCTAAGGAGTTGAGATGGCAGGTCTATTTTCGGAACCCTTACCCAGAAATAAATACAGCCAATCACAACTGATTGTGCCTCATGGTATTGCTAATCTCTGTGAACTTTAATTAAATAGAAACCGGTACATTTTTCCCCAAAACTAAGAATAAAAAATCTGAAACTTTCACTTAAAGATGTAGGCAGATAGTCGCTCATGGTGTCTCTGCGCAGTCTAGGCTCCCTCTCCATTCATTTCCTATGGAATTGCTTGCCCTCCTCCAGCCAAGCAACTGGCAAAAGCCTATTTCTCAAGTGTGAGCAGGTGAGATGAGATGTGTATGAAAGCTGGAACAGGAGGTGCGCTCACAGGAAGTATAGATAAACAATGTGAAAAAATTATTGTTCATCAACTAATCGATTAATCGAAAAATAGATACTGCATAATATGATCGTCACACATACGCAAAGCACCAATGCACCAGAATTCAGAAGTCACCAGAATAGATTTTTGTTTGTTTGTTTGTTTTTCTTTTGGGGGGGGGGGGTCATTGATGGGCCTGATTAGCCCCTCATCAGAGCTAAACAACAAAAAAAATCTGAAGCTCCTACGGATCGTTTTTGAGTTATAACCATTTTTTATGTCCAGACACCCACTTTTCAGATGGAGCCCCCTCCTCAAATATGGGGGTAGGTCAGACACATCTACATTCCTACCAAATTTCATGCTGCTTGGTGCATCCCAAAATTGTATTGTTTAAAGTGAGGGGTGCGGCTCATTGATGGACCTGATGATTAGCCATTCATCAGAGCTAAACAAACCAAAACGAAAAATCTGATGCTCCTATGTTGAATAGTTTTTGAGTTATAAACATTTTTGCATGTCGACGCCCCCTTTTCAAATAGAGCCCCCTCCTCATATATAGGGTCTATTGTAAAACTGTTGGCTGGTGCAGTGTAGGTCGGACACATCTACATTCCTGCCAAATTCACGTTGATCGGTGCAGCTGCTTCTGCGCTATTGACTAAAAATCTTGAAAATAAATAGATAAATAAAATCAAATAAACAGTACAAAAACAATATGACTCCCGCTTCGTGTGCAGGGGGTTAGGCTCTAGGGTTCTCATCATCAATCTAGTAGTCCGACTGAACGCTGCAATCAGAAGCTGGAGGCTGATCTGAGGTGCGTCACTCAAAACAATCCTATAACACCCCAACCTCAACTACAGGTTAAGGCTTCTCTAGGATACTCCTCCTTCGTTTCTCAGCCAAGAGTCAGAAATCTCTGCATCTTTGGAGAAAAATCAAGGCAGCTTTTCTCATGATGGCTGAACAAAATACGAAGTTTGCAGACAAACTTTGTTCACCAGCTCCTCATCATCATGCAGGACAAGAAGTAAGGTCATCTACCCGAGACATCACTAAAGAACACTTCCAGAAATTAACCTCCAGGTTTATTCAACCATTCCCTATTAAAAAACAAAAATCAACCCCTCTGCCATCAAACTTTCTCCATCCACGAGGATCCATCCCATCTTCCATGTTTCCCAAGTCCAAAGTGTAAATCAGAGAACGCTCAGGCTCTATGTGGGAGTTTAAGATGTTTATCTTGTTTCTTGGCAGCACGGCTTCATTTCTCTCAGTAAGCTCAGTTTTCTCTCTCCTTCCCTGTGTGCGTTTCTTTTTTAACAAAACTTTACTGACGCAAGAGTTTTTTGGTCAAACTTCACTGAAGCTATTATATAAAGTACATTTACGTTCTCCATTTGGCTTCATTCTTTATTTTCCTTTGACAAACTTTAACCTGTTCAGAACTTTTCTGCTGTGTTTGTCTGAGAACCAGCGTCCTATCATCTGAGCTGACTGTGAGAGCCGAGTGTGAACGAGCTCACAGACTTCCTCATTAAACACAACTTGTGACGGAAGAACAACCACAGAGCCAACAAGCCCAGCTGTTGTGCTTCTTTTTCACCCAAACAGAAATGAATTTGCAGCACAGATTTTCACAGTCAGCAAAAGGACAACTATCCTTCAGAATAATGTATTTTGTGGTGTGCTGTTTGTTTTTTGCATCAAAGGTTGTAGAGTCAGTTTCCTGATGCTGCTGTTTCTTACACCTGCCCCTCATCTGCTTATTAACCAACCAACTGAACGTCTTTCTGTCATTCTGCATTTTGCTGTTAGGGTCTCATAAATACCTCCCCTGATTAGTTTTTATTTCACGTATATTTAATAAACAGCCTGTGCTGACCAACCCTCTGACCAAACCAACATTATCTGTTTTGCAGCTGCATTATCTAGTGTAGATGGAACCTATCAGTGTGTGAAGAAAAATATTATAACCTTTCTAAACCACTGAATCAATATAAAAGCAACAATTCCACCACACAAAGTTTCAGTGAAATATATATAAAAATAACTGAATTGTAGTCATTTGGATTTAGCTTTGATGATCTTGGAGTCGTTTATTTGATTTTAGAATCAGTCAGGCTTCACTCTCACCTACCAGCACACTAAATTTCAGCTTAATATCTCTAAAAACTTAAAACTGAGATTTCAAAATGACACGGAGATTGCTCTTGGCTACCACTTTACCAAATTTCAGCTCAGTATTTCTGAAAAATTAGATTTGGTGGCTATCTTGGATTTTGTATTTAGATTCAGATCTTGTGAAAAATTAGCCCCATACTACTACATAAATTTTCAGCTGTGTATTTAAAAGCTGAATTATAGCACTTTGTAAAATTAGCATTAGCGGTTAGCTTAAATTGTTACTAGCAATCATTCTTGGCTACACCACAACTAATTTCAGCTCAATTAGACTCAAATGGCTGAATTATAGACATTTAAACTTAGCTGTGGTGGCCATCTTAAATTTTCAGGTAGTTTTCTTTATTTATATGTGCCCCCCTATAACAGCTTGGCCACCCCTTACAAAGAAGTCTATCTCTGCCCTACTAATACATATCAGGTACTCACCACAGTACCAGCTACTTTTGTGGAAGCATACACTTATTTTAAGTAGTGCTGGGCATAGATTAAACATTTTAATTGCGATTAATCTCAAGTCATTTTATTTTATACAAACAATTACTCTACTATGGCTGAATATGTAGGTTTGTATTTTGCAATAGACTCCATGTGTGACATATTATGTACAGTTTTTTTGTTTTTATCTTCTTATGTCTTAATTTCTTTATGTTTTGCTGACAACTGTGACCTTAGTATCTATCTTTCATTTCTCATACAGTACTCATTTGTAATGAAATAACAAAAAAATCCTTGAATTCTTGATTTAATCTCATTATTCTGCACAAAAATTAACTGACTCAAAGATGTTTGGAGCATTTTTAGGTATTGTTTTATATTCAAAAAAGGGGCAATGCATTTAAAAAAACTTTAAACAAATAAGGCAACACCAGCCGGTCTTACTTTCCCCCCCACCCCCCCAACACATTTCTCAGCCTCGTCTGCAGAACCTCCATCTGTTACCGCTGGTTTTAAACTGAACTGATATTTCAGGCTCGAACTGCTCTAGTGGTGAGAGGGTTCAGCGTTGCAGCGCTTACAGAGAACTTTACTTCTTTCAAGCCCACAGTCGGTAAAAGTTTTAAAATAAAAGAATGCCCTGAAGAATCAGGTGACTTCCATCGTGTTTCTGCCCCGACTGCAGCTCGGTCGGGTTCATGAGATCGACTGCGAGTTGCCATGCAACGGCTCGACAACAAAGGCTCTTGTTGGTTGAGAAGCGCAACCAAAGCCATCTAAACTAACAGTGATCAAGATCCTGCCTCCCCATCATGACCACTGAGTTTGTGTGTATGTTTGTTAGCTGCCCAGTAAACAGAGATCAGACGTAGAAATATAAATAATTAAATAACTGCGTTAACGCACGTTAAAAAAATTATCGCCGTTAAGCGTCGGCTGCGTTAACACGATAATAGCACGTTAAATTAATACATCTTTGAAGCTCTCGCAGGCCACATATGGCCTGTGGTCCTTCAGTTTAACACGTGCTCTATGGGATCTCCAGAGCAATAATACTAACTAGATACTAATCATTTTGACTGCTGAGGTTAAACATTCAAAGGGTTATCTTTACAGAGAGACCAGGTTTTTGTTTGAACTCCGAAGGTTTCAAGAATAATATCATCTAATTTTGTTTCTGTTCTGCTTTTTTTAGATGTGTTTAATATTTTTGGGGGAACTATTAAGGGATTAAAAATAAAATAACAAATGAGAAATGAAACAAATAACTGCAACGTCAAAACTGCAAACCAAAAACTGCAAACCAGTTTAAAAAATGATCAGGTAAAATTGAAGTTTTGGTACAAACGTTGAATCAAGTTGAAAAAGTTCCTTTTAATATTATAAATATTCTTGGTGCCTTTTTGCCTAAGTTGACATTTTTCAGCGCACTTCAACTGCTCATCCTCCAGCCTTTACAAATTAAACGTCTGTTTTTGAGTTTTTTTCATTCATAAGGCTGAATTTGTAAGAAAATTTGTAAGTTTTATAAAATGTGGTGTAAAAACTTTAAATATCTACACATTGCTAATCTCTTTAAATTTTCTGCAAAAAAAAAAAGAACATGAGATTTAGTCTCTTTTTGACCCACATTGTTGAATAAAATTATAATAATTCTACAGTTTGATGCAAGCCAGACTCATTAAAATAAAGCAAAAATAAATAAAAAGACATAAGAAAGAAATATAAAATTAGCAGCATTCTGAAAGGTTTTATTATGAAATGTAGGACCTAAAATAAACATTTAGTCTTTGAGACGCAGGACTGGTTTCGGAATAACTATTAATGAGTTAAAAAATATTTATCAGTGTAAGATTAATAAACTTTGTTTTGTGTAAAGGAAGAAACTTGAACTTTATTAATTAAGTTTTGTTGAATTTTAAATATTACTTTGTAAACTATTCTCTAAATTATGGTTTCTACATTTTTCTTGATTGAATCAAATAATCCTGTTCAAGAAATGAATTCCATCTTTAAGAATCACAGGCAGGAGAATTTAGATCTTACTGTATTTTTGTTGTTGAAAAATGTTCCTTCAGACCAGAGCGAAGTGAAGAATGGTTTAAATATTACAGCTCTTTACCTTCTTCCTGGCAGAAAGTGTTAAAAGCCCACAGGGTCTTTAAACATTAATGAAGCTCCATCACACATGGGAACAACAGCAGTGTCTCTCTTCCCTTTTTTTAATTTTCATTAGGCTCCTTTGTTTAATTAAAGGAGTGTGTTTTAAGAAAATGAGCCTCGTTGAACTGCCTCTGGCAAAATCCCTGCCAGGAAGTTGGTGCTGAGCGATTACATGGAGACCTGAGAGTTGCAGGAAAAACTGGAACGATTTTAGTCTCATTTTAATAATCATGCTTAAACAGAGGTGTTGACAGAAAAGAAAATAAACTGGATTTTTAAATGTTTTTGTCAGTATTATTTTCTTTTCTTTCTTTTTTACATGATTTCATTGCAAAAGAAACTGTAAATGTAATATTAATATTGTTCAACTCTAAAGACAAAAAGGCAGTAATGTTTTGTCCATCTCTGTTTCTTTGACTGTGTTAGCACAATATCTCTTTTATTGATGTTTTCAAAAATGGATTAATTTTTGGAGTTAGTCTCCTTTAAGAGGGTGTCCACAGCAAAGACAGCTATAACTGGGCTGGATCCAAATTCAGGGGCGGCATCCTTCGAAGGACCCAGCCTTGATGGACCCAGAGAAGTCCACAGCTGGGATTTGATCCAATAACCTTTTTGCTAAGAGGCCGTCACTCTATACAACTGAGCTACCTTGCTGCTGTGTTGAATATAAGCTGAAAGAAAAATATTTACTAAAGGCTACACTTACACACATTTAAAGAGTGTGTTTTTCAGTTTGTGGAATAGTTTATATGATGAAATCAAAAGAAGCAGTTGTCAATTTAAGAAAATGTTTCAAACTGTATTGTCGGGTCATAAAGAAGTGGAAGAGTTTGGGGCTGAGTGTAAAGAGTTATACAGGTTTATAAGGCATAGTTGTAAAGAAACCATAACTAGATTTGGCTCAAAAATTATGTAAATTAGTGTTTGGTAGATTATTTCTTTGTTGTAACAATGCTTCTTGACAATACATCTTATATAGCTGGAAAGTCTGTTAATTTCTCTTTTAAATGGTGCCACATTAGGAAGGAACATGCATTAGTAGGGTGAGCAGTAGAGCTGAGTATGTGGGTTGTGCACATGAAAAAAATTGCCAAATCTTCTCTATCTAACAGCTTATTTTGTTGTTGTTGACTCTTGTTTTGAGTTTCTGGTATCTCCAGGTGCTGCTAGTCAGCTGCCTGATTGGCAATCCCACATCCCCACAGTGTGGGACTGAACTCTGTCCTTCAACATGACAACCCTCGCCCCCTCAGACTGTGGTTTTATCAGAGACTACCTCCAGAATTTGGGAGTAGAGCGGTTAAAATGGCCTGCTAACAGCCTGACCTCAACCCTATTGAACACTCAGTTTGGATGTGCTGTTCATGTCAGAGTGACCAAAAAAACAGTTTTTTGCTTACTTGTAACAAACGCTGCAATAATGAGTTTCCATCCCACAGCAGTGTGTGAGCAGGCTGGTGAGTATCATGAGGAGGAGCCAGGCTGTAGTGGCTGTGTATGGTTCTTCCACTCTACTGAGGCTCCTGTTTGTTAAACAAGTAAATCGTTAAATCGCTCATTTAAAAAAAAAATTTATCTTTTTTTATTCAAACATCAACCAAATTAGTCAATGACAAAATAAGCTGTTTGACAGAAGATTTGGCAAACTCATGTAAACAACCCACATACTCAGCTCTACTGCTCATCCCACAAATGCATGTTCCTTCCAAATGTGGCACTATTTAAAAGAGAAATTAACAGACTTTCAGTCTAAGACAGTATAAGATTCATTGTCAAGAAGCATTGTTACAACACAGAAGTCTACAAAACACTAATTTCAGGATTCCCTTGCAAAAGAGATTCTGAATCTCAATGGGATTTTCCTGGTGAAATAAAGGTTTAATGAAAATAATAATTTACTGATAGAACTCCAGAATTTAAAGGACTCCAATCAACCACCAGGTGAAAATGAAGACCCCAAACCCAGACCCAAAACAGTGGTCATTTTGTATGTTGCAGGAGTTTCAGAGAAACTGGGACCTTTATTCTCTAAACATGACATCCCAGTGGCTTTCAAACCACAAAACACATTGTGGCAAAGACTGGTTCACCCCAAATATCCAGTTCTCCAGCACAAACAGAGTAACATTGCGTATGCTGTTAAGTGCCAGGAGAACTGTGATCAGTTATACCTCAGGGAAACAAAGCAGCCACTGTTCAAAAGAATGAGCCAACACAGACGAGCAACTTCATCTGGCCAGGACTCTGCAGTTTACACTCGTCTACAGGCCAGTGGTCACTCTTTCAGAGATGAAGATGTTTTATTCCTTGTTAGGCTGATGGTCCCTTTTGCATGTGAACAACTTGTTTGTCCACCAAGGCAGTGTTAAGTACTATTAAGGCTGAGTTCACCTGAGTTCAACTCCACAGACTGAAGAAGTCTCTTGTAGGACAGATGAAGCATTTCATTAAAAAAGAATCCATCCAGAGGACCTACTTATTTTTCTTTTTGACTAATTTACTGACTTTTGTGCTGTTTTATTTTAATATAAAGAGCGCAGGGGATGACTAGATAAGCATGTGCTTCAGTCTACTGCTTTTGAAACATTTAGTTTATCGCATTGTGCTATGCATCTTTTGTCTGATATGTTATGTTGAGTTTTAAATAAATGTAGAAATGAAACAAATAAATAAAACCCTTCACTTTACCATGAAATGCAATTTATGAGTCGTAAAATATTTAGATAAAAATCTGCCCAATGGTAGCTTTGTACAGTTCATAATTTAAAAAGCAGTGTATCAGACCCACTCATCTCTTCCATGACAAAAACAGTTTTTTTCTTTGGTTAGAACGAGCCACGACGCCCTGCAATCACTTCCAATTTCTCCAAACTTTCTCCTTTCAGGCTCCAACTCATTTAAAATGAGCCTGATCTGCACTCTGAACAGATAGCAGACTTTTTTTTTCTATTTCTAGAACCGAATGGTGACAGGTTAGAGTAGAACACCAACACGCTGGAATCCCTCTTTTAATTGCTTTTCAGCAGTGACAACAAAGGAGTCATTTAGACCACAGACAATAGCATTCTCCACTGGCCTGGCCCACTTATTCCAGAACCAAACTTTTAATTCAAAGTGCTGTGTAGATTAATTTTCTGATATGTTAAACATTCTCCTGCATACTAATTGACACAGTTTTTTTTAATCCTGCACAGCAAGTCTTTTCATTAAGGCATAATTAAAAGGGCTGGTGAGGCTTTTATTGCACAAGTCAGACTAGAAATGAACCAATTATTATTTCTGTTTGACTTGTAAAATGACCGTCGCTTTGTCTGCAGTCTTTTATGTGCCGCTCTTTAATGGCTTTTGATTCCCCATCCAAACACTTAGTCATCCAAACCAAAGAGGACAGTGGATAGCAGATTACTGAACTAATGACGAAAAACAAAACACAAAATAAGGAAATGTTCTCTCCTGTCTAAAATCTTTGCTTTTTCTTTTTAAATTATAAGAGAAATAACCATCAGACAGCTGTTCTAATTTTGACATGCACTGTAATAATCGTGCCAAAATACATTTTTACATGTCTTTGACAACAGAAAAACAAAAACAAACCATTGCTCTGAGAGTTAATAACCATCTCTTATCTACAGATGATGCAATACTGCAATCTGCTGGACAAAATAAATAGAACAACCTTGTTTAACTCAAATCCATGTTTTTTCTCCTATTTCAGGTGAAAGTTAATTCTTTCTTCTGGTGTGGGGGACTTTATATGGAGGACCGAAACTTTCACAATTAGAAAAAAAGCAGAAATATATAAATTAACCAATAAAGGAATCAATTAAATTAACCAGGCAAGTCCTGTTGAGATCTCTTTCAAGGGAGGCAAAGTCTACATGTTTTAGGGGTTGGGGAAACCAGACTACCTGGAGAAAACCCACACAAGCACAAGGATGCAAACCCCACACAGAAAAACCCCAGGTCCAAACTGGGGATCAAACCCAGGACCTTCCTGCTGTGAGGCATCGGTGCTAACCACTGAGCAGTCATGCCTCCAAAAAGGAGAATTTTATTTTATGATTTAACTGGCCTTCATATTTATTTTTCCAGCTTTGTTCCAAAAATTATATTTTTAGCACATAATTTACATTTTACTGTTTTAAAAAATATATATATATATTTATTTTTCCTTTTACTTGTAGATGCATCTGTGTATCCTAAATGACTATATTTGATTATTTTGTCTATTTCTTTCCCACAAGTCTTTTTATTTTCATGTGTTGTTTTTTACAGTTCTCTCTCTCTCTCTCTCTCCTGTTTTTACATGACCTTATGTATTTCTGCCTCATTATGTAAATAAGGTTGGCTGTCCTTGGGTCAGCTCCTCTACTGTTGGTCAACAGACAGGAAGGAGCAGGATCCATTTGCAGATCTACTGTGCATGCTTGTGCTGCCTCAGTTTAGTTTAAAGTGTTATAATAACCCATTATCAACTGAGTTTTGTTATATATAAATTTTATTTTGTCAGGTTTAAAGAGAGATTATTATTCTTATTTAATTATAATGAAATTTATTTTGTTTTGTCAGCACATTTGATAAAAGACATAACATTTCCCAAAGAAATGCATATCTTTTTGTTTAAGAAAAAAATCCCAGATTTTATAGAAATGGTAAGATAAAAAAAATATGTTGCAATTTAAAATTTCCAATTTCTTTTGGGTGCTTTTGAAAATGGTTATAATGGTAAAGAAGGAAATACGTCTTTTACTGCTGTAGTGCGTTAAAATGAATCATTTACAATTTAACTGAATGAAAATATAATTATTGTCATAAAATGTTTCAATAACAACACAAATAAACTGCAGTAATTAATAAAAAATTTAAAGAAGTCAAAACAAGTGACAAAATTAGGTGTAGGAACACTGTGTCACCAGTAGATGGCGCTGCCTCAGCAACAGGAAAGAGAAGAGCTAACCGGTGACATCACATCCGCTCTGACATCGAAGGAACTGAAAACATGGCGGTAGTGGCAGAAAAATCAACGAAAGAGCGTTTGCTGTCTGTTTTGGACGATTTGGAGGTTTTATCCCGGTAAAGTTGGACAGGTTTAGTTGTTTTGGGTCGTGATGATGCATTTTTATAGTTGTTTCTTTATTTTAACTTTGATTCGGTGTTTAAATCAAAAAGTTTACTCAGCTGGTCAGAAGCAGCCGAGTCAAAATGAGAGAAACGTAAAAACCTCTCATTGCTATCAGGTTGTTTAAAAGCTCTTTGCTTTAATATAAATAAACTATGAGTTGATGAATGAGCTCCACATATCTAGCAGCTCTTGTTATTTAACGTTTTAATTTTTAATAAAAATGTGTTTATAATTTCAGGGAGCTAATAGAGATGCTGTCTCTGTCCAGAGCTCAGAAACTACCTCAGCCTGGAGAGGACACACAGGTAACTCAGTCTTTATAACAGGCATCTTTTTATGCATTTAGACATAACATCTGAAGATTGCTTTCGTGATTATTCATTTTAAACTCCTCAGATCCTGGAGCTGCTCGTGCAGAGGGACAAGGAGTTCCAGGAGCTGATGGGGGTGGCCCAGCAGCAGGGCAAGGTGCACCAGGAGATGCAGCAGCTGGAGAAGGAGGTGGAGAAGAGAGACAGCGACATCCAACAGCTGCAGAAACAGCTGAAGGAGGCTGAACACATTCTGGTAGGATGGAGCTGCTCTAAAACTTTCTTCTGGCTTCCTTCATTTGACTGACGTAGGAACACAAAATGTTCTCCTCAGTGTTTTCTTTAATGAAAACTCTGTATTGTGAAAATATTTATTTAACAAAGACAGAAATATGTAGTCCATGAGTAAAGAAGTACTCCATGGAATGGTCCGCTGAGTTCTATTGCAACAGCAGGAACACAGAGATCAACATAGAGCCATTGAACTGTCCCCCTGCTCTCTGCTGCTGTTCCTTTGCTTCCTTTGAGGCCTCATATATATATATACTGTTTAACAAACACCATTATGTCATCTTAATAAAGCAAGATTTCATCTTAAGGAAATGCTGGGTCAAGGGAAAACACAGATAAATACAAGTGATTTCTAAGAATGATTGTTCTGATCTTGTTCTGGCTATAATTACTCTATATGCTGATAAACAGGGTGTCATGAAAACCTGGGTCATAAAAGTATGTCATGTTTTACTGGCATAAATCAAAGTATTATTTCCATTATACTGTGGAGTGGGTAAAGACCTTTGATTATAATCAGGACTGGGACAGAGCAGCATTAGGTCAAGTTTGATTGTGGTTACTTAAATGTCAAAAAAAGCAGCTGTGAAATAAGGAAATTATAATCCTATTAATTATATTACATAACACAAGACAAATATTAAAGCAGAGTTTAATTCTTTCAAGTTAACTTTTTAAAGCTTGTTTATTTTCTATCGTTCTGAGCCACAAGCTGTTTATGTAAAAAAAAATTATTGTTCTATGATTATTTCAAATGACTGCAGCTTGTTTTCTTATTTACTGACTCCAGCTCTGGTGTGGCAGACATCATTCTGTTTTAATGCTGTATTGATAAACCAGTGTGATTTTTTTTTTCATTTATGACTGAGTTGCTTGAATGTAAATTTTGTTCTGTCTGTTTTATTTTATTTTTAAGGCCACTGCTGTTTATCAGGCAAAAGAGAAGCTTAAAACCATTGACAAAGCCAGGAAAGGTGAGCAACAGTTTCTGCTCAGTGTTAAGTGAAGTGATGTTGGGTTTTATGTTGAGTCGATTTTCATGAAGTCAAGTTGATTTGTTTACTTTTGCAGGAAGTATCTCATCAGAGGAAATCATCAAATATGCACACAGAATAAGTGCCAGTAATGCCGTGTGTGCGCCGCTCAACTGGGTGCCAGGTATGGACCGGAGTCACTGCAGCAGCTGTTCTGAAAGGCCGGTTTGACTTAGTTAACTCTTCACACTAATGTTGGTCTCAGGTGATCCGCGCAGACCTTATCCCACCGACCTGGAAATGCGCAGCGGGATGCTGGGTCACATGGCCAACCTGCCATCCAACGGTGTGAACGGACACCTGCCAGGTGACGCTCTGGCTGCAGGAAGGTTACCGGGTAAGAAGCAAGAACACAGACCTGTTTATAAAAGGATGTGTGCTCACATGAATGAATGGTGATTTAACTGCTTGATTTAGTTTTTATTATATCCCTTAAATTGTAACTTATCCCCTCTGTGAAATGATAAGTCTGTCCCAAGGCAAATTTGAAATATGCCAACAAAGTGGGCAGTGCCAGAAGACACTGAGGGGCACCGCCTAAAGTGGGGGGGGGGAGTGATTGGCAGGGTTCTGCAGAACTTAAAGACCTGCTGAAGAGCAGGGAAACAACTAAAACATGCAGGGTAGTGGGTCACGAGGACCGGAATTGAGAACCACTGATCTAGACACTTAGAAAAGCTGCATTTTAGGGGTTATTATAAGGATAATTTTGCCTGATTATTCGATTCAAGATCATGTTTTTCTTCTTCTAAGCAGTGTTCATGACAGTTTTTAGGGAATGAAAATGTGAGAAAGTCTCACAATTACTGAAGTATTAATCACACATCAGACAGTAAGAGTCTTCAGTTCTGTCTCTGCAGACGTCCTGGCCCCTCACTACCCCGGCCAGTCTTCAGACGTCTCTGTAGGGATGCTGCCTCCTCACCATGGCAACGACTTCAACCTGGAGCCTCCGGGTCACAACAAGGAGAACGAGGACGACGTGGAGGCCATGTCCACAGATTCGTCCAGCAGCAGCAGTGACTCGGACTGAAAGACAGGAACCGACGTGTGTGTGTGTGTGTGTGTGTGTGTGTGTGTGTGTGTGTGTGTGTCAACACTGAGCATCAGCTGAACACATTGAAAGTTTGACAACTTCTCATACAAAGCTCCTCCCTTCTGATGATGACTTTGAGTCAACTCATCTTCTACCTCTTTATCAGTAAATAATAAAGTGTTTATCCAGGTTTTAGCTGTGAGATCTGTGCAGCCATCTCTCTCAACTGTTGACTCAAGTATATATTCAGGCATTACTAGCTGGTAACTGATAAAAAACATGTAATTTAAATAATAAAACCCCCAATTTGTTGTCAGCTGAGTTTAATAATTATTCTATTATTAGTTCCATCATTAAGGTTTGAGTTACTTTAAACAGTTGATGATGATGATGTAATTTTTTTAGCATTATTGCACTAATCTTGGTAATTAAAACAGCATCAGACATTTTTTCTGTGAATCAAGTTGAAGAAAGGATTGTTTCTGTTTGTTGCGTGGAAAAACACATCATCTTTGTCCAGATCTTAGATTTAAAAAAAAAAGTTTGTATAGATCCAGATGTCTCTTTAACAAGGTAGATGATAATTTAAAAAGCCCACAAGTCGGACCCATTTTATTAATTTATTTGCTGGTGTGTGATTCAGTGAGTTTAGTTTTGACTAGGATGTTTGTTATTCAGAGTGAGTGGTTATATAAGAATATAGTCATTTCCTGTGTAAATAAGCTTGTACATATTCAACTTTGTAAATCAACATTTTTTGAATAAAAACTGTAAAGTGTAACAATTGAATAATTAAGGTTTGTTACAATAATGTAATATGACTTCCTCATATTTCCTAAACAATAGTATATATGCTTTTATTATTTTGTGATATTGTCTAACATTGTAGAAATGAACTGGTTAAGTACATAGATGCAACTCTCTCATCGTCTTTAGGTAACTGACCTGATTTTAAAATTTATTACGTCATATTTGTATGTTTAAACATAATAGCTGAAAATGACAGGGTTTTACTCTGCTCGTCACATTATGGCTGTATTTATTGAATCGTGTTGTTTTTCCTAGCCAGATTATAGTGCACCAGGTAAATATTAGGGGTGCAACAATACATGTACCCGTATTGAACCATTCAATACAGTGCTTTAGGTTCAATACACTCTTGTATCGAACAATACAGATTTTAACATTTATTTTATCAACTTGTCTTCTGAAGATGCTCCGTGTTGAAGGATCAGTTG
>JARVJO010000227.1:17388137-17404128 GCA_031762555.1 Cynodonichthys magdalenae | reverse complement strand
ATAGATAGATAGATAGATAGATAGATAGATAGATAGATAGATAGATAGATAGATAGATAGATAGATAGATAGATTGAGTTGTAACATTTTTAGACACTAGGTGGCGATCATCTTGTTTACTGTTGTGTAGATCTTATTCAGCTGTTTACAGTCGGTTAAATTGAAAAACCCGAGGTAAAAGCTGCAGCCTCTCTGCGCATGCGCGCGTCTCTCATCTACTCTTCACGAGTTGATCACGTTCCCTCTGGACCAATCAGAGCCTGCGGGGCCGCGGTATAAATGCTTTTGAGAGGCTGAGAGTCCAGCAGGAATGAACGAAGACACAAAACAGCAGTCGGAGCACACATCCAGAGACTCCTTTCATCTCTCCAGGTTTTTCTACACCTAACATAAGGTAACAAACTGTCTTTTTTATAATCTGCTGCTTATTACATCGTTTCTTCTACTTGTTTCTGTGACTTTGTTTCGAAAATAATTTGTCAAATATATTACATTGTCTTACACTAGTAGTCATCCTTAACACAGAGCGTGACGTCTCGTGACATCTTATGAGCTCGAGCTTAATGGCTTTTTCTTTCTTTCTTTTTTTTTTTTTTCAAAGTTTGACCCAAATTTTTTCAACTTAAAAAATGGTGTTGGCATAAAACCCTGACAGGAAGCAGCGAGCAATATCCTTAAAGATGTTTTTCTTTATTATCTCCAGTTTAAAAATCTTTTATAGAGCTTTTCTTTATTTATCTGTCAGCGATGATCAGTTTGTGTTCTCTGCAGGTTCTGGGGTGAAGAAGATGGCCACCTCAACAAGCTCCAAGCTGAACAAGGCTGTGAAGCAGCAGTACATGGACCTCCCTCAGGGGGACAAGGTCCAGGCCATGTACATATGGATAGACGGTACTGGAGAGGGACTCAGATGCAAGACTAGAACTCTGGATTGTGAACCCAAGTCAGTAGAAGGTAAGATCCAGATTCGGACTTCTACAATTTGTTGCTACAGTAATTTATGTGACAAAGGAGCACATAACTGTGAAACAGAAGGAAAAACTGGTTTTTAAGATCTTTCAAGCGTGTTCCTTGGTCTTCATGACATGATTGTTCTCTAAAGATCTGTAATTATCTCTGAGGTTTCGACAGAACCACTGTGTTTATAACCAGATTAAGTTACACACAGGTGGACTTTATTTCATGATTTGATCATTTTATGGGATTTTCTGGGAAAATGCTGTGTGAATGATGTGTTCTAAATGACTTTGCTAAAGAACTGAAGTGATAAAGTTTAAACAAGAAGAACAGTAGCTAAAAGCTACAACAAGCTCAATGTAGATAAACGTAAAGCCAGCAAAATCACACTTAAAACCTAAATCTATTAAAACAGTAGTCAAAGTCTACACTTAACAGTTCGATAATACCTAAAATCTAAAACCTAAAATGTTGAAAATTGTAGCAGAACCAGATAAAATTTTAGACGCTATTTGGTAATTTGATAGTTGGCCTTATTTTGTGAAAATGCTGTGTGAAGGCTGAGTGCTAAATGACTTCCCTAAAGAAGCTGAATCTGAATTGTTTAAGTTCAAACAAGCAGAACAGTAGCTACAAGCTAAAACAAGCATAGCTATAATCTAAAACAAGCTAAATGTGGCTAAAAGTCAAACCAGAAAAATCATACTTAAAACCTAAATCTAGCAAACAGTAATAAAAGTCTAAACTTAGCAGCACAATAATAGCCAAAAGCTAAAATTAGCACAGCTGTTGCTAAAAGCTACATCTATATTAAAAAGGTAAAACCTAAAATGATTAGGTTTGTAGCTGAACCAGATTGTTTTGTGTGAAAATACTGTTAATAATGAAGGCTAAATGACTTTGCTGAAGAAGCTGAAACTGAATTGTTACAGTTTAAACATGCAGAACAGTAGCTAAAATCTAAAACAAGCTAAATGTGGCTAAAACTTTTTATTTTTATTTTTTTTATTTTAAATTTATTCATTTCATTTTAAAAAACAAATTAAGTATATATAATAGAAAACAAACAAAATACACAATCAAAAAACAAAATAAAATGAAAGGTAGCAGAAGAAGAATAAATCTTATCATGTCTGCCCCTTTATCCCCAAAATATATTCACACAAAAAATAGTTTACAAAAACAAAACTAAATAAAAATTTTAAAAACATCAACTCAAACAACAATTCATATAGATTCACATTATACTTTTCCATTTAACTTCAAAAAACTAGCTTTTATCAATCTTTTAAATAATTCTGTCTGTACCATCTCCAGCATGTGTTCTATATCTTTTCCTAAACAATAAAATGTAGTATCATCAGCTAACAAAACACATTTAAAAAGACCTGATACATTTACTAAGTCATTCACATATAGAATAAATAACTTAGGTCCAAGTATAGAGCCTTGGGGGACTCCACATGTGATATTACAAAGTTTAGGTCCTACATCATTTATTTGAACAAACTGTTTCAGATCCTTCAAATAACTAGATACCCATTTTAGTGCTGTTCCTCTAATACCATATTTACTTAACTTTTCAAGAAGAATACTGTGATCAATGGTGTCAAATGCTTTCTTGAAATCTACATAAATACTAACGCAATACTGTTTTTGATTAACAGCAGTTGTTATTTGTTCTAAAAATTCCATAAGAGCCATTGATGTGGAATTGTTTGCTCTAAACCCATACTGACTGCTACTTAAGATATTATATTTTTCAATAAATTGATCCAATTTAGTGACAAATATTTTCTCTAAAATTTTAGAAAACTGTGGTAACAGGGATATTGGTCTGTAATTTTTGTACACACTTTTCTCACCTTTTTTAAAAAGAAGAATTACCTTTGTTGTTTTTATGTTGTCTGGAAATATACCAGTTGAAAATGATAAATTACATATATATGTAAAGGGTTTAATAACATAATTCATTATATCCTTTACAAACATCATGTCCATGTTCACCCAGTCTTTTGATCTTTTATCAGCAAGATTTTTTACCTTATTCAATATCTCTTCTTTGTCAGTTTCAGCAAGAAAAATACTGTTGGTACAATCCATCACTGTGTGACTCAAAATCTTATCTACTTTTGGTATTTTAGCAACTCAAGCAAACAAAATTATATTTATAACCTAAATCTAGCCAACAGCAGTGAAAGTCTAAACTTAGCAGCACAATAATAGCCAAAAGCTAAAATTAGCAAGGCAGTAACAAAAAGTTAAAATGTGCAAAACAGTTGCCAAAAGCTAAAATTATCAAAAGTGCAACCTAAAGCTACAATTAGCGCGAATGTTGCTAAAAGCTACATTTATCAAACAAAAGCTAAAATGATCAAATATTGGCTGAAACCTAGAATACCTAAAGTTAGCAAAACAGAAACTTTAACTTTAAAGCAGCTAAAGCTCAATATCGTTGTTCATTTTATTTAAAAATAAATAAAAGTAGTCTGAAAGTGTAAATGTTACAATTACCAAAGTCATAACATGTGTTGTTTCTCCTAAATGAGCTGATGGCAGCTGGATGGCTAAAATAACTCAAAGTGTGCTGAAGAAGTTAGATACCAAATAAAAAAAGTGTACAGAAGACACTAAGAACAATAAATGAGTATTGTGAATAGTGAGTCAGTATTCATTCTGTCTGGTGGCTTTTAACTGATTTTGTTTTTTAGTTTGGGTAAAGCAGAATCAGAATTAGAACAGCTAAAGATACAAGCTTGGCACACTTCAGATTTTCATTGGTAAAAACTTTCAAAAGCCGTTCATCATTTCTCTTCTCCTTCACAATTATGCACAACTTTGTGTTGATCTATCACATAAAATCCCAATAAAGTACCTGGAAGGTTTTTGTCGTAACATGGAAAAGTTTGAGATGTATTTGAGTATTTTTTTAAGGCTATGACTTCATTACTTTAGCTTTTCTGTGTCAGATCTCCCAGAGTGGAACTTCGACGGCTCCAGCACGTACCAGTCCGAAGGGTCCAACAGCGACATGTTCCTCATCCCCGCAGCCATGTTCAGGGACCCGTTCAGAAGGGACCCCAACAAACTGGTGCTCTGCGAGGTGCTGAAGTACAACAGTAAGCCTTCAGGTGAGCAAAAAAATAAAAAAATCAAACAACAAAAGCAGACCAGGGAGGAGCCGTCTTAAGTTTCAGTTGACGTTCGGTGTGGGCTAACAGAGACGAACCTGAGACGCAGCTGTAAGCAGATCATGAGGATGGTGGAGAACAACCACCCGTGGTTTGGGATGGAGCAGGAGTATACGATCCTGGGCACAGATGGTCATCCCTTCGGTTGGCCATCCAACGGTTTCCCAGGTCCACAAGGCGAGTGCTGAAAATGTTGTTTGACTCGTTTATTTGTGTAACGATGCCATCCCAGAGTTGACGTTTAGGTTCCTCTCATTAGGACCTTATTACTGTGGCGTGGGAGCAGATAAGGCGTACGGACGAGACGTGGTGGAGGCACACTACAGGGCCTGCATGTACGCTGGGGTCCAGATCTGTGGAACAAATGCTGAGGTCATGCCAGCACAGGTACTTTTTATATGACCACGCTACAATCATTACTACATGATAATGAATGAAACTCTGTATAAAGTGTTGAGTAACCAGTTTACATGTTAACTCTGTGTTTCAGTGGGAGTTCCAGGTGGGACCCTGTGAAGGCATCAACATGGGGGACCATCTGTGGATCGCTCGCTTCATTCTGCACAGAGTGTGTGAGGATTTCGGCGTGGTCGTGTCGTTTGACCCCAAGCCCATCTCGGGGAACTGGAACGGTGCCGGCTGTCACACCAACTTCAGCACAAAAGAAATGCGTGAAGACGGAGGGTTAAAGTAAGGATCGAGCTTCAATTTACAGACAAAACAAAACTGTGTAGGGATCATTCAGGAATGTTCTCTTCCTTCATAGGGTCATCGAGGAATCCATTGAGAGGCTGGCGAAGAGACACATGTATCACATCTGGGCCTACGACCCTAAAGGTGGGCTGGACAACGCCAGGCGCCTCACCGGTTGTCACGAAACCTCCAACATCGACGAGTTCTCCGCCGGCGTGGCCAACCGCGGGGCCAGCATCCGCATCCCGCGCATGGTGGGGCAGGAGAAGAAGGGCTACTTTGAGGACCGCCGTCCGTCTGCCAACTGCGACCCGTACATCGTCACAGAGGCGTTGGTGCGCACATGTGTGCTGAAAGAAGACGGAGGCGAGCCCACAGACTACAGCAAATGAACAGGAAGTGCCATTATTAGTACTGTATGAGTTGTTCGTTTTTCTTTTTTACCGTTTGAGTTTTCCACCTGACAGAGAATTAATTTGAGTTGTTTGGAGCAAACGATGCACATCGCCTTTTGGGTTATTTTTATTGTGCGAAGTCATTATTTTACAGTTTTCGCTTCTGCTTTGTATTGAACTTGTATTAAAGGCATGCTTCTGTGTTTTTCTGAACTCTTAGCAACACTCACTTTAAAGTAGGGTTGGGCAAAATTGTATTGTGCGCAATTAACCATCAGAAGAACTTTTGCTGGTTACTTTTTGACACTAAATACAATTAATACCTCCGGGTGGACTGGCATACAGGACCAGGATGGTCCGCTCGGTTCTCCTCTTTCCTCTTCTAATCCAAATAATGGATCACCGACTTCTCCTCTGTCTCTGTCTTTGAGCGTCTTAATTCTTTCTGAAATGGTTTTGATTGGTCCGCCTCTGTCCTCCGCTCCACTATGGGTGCATCGATTGCAGTTTCCTGGCTTTTAAAAAGTCTGACCTGCTGATTCAGATTTTTTTAAATAACAAATACTGTCAGGTGTTACAAGGACACAATAAACCTTCAATGTTCCTATCTTATTTTATTGAAAAACATTGAACAGTACCCTTGAAACTAAAAGTTGTGTTAACTTGAAGTATCAGATGATGTCCAATCTCCCAAAATTAAGGACATTGGTACCTATCGGTGCACCTCTAAATTTTACCTCCGTTTCAATCAGCTGTAGCTTCAAGCCCAAAAATCACCTCATTGTTTTGACACTAAAACTGACTAAACTACACTCTAACTATAAAACCTGATCACTCTAAATAACATAAATCTCTCAAATCTCATCGTTCACTTGCCTTCTCTCCATTGCCATTGAATTTCATTCAGTTTTTGCCTGTTTTTCTTCTTCCTGTAGATTTTTTGGCGTCTGTCAAATAATTTTAGGCCTCAGTCAGAAAGTAGTTTGGGGGTTTTGCATTGTTCATTGGGGCGGGGTGAGACCAGAGGGTGAAATTAGGTGTTTTTTTTCCATGAATCAGCTCGTCTTTGGCTACAACGCACTTCAAATGTGACGAACAAAAGTGCCGTACGTTATTTATCATAACTCAGGTTTTACTTGTTCTATCAACACAATTTAAAAACTAGCTTGAATTTTGTACTTTTGAGACAAATTGAAACAGATTCTTGAAGAGGGGGCATGTTTCCTGTGAGCAGGGAATGACCAGGACATGCAGACATCCAGGGGGGATAATCGTCATTTTAACCTTTATTGGATAATGCCAGAATTAATCATGAGTCATTTTTTTGTCAATATCGCCCAACCCTATTCTAAAAGTGGTATAATCTCACTGGGCTGCGGTTGCTGGACTTTAGTTTGTGGCTCAAAATTGGGAAAACTAGTTTCCAAACACCCAGAGAATTCGTCGCTTTGAATTTTTTGAACGTTTAAAAGTCAAGCGACGAGACTTTAACGTCTGAAACTTGTGCAAGTAAATTGAGAAACACCACAAATGTTTGGAGACATTCTGCCTCATGAGGATTTACAAAGCAGTCTCCATCATTCCCAACCCAGTGAGACCACCATCAGGGTCCTGAATGTTTTACCAGCTTTGACCTCCGTCACAGTGACGTCATACTGATGTTCAGTAAGGTCACAATGGACGCTAATCTACTTTTTGTACTCTTATTTTTTAGTCCTTTTTTTCATGTGCAGTTACCTCTGCAATAAATTTCTAACCTTTTTACCTCTGACGTTTGTCTGCAGCTTCATTATCATCTGGAGTTAAACAGTGACAGAAAGCAGTTTGTCACGAGACGAACGTTCAGCAAGTGGTGATGAGTTACAAACACAACCTCTCAGTTACAGAAACAAAAAACAAACCACTCTACTTTTCACAACTGCAATGATTAAAACAGGATTTCAACCTCTTTATTGTAAAAGAAACATAGACTTTAGCACAGGTCCAATTTGTGAAACAATCCTGGTATTTTGTTTTGAACGCATGATAAGAGTCTTAAAAGAAGGTAGGAAAGAACAAACAAGAAGGGAACAAATCAATCTGAAGCCTCCAGGGCTCATAAAGTAACTTTTGTCAGCATTATCACACACTAAAAAACAAGTCAGGCATTTTTCTGCTGAGCTAAGAGTTACGGTTGTTTTGGTAAAAGCTTGTGAATGATATGTGCAGTTTTATAAAAGATCTTGTGAGTCAGTGTTAGTATATACAGTTAACAAAAGGGGGAGTCCAGATAAGTTGCAGAAAAAAGCTAATTTTGACCACTTGGATCTGTGATCTTATTCTGTCAGTCAATACCCACATTTTGTGGCCATAAATGAGGGTAGGAAAGTAAACTGACGTCTTCACCACAACAATAATATGTCATGTCAACAAAATATTTCTTAAATCCACCAGATGGACTTTAATGAAACACATTAACTTTTAGAGTCAATCGGTTTAGAACAGCTCAGAAACCTTATCCAACACAAAATGTCTCCAACTCAGTTGGTTTCACAGATACTGGCTCTGTTGTCCACCACAGCTAACTTAGAGAAGTTCAGTTCTGCAGGAGTAGAGCTGCTCCTCCACATCCAGAGGAGCCAGTGGAGGTGGTTCATCTAAGGATGCCTCCTGAACACCTCCCTAAAGAGGTGCTTCAGGCTTGACTGGGAGGAGATCCAAAGACCCAGGAAAACGATGAGGTTTTGTCTCCGATTTGGTCGAACACCTTGGAATCCTCCCAGAAGAGTTTGTAACGCCGCATTTTGCAATAACAACGCATTATGTAAAAATGTAATAAATTATGTAATACTGTAATAAAATCAGGCTTCAAAATGTAATAAACCAGCACTAAAACTGCATTATGCGATAATTGACGCAAAATGTAATAAACGTTTTCAACGCATTTTGTAATACTCGCAGCCGCATTATGTAATAACAATATTACATTTTGCAGCAATTGTTACAAAATGCAGTGGTTGCTCCTTGTAGAAATTATGATGTAATAATATGATAAACTATCACAAACCAGTGTTTTTGTTCATTCTAATCAATGCACTAGTAATAATGATCATTTTGCAGATACTAATCTTTGAAACTTTGATCAATAAATGCCAAACGTTTCATAGTTTAGTTGTCTATTCATAGCCAGATTCCTGCAGGAGAGCAGAAAAACAAAGCATCTGTCTCACCTGAAGACCAACGCGCACCACACACACACACACACACAATGTGCTGCTTTTGACTGTTTCAAATTATGAAAAATAACTAGTAAATAAATAACATAAACAATCGACTAATGTCATTTTAATGGCTGCAATTTGCAACCATCAGATAATGCCTCCTTTAGGAGGAGGAGAGAAAGGCATGGGGCAGAAACGCAGCGTCAGCTGCACAAGGCGCTGCTGCTACTGTGTTTAAAAATAAATAAATTGACACAGGGCAGAAAAATAGATTTGATTTATGCAAAATGTAATGAAAACTATGACAAACAACCAAAAATGCACCAAAATAAGGACTGAGAAGTGAATGTGATCAGTAAGTAATTTTTCCTTTTTTCATGAAGGGGAACATAACATGACTGTAAACCTGATTCTCATTCATTTTAAGCAGTTTAAAAAAATCTTAATGTATTTATTTTTAAACACAGCAGTGGCGCGTTAGGATTGACTGCAGCGTCTCTGCCTTCATGCATCTCTCTCTTCTCTCCTCTTTCTGCAAAGAAATAAGGAGGCATTATCTGATGGCTGCATATTCAGACACCAAAATAACATTAGTGTTTATTTTATTTTTTTACTTTTAGTAATTGAAATCAGTCAAAAACAGGACATTTGTGTGTGCGTCACATGGTGCACTGTGTGCGTTGGTCCTCATGAAAAATGCACTGTTTTTCTTCACCATGCTCAATGTGCTCCTGTGTTGGTTAAATGATAAAAAGTTTGGCATTTATTAGTTCAAAGATTTAAATGTTTAGTATCTGCAACATGATTACACGTGTATTGATTAAAATTAACAAAAACAGCTGGTCAGTGATCATTTATCACATTATTACATTATCATTTGTAAAAAAAAAGAGCAACCACCGCATTTTGTAATAATTGTGCAAAATGTAATAATGTTATTACATAATGCGGCTGCGAGAATGGCAAAATGCATTGAAGACTTTTATTACATTTTGAGTCAATTATTACATAATGCAGTTTTAGTATGAGTTTATTACATTTTGAAGCCAAGAAGTAGATGATAATGGTGGATGGATGGATGGATGGATGGATGGATACACACATCACATTCTCCCTCTTTACAGAAACTAATGAATGCATTCTTTGTTGAAAACTTCTTTAAAGTCTCCACTTCACTGCCACAAACTTTAAAGCACAACGCTCAGTGAGTTCTGGTGATGGATGGCTCGGACTCACTTTCTGCTCATCACTTCTTGCAGCACATCCCGTCAGATCTCTTGACCACATTTAAAGAATCATTCCTGACAAAGGGTTTATCTTGTGCAGACCAGGCAGGCTGTTCTCTGTTCAAGATTATGTCCAGACAGAGATAATGTGTCAGCACAAGTCTTTTTTCTGAATGATTTATTCTTATCGTTTAGGAATTTAGCCTAATTTCGTCAAGCAGAGAATTTCTGAGTTTATTTTAGTCCAAGCTGGATCAGCCGGGTCGGGAAGGTGATGGTGTGACTTTCTTTTTTACACTGTCTCATTTGTTTCGTGGTTTCTGTTTCAAATTTTTCATAATGAAAATAAAAAAATATTTTCAAGAATATAAATGCATAAAAACTGTGAAATGAATTTTTATGTTGTACATAGGGAACTAAAAGAACTAAAAGTAATTAAATCATAATACTAAAATGTGATTTCTAAACATTATAAACTATTCAGATTATTTAAACCTCACTCTTCAGGAGAGTAAAATGGTCAATTTTTTTTGTCTTCCATTCTACTTTTAGAAACTCTAGGAACCACAAGTAAAACTGAGAGTGAAGTGCTCTGTTAGGAAAATATGGGACAATAAGATCTTTAAAATAAGATGGAGTTTGGTTGTTGAGAGCTTTTGAGGGATTAAGTATCCTCTGTGGTCGGGGAACTCCTCAGGGTCCCCCAGGATGAGCTGGAAAGTGTTGCTGAGGAGAGGGATGTCTGGGTTTTTCTCCTGTTGCCTCTGCAACCTGACTACAGATAAGCCTCAGACGATAAAGATAGAAAAAACTTTGATTGTATAAAAAGTACTTAAGATCCGAAAATACAAATTCAGTCCAATTTTTCATGTCTTAATAAACATCGAAAGATGTTTGACTGGATGTTTCTCTTCAAACGTCAAACTTCATGCATCACTACTAATGTCAAAGCACTCTCTTCGTGAAAGAGTCACACTGATCAAAAAGAAGCAAACTGAAAATCAAGACAGAAACATTAGTAAGACTGGTGAATAGAAACAGGGCGTTTCAGTGATTCTGCAGAAATACCCAGCTTCTTCATGATCCAACAAGACTGCTCTTACATAAATGGGAGTGCGGGGGTATTGGTTTACAGCAACAAGTTCAACCAAACCATATTCTGTTTGGCACAGAGTTAACTGTAGAGAAAACAAGTCCAAAGTATACGACTTCTTTTTAATCAAGGCCTGCAGCTGAACTCAGGAAATCTTCCACTCAATCAGGACAAAATCATTATTTTCCAGTCAGTCGATGCAACAAATACCTGGAATATTTGATCATTTACGTGGAACAGAGAAACAAAATAAGTAATTAAGATTAACCTGTTTCAGTAACAAGGTATGATTAATACTCAGTTGAAGGACCTTCAGTTGAAAGGTTTTGACTCAAGTGTGCATTATTCTGCTGTGTTTGTACTGTTGCACAATATTTTCCAACTGTCCTATTGCGTTCCCAGCCACGCCCCTCCCAGGTTCCCTCCATGTCACCTGAGCTTCATTGTTCTGGCTGTGAACAGGTGTGTCAGATACTTTGCAAACAATATGAAGATTAACATTTCTTATAGTGATCAGATAACCTGCGCCAGTACTGTCTGATGATGTGAAGTTGATTGATTAAGACCTGTTGCTGTGGCAACCAAAATCCAAGTTCAAGTAATCTGGCATGAAGAAGAGGCATCAGTAGATCTGCATATCAGCTGTTTATACAAGGAATGAAGAAAAGAAAGTGAGAAAGACTAAGTGCAGTGATTTGTGAGTGTTGCAAGACTGACTAAATATGCAGAAGAAGCTGGAACTAAATTGATTAGGCTAAAAGAAGCAGAAAACAATCTAAAAGGACAAAAAGATTAGCTAAATGCTTAGAGGAGCAAAATGCCAGGTAAAAGTTAAAACAACTAAAACCTAAAAATAGCTACATGCTAGCTAAAAGTAACACAACTCTACCTAAATTGTAAAAGTAGCAGAAGTTCAAGCTAACAAAAACCTATTAAAAGCTAATGAGTGGTCCACAAAGAAACCAAGTTGACTCTCAGATACATTCTCAAACTGCTCTCACAGACACAGACACCACCTGTTCCAAACACTCATGTTTTCATATTTCTCTTATCTCGTTCCCTTACTGGCAAAAGTTTGTTCTCTCTGAGTTCTGTTCTGTTTGTGCTTGCTGTTGGTTGCTGCAGTCTGTTGCTTGTCCCCTGCACTGAATACAGCCTTGCGGCTGCTTCAAGCTGATTTCACGAGAAGAAAACTATTTTTCTGGAATTACAAATTATTCCTTTTGGAATTGTGTTGGAGCTGCAAAATCGCTGACTCGCCTTGCTGAGAATACGGCCCTCCACAGAGGACTAACTGCCCCTGTTGGACAATTTGCCGGCCTGGTCTGTAAGCTTTACCGTGTTAACAGAGATTCAAGGCTTTTGACCCAGCTGCCCATCCAGGTTGGAAGTTGACACCTCATCTTGGCCTTACTTGCCATCCCCCCACCGTCTGACACAACACAAATAAGTCCCTTTTCTATCAAGCGTTAGCTGGTCCTCAAATCCGCTGCTCCATCCACGCGCTCAGACACGTACTCATTCAAGACAACTTTAGTAATCTTTGCTCTTCCACTTTCTAAAGCTCTTCTCCTACTTGTCTTTATGTCTCTCTTTCCTTTCTCTTCTACTACAGATGCACACAAATAAATACACATAAAAAGCATCCATACACACACATACATATAGTGTTAAACACACACACATATTGAAAACACACACATATACACCACACACTCTGAGTTTAAAGTCGAAACTTTCATTGAAGTGATTTTGTCCTGCTTACTTAAAGATAAGTTTGATTTAGTTGTTGACTATTTAGTTTCAAGTTAATCACCTGTCTTAGAGAAAGCATGTAATCTATCCTAATCAATTGTCGTCATATTTCTTTTAATTTGGTTTTAAATAAAACATTGGTCACATTGTGTCGATGAAAAAAATCATAATGACTCTTGTCCATTTCTGTGATACGTTTTAAGGTTGTCTTTTGTCATCACAGATATTCAAAGAACTAGAAGTGGACCGTCTCTGTTACTGTTGTTCTCCTACTGATAAAAGAGCTATTTCATTAAATATATTAAATTTATTAAATAACAGAGCTGTTTCACTACAGTTCAGTCTATTCCATTTCCATTTAAAGCTAGCAAAATTCTAAAATGTAAAGGCAGCTAAGGGAAAAAGTAACAAAATGCTAGCTCAAACCCAAAAGTAGCAAAATGGTAATGAAATAATAGTATGAGAAAACAGAAAAAATACTGAAGCTGATTTTAAAGACAACAACAATTCTGAAAGAATTAGAGATTTCAGTTTTTATGAAGAAGAGCTATATAAAGATAAATATTTTGAAAAGTAAAATTGACATAAAAACCAAAAAGCCTTAAAGACCTGAATAAATAGTTGAAACAGTACAAAGTTCAGTTACATGTCAGCAAAGGTACAGACAAAAAAAAGAATAAAGAGAAACAGGATTGCAATAGTGTTCATGCTGAATCAGCATTCAGACAGAACTAGATGGTAAAAAATATTTAACCCTTTAAAATCACAAAATCTATTGATTGTAAACAAAAATTCTAGTTTAATCATAAGCTTGAACCCAATCTCCTAACAGATATCAAACATCCGTGGTCAGGTCTAATCTCATCATATGATTAGTTTGACATGTCCTTCAGACATTTATCACTATTGATGACAGCACACTGACTATCTCCCTCCATGTTTGTCCTTCAATGTAGAGATGCATTAGAGCATGGGTGTCAAACCCATTGCTACTGAGGGCCACGTGAGCTCTATGGTGACCCTCAATGGGCCAGCTGTTATTAACTTCAATGTATCATGTTTAACTTCAACTAAATATGAAACATCACGTTCCTCATCTTATTTCTAAGGCTGAGCACTGCTAACAAATAACAAATAACTGAGATCTACCTTGTACTTCATGCATAGAAATAGTGTTTTAACACATCCTCTTATAAACACTGAAAAGTACTACATGTACGACAGACTAAATGTGAAATAAATAATACAGAAATACTATTAAAAGTAAAAGTAAGAGTTTTACTCACTGATGGGTTGTGGTGAGCAGCTGCCGTCTTGTATTCTGACCTCTCCCACTTTCCAACAGGGAATTCCCACTTGAGGGGTGTATCAGTTTAAACTTACAACTTTTAAGGTGGAAATTCACACTTTCCGGTACAACTGGGCTGTAGCAAAAGTAGCTGGTGAAAATACTGCAAAATGGAGATTTTACATGGCAAATTTACCCAGCTGCTTTTGAACACTGTGCAGCTCCAATTAGTGGTGGGATACCATCAATTCACAGGTAAAATAATCAACATGGTATGGCAGATGTAGTTTATGGTCAATGATGGCTTTAAAGCAGCATACTATTATTTTAAAGACATTGATATATCTGTGAAGTGCTACAGGGCTGCATAAAATGTCATGGTGGGCCACATATTTTCAGTGGACCTTAAGTTGAACAAGTGCTTTAGGGAAATATGGATTAAACTGGGATTGTGGCTGATGATTGGAAACTTGTGCAGCTTTGAATCCAGAGCTGCAGAATGAGACAAGGGGTTTTGAGAAGTTGAACTAAGAAGCGTGAGTGGAAACTGGACCACAGACAATTGCGCCTCATGTCTCTGCTATTTTAAAATGAAAAGCTACAGTTGTGCAGGACCTGATTGTGATGCTTGAATCTTAAAGCTTTCATTTTTACTCTTCACCTCAGACTGAACACATTTAGTACAGCATTTTCTCCTGGTGAGTAAAAGGACACTGTGAGAGATAATTTAATTTACATTCTTATTAAAAACAAACTAACTCCAGTAAAGATTGGACAAACAGTGTCTTTATGCTTCTGTGCACGTTCTGCAGTAGTCTGACTGCATGTGCACCACAGCCACAGTCAGAAAAAAGACTTGAGTATTCCTTGAAGAAATGTTCATCTCCACACCATTTGACCCTAACATTACAGTATGTGTCAGGGATGACTTTTAGCATTAAATTCTAGCATCAAATTTAGCAATTTAGCAGCAAATTCTAGTTTAATATCTGTAAATTTGGTCAAGTTAAAACAATTCATGTTTCATAAATATGGCTGGCTGTGGCAGCCATCTTGAATTCAGTTGACTCCAAACAATAACACTAATGTAAAGATGTGAAGCTGATGAGGATTTACTGCAAGTTTTACTAAAATTACCCCACTGATTCATCACACACACACATAAGTTTGTATTCATATCCTTATTAGGACCATTCATTGGCTTTCATTAATTTTTATTCATTTCTAGCCTAAACCTGACCCCCAACCCAAAGATGGAGTTCCACCTTATTAGGGCCGGTCTTTGGTCCCCATAAGGACTACTGGTCTTGACAAGGTAGGTGTATATACCAGAAACGGTCTTAAAAAGACAGCAAACACAAGTACACACACACACACACACACACACACACATACACGCACACACACACACACACACACACACACACATAAAATATTGGAAAGTTTCAAACAAATCTGGAAACAAGAAAAGTCTGTTTTTTTGGGGTTGGATGCAGTGAAACAAAGAGGCTGTTTGTTCCATGATTTCTGTAGAAATCTAACAGAAATGCGTAGCTAAAGGAGAAATTCACAAATTATTAGTACAGATAGCTTGTTTCTTTGTAGCCAACTTTTTTTTTAGTGCAGCGGTTTTGTTACAGTCATGAGGGAAAATAGAAGTCCACCCTCTTTCACTACCAGAGTTTTATGTAACAAGACATAATAAAAACAATCTGGTCTTTACAAGGTCATACAATTATTTAAATCTAAGTATAACATAGCACACAGCACATTCCAGCATGTCATTATGTTTTATTCAAAACCAAAGCAAAACTTAAAAAGCTGAATGTGTGAAAATCTGCAGTAAGACCACCAGCCAGGTGCTGCCAATGTACAGGAAATAAATGTTTCTGATTGTATAGAAGTAAATTGGAATGTAAGAAAGTATTTTCTTAACTTTTCAATTCAAATTTGGTTCAATTCAAAAATACTTTATTGATCCCAGAGGGAGATTAACTGTTGATGTAACTCATTTAACTAAAGAGTTATTGTAGAGACTGATGGCTGTGGACAGGAAAGATCTTCTGTAGCGTCTGTATTACAACCAAACTGAAGAAGCCTCCGACTGAAGACCCTTTGTTTTTCTATGACAGTCTGATGAAGAGGATGGTCAGGGTTGTCCACAATGTTCTTGATTTTATGTAAAATCCTTCT
>JARVJO010000227.1:17355572-17388037 GCA_031762555.1 Cynodonichthys magdalenae | reverse complement strand
GTGCTAACGCTAGTCCCACTATGGCCCCACCTGAGAAAGAGTTTAAACGCAGAAAATCTTTCAGAAGTTAGAAAATTCTTTGCCAGGATTTTTAATATTCATCACATCCTATCATAGGGGTTATCAGATCACTCCAGGCTACCATTCAATCACCTTAACTTTCATCTTCTCTGTGCGTGGTAAGCCTACTTTGTTTTGGTTGTTTATTCCTAAGACGACCCGCCCAGAAAACACAAAAAACAACCTTTTACGGAATCAAAAATACTCTGAAAAATGAAATTATTTTAGATTTATTTAATCAGCTGCTGGGGGGAAAATATGGCTGAACGATGGCGTTTGCATGTTCTCCCAGTGTAGTCAGGGGTTTACTCCGGGTGCTCCGGTTCCCCTCTTTGCAACATTCCAAAAACATGAGTAATGATTGATTTGGTTATTTTAAATTGACTTTGGAAGTTAACCTTTTCAGCTATTTCCTTAAAAGTTGGTGGTAAAGACATTTTGCCTTCAAAAGCTTCATCTTAAAACTCAGTATCTATGGCAAGCCCTTTGAGCATAAAATCGGAATCACATTACATTCCAGAGATCTGAAATTGAATTATGACTATAGTCATATTTGTTATTTAAGATATCTTTAATTATATTCTGCCCAGTCAAAATACCCATTTGAGATATTTCTAATTACATTTTGACTAGTATAAATGATGTCAGATTTACCATTGAGGTCTATGGAGGCTTCAATTCAAGATATCTTTAAAGGAATTTTGACTAGTCAAAAATACAATACGAGATATCTCCAAGTTAGTTTTGACTAGTCATAATTTCAATTAAAGATATCTTAAATGACATCATTAAGAAATTTTAAATGTACTTTTAGATATCACAAATTAAGATTTGACTAGTGCAAATTCACTTACAGATATCTTGAAAGCAAATAAAGTTTAGTCATCTAGATCTATAATTATGACTAGTCAGAATTCCTTTTAAGATATCTTGAATATTTTTTCATCTAGAGGGCTTTTCTATTTAAGATATCTTGAATTAACATTTTAACCAGTCAAAATTTTGTATAGCCATTCCTGATGCGTTTTTCATCTTTGTCCATATCTGAGCAAAAGAAACAACAATTTAACTCAGAACTTATATTTGTTAAAGCCAAGTAGCAGAAACCGTTAACTTAAGAAGAAAACTATTTTTTTCAAATTGCAAGACGTACTTTTTCAGCTTGATAAGAGCTCGAGCAAAAGAGCTGTGAACGAGCCAAGCTCTTCCTCATCAGCAGGATTCTCCCTTGGTGTGACCTTCAGACAGCTGTAAACCCTTCGTTTTTGCTTGAACTGGCTGCTTGAGCAGTTCAATCACGAGTTTGGGTTCAACTTGTGTTTTTGTCGGCTGCAACAACAATTGATGAAAACGGAGAAATGGTTTGGAAACATTTTGCCTGGAACAAGAAGCGGTAAAGGCTTGTTCATGTCCAGCGTTATACAAACGTTTTTACATCATGGCAGGATTAAAAGATGAGGATCTTAGCCCCCAGGGGCTATAAAAGTCCCCGATGTGTTTTAATAAAATATATGCTAACAAAGTTATTAAAGGCAGTTTATTTATTTTTGTGTATCATTTATTTAAAATGACTGCAGCTGGATGAGACCCTCCACTTCATCTCTAAAAGCTACAAGCGAACTAGCACACAGCTAATTTTTTGTTTATAATAAGGGGGAAGAAAAAGTCTAATCACAATACTTTTATAAAATTATTACAATGCTGAGGGGCTTAGGAACATTTTACTTTCAAAACTATTGACATTTATGATTTTGCGTTTGTGTCTTCAGGAAATACGAGGTAGTTGATGTTAGTAGGAGCTAATGTCGGGACATAGCTTCATGTCATCAGTCTGTGAGCAGTTGACGGGTGAGCCACTGTAAAAGAATTGTCCTCGCCGCTTTTTAAAACATCCTTACAGTATATACACCTCTGATATGTGGCCATCTACGCCAAATTTTGATGAAAAATGCTTTGATAAACAGTGATAGTGTATCCTCGTAATTGTAAACAACAGTCGAGTGGAAATATAGAACCTGCTTCCGCTATGAATTATGGGTAGTGGCGCAAAAATCAGGAATACTGTGGATAAGGCCTGCTGTACCCCAACAAGGCCCACCTTCAACAAGGCCTGGGTGACGACAACAAGCAGCAACAGGTCTGGTTGAACATTGAGGCAACGTTGAGGCAAAACTTGATCAAATCATTTCCTCACTTCTTGCAGTAATAAATAAATAAACTTCAAAACTTCACGTCAAATCTAAAATCACATTTCTCTCATCCAAATTCCAAAGTGTTGATCAAATAGTTTATCTTGGTCTAAACTCATCACGTGTGTAAACAACAACAAACAACAAACAATTCTGTGCAAATAATTATTTTTGTTTGATGAAAAAGTAATACTTGAATAATCTTTATTTTGTTTTAGATTGTGCAACATCTACGTGTGATAGCTCATCTATTTATTGTCCAAATTTTTTATTGTTTTCTGTTATTGAACTTTACTATTTTCTCTATTTTGTAATAAAACTTCAAAAGACACATTTGGTTTCTTCCTTGTTATGAAAAAGATTTTCCTGATATTATACAAGTTCACACTTGAGTGTGATTATTAAAAATGTGAAATACTGATCAGTAAACCTGTTCTGGTGCCCCTAACTTTCATCAGAACAAAACTTAAGTGTAGCAGAGTAGAGAAGTTTCATCTCCCTTATTTTCCGCTCTGAAATCTGCTACAAAATGATGCCTTAACTACAGAAAACCAAGAAATGATAAAAGGTAGACCACTGACAAGAGTACCTTTTTAAAAAATCAATTTACACCTAAACAACCTACATGCAAATCCTATAAAATCACAAGTAAATTAAAAGTATAGATGAGCATTTCTATATATCCTATGATATCGCTGACCTTTTAATGTGGCTGTTATTAGATAGTTTTAACATCACATAAGTTTAATGATCATAAAAAATGACGTTCACACTGGTAAAAGTAAATTTTTTTTATTACTTAGTACATTTTTTCCCTAATGTGGTTGTTGTGTTGTAACTTTTGCAAACTTGGTAATATTGGCAAAGAACATAATTAAAAATTTCCTTTGCGATACCTAATGGAAACCAATGGAAAGCCCCATGAGGATAGAGAAACAAACTGTGTGTGTGTCATGTACTTTAAAGGGTGTAAAAACAGGCTGGTCTGTTAAGTGACAGGAAGGTAAGGTGAGCCTACTTCTGCAGATCTTTGCTGCTGCTGACTTGCAGGATAAATGCTGACCCAAACGGCTGCTGCCAAATCCCGCCCTAAAAGACCACCGGACATCTTTCCTAAAGTTATTCAAGACCCTGGTTTAGTATATCTCTGTAGCATATGTTGGACCTGACCTGTCTGCAGGGAGAACACAGAGTAAGTTCCTCTAAAAAGACACGTTCAGTCTTTTAAACTATTTATTGTACAATTTTAAAAAAAGCTTAAGGATTTTTTTTATGAAGTTTGTTTATTGAGGTGTTATTTAAATAAAGTTTGCAAAGGTGTTGGCTCTGTAAGATACTGAAGCATGTTACTAATTATCTGTTGGTCTTTGTGTGAGGTGTGGAAAATAAAACTATTATTTCGATCTGCAGATGTCTAACAGGACAACTGTTGGAAAAAGCAGGAAATGCAAAGAAAAACTCGGTGTTACCGATTCTCCTCCATGTGGACACATCATGGGTCAGAACGAGAACACTGACTCTTTGTCTGACAGAGTCTGTCCAGGTGACGGCCCACCTGCAGAGAGAGGCGAGACTGGAATCCTTTACCTGAACCCTCAAACACCAAACTGGCCTCTGGTGGAAAAGTTTGCTCAGCTCTCACCAGCAGAGGATGTCGAAGTCAACGACGAGCGTGACAACGACAAAGAGTTGTTGCAACTTCCAACACATGCCGAAACCAATAAAATGCACGATCGGAATGAAGCGCTATCAGTGGATTTGAAGAAGGAGGGGAAAAAACCCACCAAACACATCAAGAAGAGCCAAAACGAAGCACAGCAGAGGCCAATCAATCTGAAAAAAGAAACACGTTCTTTGAACAAACGTGACAATAAGAATGGTAGAAGTAAAAAAAAAAGCAAAGATGACAAAGTTCCTCAGCTTTTATTCGTAATGAAAAGACGTATTGCATTTGATGCCGAGGAGCGTCCCTTTAAATGCACGCACTGCCACTGGGCCTTCAAGAAGCTCTGCAACCTGCAGAGTCATCTACAAACTCACACCGGACTCAAGCCTCATATCTGTGACGTATGTGGCAAGGCGTATTCACATCAGGGCACGCTGCAGCAGCACAAGCGTCTGCACACGGGTGAGAGACCCTATCATTGTCCCTTCTGCATCAAAACCTACATCTGGTCCTCGGATTACCGCAAGCACATCCGCACGCACACAGGGGAGAAGCCCTACACCTGTGGCACGTGCGGGAAGGATTTTATTCGCTCCTCCGACCTGCGGAAGCACGAGAGGAACATGCACACCAACAACAAGCCTTTCCCGTGCACGCACTGCGGGAAGACCTTCAACAAGCCCCTCTCCCTGAAGCGCCACGAGCGAAAGCACCTGGGAGAGAGACCGTTCTGCTGCCCCGACTGCGGGAAGGCGTTCGCCCTGGCCAGTCGCATGGCCGAGCACCAGAAGATCCACACGGGGGTGCGTCCGTACATCTGCTCCGTGTGCTCCAAGTGCTTCACCAAATCCTCCAACCTGATGGAGCACGAGGCCATCCACAGCGGCGTCCGGCCCCACAAGTGCTCGGAGTGCGGCGTGGCGTTCGCCATGGCCTCCCGTTTGGTGCGACACCAGTTCATCCACAACAACCAGAGGCCTCACAGCTGTGCGGGCTGCAGCAAGAACTTCAGCCACCTGTCCAACCTGACCTTGCACCAGGAGCAAACCTGCGCTGGGAGGATCTTTGTCTGTGTGGAGTGTGACAAGTCGTTCCTCTGCGCCAACAAGCTGGCACAGCACGGCCAAGAACATGAGAGAAAAGGGTGTGAGCCCGATTAAAGACCAGTACTGTCCTTTTTTAACCTATGTGCTACAAACTCTTCACTCAGTGCCTGAATGTCTCGAGGCAGTAAGGTGAACTGCCTGCCTTTCCTGGCAATGGGAAATCATGTATGTATGTGTGTTTGTATCCCATGAATCATTTGATAGAATTTAAGGAAACTCTTATAAAGTAATCACTACATTTGCATCTATGGTAACTCTTTTTGAAAACCAACTCAGTTCAATATGGCCGGCACGGCTAATCTGTCCTGGCCAACACAAACATAGTTTTAATTCTGTCACTTTTACAGATACTGAGCTAAAATTAGTTGTGGTAGAAGCTGATAATCAGAACTGATCACGCAAGATCTACTTTTGAAAAGTGTGAAACGCATTCCATCAAGGAATGCTAGTTTCACTGGGTGATCTCACTTTTATATTTATAATTACCATGTGTCAAATTCTTAAAACACCCCCACAATCTCAGATGGTGTTGGGTTCCTAAATAAAGGCTGTGGGAGAAAATACTTCTCCAGCACAACACTGATGCTGCAGCTGACAGGTAAATGTAAAACAAAATCAAGTCTCAATCCAAATTCAAATAAACTCTGCCTTGTTGCATTTTGGTTGTGCAGACTTTTATAAGACTGTTTCTAACTGAGTGCAGTGTTTTAAGGATAATCAGAGAACTGAACTGTTCAAATAAGTCAAAACCTTAATAAAATCCAATTTATTTATGTACCATATTTAAACACAACCACCAAAGTGCTGCACACAAAAATGCTGAGATAATACCAAACACAAGATTCCATAAAACAATCCAAAGTGAAATAATAATAAAATATTAAAGTGAAGCAAAATATGTCAACTGTCGTGCTGTCCAGTGAGTACTAATGTGTTTTAAAATGGGACTTAAAAACACTAGATGTAGTCTGGTTCCACAGTTTAGAATCTCCTAAAGACTAGATCACTTCTAAGGACCAGTCTGGACTTCAGGACAACTCAAAGCAACTTAAGCATCAAGTGTTGGCAGCAGGTGGTCAACTGTTTCAGGTCATATCAGTCAGGGGTACAAATATTTATTGTCCTCTCCTCTGGTACATGCTGCTTTACATGTCCTGTTATTGTGGAAAAAATACTGCATTTATTTCTTCAGAGAGTAAAAACTGTGAAGCAAGTAAGAAAAAGGAAAATGGTAAAATCCTCCGGTGTTTTTTTTAACAAACATGTAACAATACAGACTGGTAGGTATCTGGTACTAATATCGTACCTACATGGTACTTACATGGTATTAGACTGGTAATGACAGGGTACATATATGGTACTTGCAGGGTCCTAGACTGGTAATTATAGGATACATATATTGTACTTGCAAAGTACAAAACTGGAAATTATGGGGTATATAAATGGTACTTAAAAGTTTATTTTCTGAGTAGATACCAGGTACTTACAGAGTACATATCTAACACTTCCTGGGTACTTACCTGCTATTTACAGGATACGTAATTTGGATGTACTGGTTACATACCTGGTACTTACAGGGTATTTACATTGTACTCACCTGGTGTTCACAAGCTACTTGCCTGGTACACCGCAAGCACATATCACATTCTGGTACATAATACTCAGTAAATACTAAGTACGTACATGGTAAGTACCCTGTAGGTACCAGGAATGTATCAGGTAAGTATTAGGTATGTACAAAGTATGAATCCAGTATGTACACCATAGGTACCAGAGACATTACATACACATTTTATACTATGTACTATGTGTTGCTACCAGGTTTACAGTATTAATGTATACCTGAAGCAGCAGAAAGTGTTTAAAAAAAGAACTTGAAAAACTGTTCATGAGTTTTGCCGTAACTGTTCTTGAGACAAAGTAATCAGAGTACTTTTACAAATCATTTCAGTCTTAAAGGTTCAGGGAAGATTATTGATTAGTCATGGTTTTATTTGACTGTTCATGTGACACTAATAATCTGTCATTTACCAGTGTTCACATGCTTTGGCATACCCTGCCAATTGGTGCATCAAAAAAAAACTAACAAATCAAACCCAATACGAACAGAAAGATCAGTCACGATCTTATGGGAACAAAATTTGTCTAAACGCGTCACTCAATTCACTGCATATTTTATCTGCTAAACTAAAAGTGTTTCCCAATTTATTGCATATTTAAGTTTTAGTAGTAAGAACAAGTCAGCTTTGTTAACAGGAAGTGGAAAAGTACAACTTAATGAACAGTTGTGTAAAATATGAAGCAAGTGTTTTTAAATGTATTAACCCTGTTAAAATTCTTGCCTTGGATGCTGCTTTTGACGTGGCTGTTCATAAATCAGCCGGTGCTGAATGTGTGTGCATTACTGACCACACTGCCTCACATGCTGTTTGTCAGCATGCAGCATTCCTTGGCCGCTCACACTTGGCTACTGCAGACTAATGGTAAAACGATACAGCACCTGCCATGTTGTCACCTGCTCCACGCTAAGACAGGAGTCCTGTTCGGAATCACAACAATGTTTTTGGCAGCAATATTCATTTAATATGTTATTTATTTAACCCTAGAGTGATATTGCATTAAAAGGGGGAACAAAAACAATTACACAGGAACTTTAGAATATATTTTAATAGGTTATAAAGAACCGTTGCAGTCGGTACAGAACTTTCTCCTTAGGCAGCTTGAATGTATCATAGCACCGACACTCTGCAGTAATACTTCAAACACAAAGCAACATGACATAACTTTAAATATCTTCATTCATATAAAGTGTATGTAAGTGTATAAACATTCAATACTTGTGGCTATACAAAATTATACACCAGTGTGCAAAAGTCATAATATATTTTTTACTTATTTAGCGTTACTTAACCAGGCAAGTCCGGTTGAGATCTCAGATCTCGTTTTCAAGGGAAGCCTGGGCCTGAGGGCAACCTATTGTGCATGATTTTAGGGGTGGGGGTAACCGGAGTACTCGGAGAAAACCCACGCAAGTATGAGGAGAACATGCAAACTCTGCACAGCAAGACCCCAGGTCTGAATCAGGGATTGAACCCAGGACCTTATTGCTGTGAGACGTTGGTGCTAACCACTGAGCCGCCGTGTCGCCACTCTTACATTTTGCTTTCAAGGAGTCATACTTTAATGCAGAGGTGGGCATCGAGGGCCACAGCCCTGCATGTTTTACTTGTTTTTCTGCTCCAACACACCTGATTTCAATGAATGGGTGATTAACAGGCTTCTGCAGAACTTGGAAGAGGTCATTCAATGACTGAATCAGCTGTGTTGAAGCAGGAAAAAAAGTAAAACATGCAGGGCTGCGGCTCTCGAGGACCAGGATTTCCCACCCCTGCTTTAATGTAATCTGGACTTTTTTCTGCCTTTCTGAAAGTCATTCAAAAACTTAAAATCTAACTTTTCCCTCAAGTTCACTCCTTGTATTTGACCATTCCAGAAAAACATTAATAAATCATGGGAGGGATCTGACTAAAAGCGATTCAAAGACCTTGACAGAGAACAGATACACTAGGGTACCCCCTGGAGCCAGGATGGGGAGGAAGCTTGGGCCAGGGTTGAAAAAAACAAAATGACAGGAAGCCACCTCCACGTGGGTCCACCACCTTCAAAAAAGAGCCATCAAGGTTGTGCGTATACAACCCAGGTGACAGGTGAGAGCAGGGACTTCTGTGGGCACATTCCTGGTAACATACACTTGCTCTAGGTGTGTATCCACAAACAGCTTGATCTCTGGAACCCGACTCCTGGAGAGGGGGTCGACTCTCTCCTGCTCCAGAGTTATTTAGGGAGAGAGGTGTCGGAGGCTGTGGGAAAACTTGTAAGCTCCCAGCTAAGCGTCTCAGGTTTGAAGTTCTCTCAGATGAAGAGGAGGGGTCACCTCTTTGTGGCTTTGAGTTAGAGGGAAAGTCCTGTATGTTTGTGCTTATGTACCAGTCGTTCAGATCATTTGGACTTCTCCTCAGGAAAGGGATCCTGGAAGGGGTGACATCTAGGAATCCTGTGGCTCTCCTGGGGGACTTCAATGCCCATGTTGGCAATGATAAAGTTCTGTAAATCTGTTTGTCAATGACAAAGTTCTCTAAATCTGTTTGTCATGTCACTCATTCATTTCAGTCAGGTGTGTTGAAGCAGGGAAGCATTGAACATGCAGGGGATAGTGGGTCACATGGAACATGATTGAAGATGTTTGATCTAGAGGGAGGTGTTTAGAAGAAGGAATGGTCTCTTTGATTTGAACCTGAAGTGTTATGTGGTTGGACTTCTGCACTACGCATGGGCTGTCCAAAAAAACATCATGATTGAGCATAGGGTGGTCCATAAGTGGAATTGGTAAAAAAGTCAATGATACATTTTATAATTGAGTCATCAGACCCCATGTTATGGACATTTGGGTGATTAGAAAGCGGTCAACTGATTACCACCTGGTGTTAAGTTGGGTCCAGTGGTTAAGTGAAGACTGTTGGACAGAACTGGTAAAACCAAACCAAAACTGAGGGTGAACTGGGAACTGCTGGCAGAGCACCCCATCTCTGAGGTCTTTAACTCAGACCTACAGGAGTTATTTTGCATGGCACCAGGGTGGTCAGGGACATGGACTCTGAAAGGACCATGTTCAGGGCCTCTGTTGGTGCCTGTCCTTGTGGAAGTATGGGGTACCAAGGTTGCTTTAGACCCATGGTTCCTAAACTTTTCAGCTTTTGACCCATAAGATAACAGTAGCAGAGACCTGTACACCAACTGTTTTTGGTTGATCAATATCAGGTCAAATAAACAAGGGCATAGTAGCAATAGTCATTATGCTACTTTTATTCATTTTTAAGTGCAATAACTACACTCTTGTCACAACTAAGACAAACATATTTTTAGCAGTTATTTTTAATTGTAATAAAAAAGGCCCCACCCTGTTGTTTCGGGACCCACAGTGTGGTCTCTGGTTTGGACTTGTCTCTGCTTTTTGCAGATGAGGTGGTTTTGTTGGTGTCTTCAGATAATGACAGAACTTGCTGGAGGGAACTCATCTTCTCTCTGACCTGGGAACACCTTAAGATCCCCCCAGGAGGAGCTGGGGAGTGGACCTGCAGAGAGGGAAGTCTGGGTTTCCCTCATGGACCTGTCGTCACCCGACTACAGAGAAGCAGCAAAAAATGGATGGATGGTTTTTATTTGATTTGGCAGGTCTTTGTCTTTAAGACATGACTCTCAAATATCATTCATCTGCTGTAGAGATTTGTTTTGTCCTCCACTTGTCTACTTACTGTATTTAAAGGACACATTGTGCAATATGCTGTTATGGTCACATACAACAACTGAACTGAAATGAGTGAGAAAACAAGCATAAGTGCAAAAATTGAAACAAAACATTGAAAGGGAGTCAAAACTCAAGTCAAAGAAAAGCTAGTTTCTTGGAAGCAAAATAGAATTAAATTAGAAGAGTTTAATATGATGAGATAAATATAAATCCTGTTTTCATTTAAAGACACCAAAAGAATCATCAGCACATAAACAGTATAGGTCTGTAAATATAAGCTGGCAGGGGAGGGCAATAAAGGCTGTCAGAGGTCCTTTCTAATCTCACCCTGCCCATCCTGACATGTGCTGCCATCAATCTTGGCACCCTGATAACACAAGAACGCGTTGTTTCGTTTGTCTGCACATTACATCTTCAGCTTCAACACTTTACAAAATTTGTACAAAACATTGAAAGCATTAATTGTCGTGAAGCTAGGTCAGAAAAAAAACCTTTAGAAACAGCTTCAGTGACTGAAAATAGGTCAACAATGGAAAAATCAGACAGTTTTGATGTATTGGTACATATTTATACTCAGATTTGTTGAGTCAAGTATGCTAATAAAAAGATAAATTCAATTGAAATGGTAAACCTACCAGTCTAGAAGAAGTTTGGAGTTTGAAAACTGAGCTCAGTTATTTATTTATTTATCATTATTTAACCAGGAAAATCCCATTGAGATCACAGATCTCTTTTGCAAGGGCGGCCTAGGCCTGAAGGCAACCTAGTGTACATTTTTGTGTTTAGTCATGTGACTCAAATTCCCAGATGTTTTTTGGTGGATTCAGCTGAATGCTTTGTTTAGATTGAGTGCCAAACTAGATCGCAGAATTTCATATCTACAGGGTGAGTCAAAAGTCTCAGGACACCCTTTTATATCAGAAAGAAAAGGGAAAGTGACATATCTGAATACCCCAGCAATTAATAGGTGAGGGGGCCTATCTTTTAGGTTAGGTCCAGAACATGGCCACCATTTTGAAAGCTGCCATATTGGAACAAGAGCAAGTTTTTCCAAAGATTGGCCCCCTCACTTACTGGGGATGTTCAGATATGTCAGTTTCTTTTTTTCTTTCTGAAATAAAAGAGTGTCCTGAGACTTTTGACTCACCCTGGATACATCTGGACAACTGCTGATGTAAGCAGTAAACAAAACACCATTTAATACAGTTCAGAATAACTATTTTTTGTTTGATTTCCCTGCTTGCATTGAGTATCTAAATGTCGTTCTCAGCTGAAAAAGGAAAAAAAAAACTACAGAATTTCCATGTATCTAGTTTCTGTTTTATATGTGTATTTTTATATACACCAGTACTATAGAGCTGGTGGACTGAGAGTGTTGGCACTCATTCAGAAGTTATAATCAGCTGCAGCATGTACAGTATGTAGGGTGTAAAAAATAAATGCACCACACGTTACTACATGGTAACTCGCATCCTCAGTGTGGAAACAGCCACTGGGGTCAGAAGAGCTATCCCCCCCTCCCCACTCAAATGTGTCCTGCACCCAGTGGTAGTTTCTCTGCAGTCAGCGTTCAGGAAGCACACCTCAGCTGTTTCAGTCGGTGCAATATGACTTGATAGTATTTCTGTGCCGTCCATGCAACATGGTGGTGTGTGCTCAGCAGGGGTTCAAATGAAATCCAAGCAGAACGTTGTCCCTCCTCACGTCACTAATTAGCCATATTGTATTTGTGCACCCTCACTGTTTCAGTGACACCATCCTGCAAACACAGTGAAATGTTTAATCCAAGTCATTTTAACAGATATACTGTATATTTACCAGTATGTGACTGTACCTGTAATGTCCTACAGCTCCTACCCCAGCTGCTGCCCTGTGACCAAACGCACAAACAATAATTTAAAAAAAACGTTCCATTTGCGTAACTAAATGAAGGTTAAAAGTCATCATCTGCAGCCAAACTCCTGCAAAGTTTCACATTTCAGTGCGAAATAACTGCAACGGCATATAGTGACAGGAACTGGACACTGATCTGCAAATGTGTTCAATTTGCAGCTACGCAGAAACGGACCGGGGGGGCCGTACATTCACCCACAAGCAGAACGTTCAGTGCTTGAGCATGTTTTTTTATATTTATTATGACGTGAAGTCGTTTTAATTCAAGAAACAGCGCACCTGCTTTCCTCGAAAAAGGATTTATCCCTGCAGCAGAGGGCGGAGGTGGAAATGTTCCAGGTGGGAGGGCTGCAGGTGCTGGAGGAGGATAAAGACCAGCAGGAGGAGGAGGTGGGTCCTGAGAATATAAAATGTCCCATCACCCAGTGAAGCCTTGGTTGTAAATGAGCTGTTCACCATCTGCTGGACTCTTACAGTCTGAGCTGGACCTTCCTGCTCCAACTTGTCCTTCTGGGGATTGTTGGGTTTTGATTTAAACCATCCTCTGAACCATCCTGTCTTAGTCTGCATAAAGAAAAAAGAAAGACAAATCCATGTTTCACATTATAATACTTAGAAATTGTGCCTTAGCTTAGACCAAGTTTTGAATTTTTCCCCTCTGTTTAACTGAGTTTACCTCTGTGTTTCAGTCGTGGCCAAAAGTTAAAGACAACATATCCTGCTTTTAAACCCTTTAAATCCTTCAGTTGGAGTCTGTATAATATGGAACTGCAATGTTTTGGTTTGAATTCCTCCTCACTGTAACTCCACAAGCCCCTTTTTCACCCCTTTTCTGAGGTTTTCTCACATCATGTCGTTTTGAGGCTGTCTCTTTAAATCCAAACCAGGAGCTTCACACCCTGCCCCCCCCCCCCAGCTTCCAGACTGGTCCATTCTAGTTTGATAAGAGGGGTTTACATATACTACTATAATATATACAAATGAATTAAAAGATGTCAACAAGGGAAGACTTGTCCATCCAGCCTTACCTGTTGGAGCCAGAGTCTGACTCAGAGCCAGAGGAGAATGAAGAGAATGAAATTAGTTAGTTTGTAAGTCCAAACCTTATTTAAAAGTTCTGTCACAAATATTGTGATGTAACACAATATAAAGATATATTTGCACCAGGAGAGACTAAATTAAACTTTTCTGCACTCCTAGAGACTCCAAGTACACAACAAAATGTATTGAACAATGCATTTAAAAATGTGGATTTTGCACATGTCCCTTTTAAATTATTACTAAGTTTTGCTACCACATTGTTTTTAGATCTTTTTGTCAGATTTTTTCATGACATACATTATGGAGTATATGCAAATTTCTATTCAAAAAAAAAAAAAAAAAAGATGTCAACAACTTGTGACAGTTAAGTTTTTGTGTCATTCTCAAAAATGTTTTCCACCAGGACTGCACAACATCAGGAAAACATGCGATGTGAGATAACAGAGCTTATTGCCATGACGATACGACTTGTGATAAAAGAACAAATACGTAAGTATGCAGTGTTTGATGTCTTTCTGCTCTGGGTTCTGAACAAAAAAAACAAACAAAAAAAACAATTACTACATCATGTCCATTCCAACATGACAGTTTTACTCTTAAAAAGTGCAACTAGACCAGGGGTGGGCAATCCTGGTCCTGGAGGGCCGCAGCTCTGCATGTTTTACTTGTTTCTCTGCTCCTACACAGCTGATTCAGTCACTGAATTATCTCTTCAAAGTTCTGCAGAAGCCTGATAATCACCTGTTCATTCAAACCAGGTGTGTAACCACATTTATGACGTTAAAACATCGCCCCTGTTATACTCTTTCTGATGCGCTAAACACTGAAAAACACCCCGTACTATCTGTTTTTATAATTAATAAAAACATCTGAAAATAAGTTCAAGAATTCTAAACAAGTTAACAAATCTAAACCCAACTGCAAATCCTCTCAGTCCAACATTTTCTCCACTGACCAGGTGGTTATGATTTGATGCATCTCAAGTCTTTTGTTTATCAGACTGATGCTGACAAAACGCATAACTGTAAACATTTGAACCAACCGTTTGTTGCAGTTTATCTGTTTTTGGTGATATGCCGATTGCACAGGCTGTTATCGTCATGATGATAAATTAGATATATTATGCAGCCCTACTGTATGTCTGATCTGATCCAGTCAGAGGGGCTGCAGGTCTGTAGGGAAGGAGAAACACCTTGTTTTGAATAAAAGAAATGTGTTTTTAAAATCATTCTGGGATGTTTGGGTTTTAACTCAGTAAGTACTCGGTCTCTGCGAGTACCCAAACTGAAGTACTTGTACTCATTTTGAGAAAAACCTGTATCGGGACACCCCTAATTATGATCACTGTACTTTCTTGTCTGGACTGAATACTACCTGTAAGAAATCCTCTTCTCACCTCTTTTGAAGTGGTCTCCTCAGACCCCTCCACAGCTGGAGGGACGACCTGCTGGTTTTGTTGAGCGATGTTGACGTCCATCATCTGATTGTCCATTTTCAACATTAAAACAACAAAAGATTAGCTTTTTGTGTCTTTATTTTTTAGATGTATATTTCTTACCTTTTCTGCCCCAAAAGTGAATTCTGCAGGAGCAACGAGGTAAAACTATAAGACCAGAGCAGCAGTATCAGGATAAAGACGTGAGTGGATGATGTGGCTGGGATCTCACCCTCAGCTGCTGCTGACACATTATTAGGAGGACAATGTTGCTGGGAACTGCTGGCTTCAACACTATCTGTGCTATGATAACTGAAGTCCTGGCCTGGGGCCACATCGGGGCCTGGAGGACTATAGAGAGCTGGAGCTGGCATGGAGGGAGGAGCAGTGTGAGGCCTGGACAAAGCAACAAACAATCAGGACCAGATTTCTGTATTACGGTAAAGGTTCCCATCTGTGTAGTTTACAGGTGAATCAAGTACTTTCATCCTCTTGTACCTGTTCTGTGCACTCATTTCTTCTGGATCTCCTCCAGTTTGACCATCAAGCCTTTCTCGGTCCTCGGAAGCTCTAGAATAAAAAGGTTCCGGCTCTGTACCCTGAGTGTGATTACTCAAACCATCCAGATCAGACTCTGTGGAGTCAAATAAAAGTGGAACAAATTTACAAAGTATTTAAGTAACACAAGCCAGATTTGAATAAACGAGAGCTCTAATTATTACCTGAGCAGACCTCCTCGTAGGCTAAGCAGCTCCTCACAGCAGGAGGCTCGTCAGCTTCAGTCCATTCATAACTTCCTGTCTGAGTTGGACACATTCAAATACCTCATTAGTTGAGTATTTTTATTGCCTAAAATAGATCACATCACAACCAGCGCCAAGAACCTTACAGGCAAATTGTTCACCATCTTACCCACATTAGGGAGCGCAATATAAGTGTTAGTTTACAGTTAATGGTACCGTCGTTGGAGTTTCAGGTATTTGATCATAAAAAGTGTAGCTGGCTGTACCTAAAATATGATCTGTTGGGAGGGATGCTAAAAAAAGTCTGATATCAGTTACTAACCATGGACTGACGACCAGTCTGGAGGGTTCTGGCAAGACATTTAATCTGACAAGGCAGCTAACATATGTCAACAGAATGGAAATTACATAAAATAAACATCTTGGGAATCATGAATGTGTGATTAAAACGTTGCGGCAGTAAAAAAAACAAAAAAAAACACGATAGTTCAGGCTGTAACAAAGAAAACACACCGACAGACAGGACCAGTTCACACAGAGCAACCGTACATCACACCTGGTATTAAAATTGTCTTGACTTTGAATTTTAACCTTCAAGAATATTTTTATTACAAAACTTATTTAACCTGTGGGCCTAACCCTAATTAAATTAAGTACTGCTTTTGAACCCTTTGAAGCAGTGCTTTAAGTGGGAAAAAATAAGTGGTGGTCCTCCCCTTAATGTCATATAAATAAGGGACAGAAACATACGTAATGTTTTTACATATCTGTCTATCAATCTATAGATCTGGTTTTATTGCACATAAATTACAAATAAAGCCAGTTCTAAATCAAATCCATGAGTCAAATTCAAAGTGTCTTGGAGCGAATAAAACCTAATTACTTTTACTCAGTTACATTTACTTTTGGAAAAAAAATTACTTTTAGGAGTATTTTTACTGTATCATGCTTTTTACTTTTACTTGATTAATATTACTATGAAGAATACTGTTCATTGAGTAAAACGTCTGAATACAGGCTACTTTACTAAATGAAGAACAAACATGTTTGAATCTGATACAAACACGTCTACAAGTTGTTCAAATGAGACTTTGTTGATCTGTTAGTTTCTATCTGCTGAGCTGCAACACATTTGAAGGTGAAAAACAAATAGTAAACAGGAAGTTGACACTGGACATATCTGTTCTATACATTACCTTCTGAATTAGTTTAATATGTTTTAAATTCAAAATATATTTTAAAGTGTTTAATTTGCCTTAATTTGTTATTTTGTAATTATTTTTGTTGATATTTATATGTTATTTTCATTTTAGTCTTTAAAATGCCAAACTTGAACATAACTTTATACTTTTTGTATGTTTGATTACATCATTTTAAAATATTAAATCAGATGTTCTGCTCAGTTAGTCAGTACTTGTAGCCTTTTTATCAAATATTGTTCTACTTCTACTGAATATTTTTTCCTATCATGATCTACTGTGTTTTTAGTTCTGTTCAGGTCTCATCATATGATGTTTGTCTCCTGAATTAATTATTGCTCAAAAAGTCTTGCCATAGCCCTACTGGTTTGTTCATTTTTTAGTTTCTTAGTTTATTCTTGCATTTTGTTCTTTGTGCATTTCTATTTAGTTTTCTTTTCTTGGTTTATTTTGTTCTTAGTTTCTCTGACACTCAAGCTCCACCTGATTTCATTTCCAAAGCTGCATATCAAGTAAAAGGTAACTTGATTGGCTCCACAGCTGTGGAGTCAGAATGAAGCTCAGAGCTGATTGGTTGATTCTAGTTAATCAATGTACCATGACCAGGTGGGACATGAGGGGCTTGACACACATTTTGTGCTCTGGAGAGTCTATAGATGAACCCAGTTGATCAAAAGAGATGTCAATCATAGGAAGACAACCAATCGAATCGTTTGAACAGCCTATTATGCAAATTCAAAGTCCCTGTTAGCGTGGGTCAGGCTATAACGAGGCAGGAAGTAACTACAAACTGGAGATGTACTGCGAGTGGTACATTAAGGGGTTAACTTGAGTGTTTTTCCACTTCAGGCCTATAAATGAAGAGAGCAATATTATGCAATAACATGTAAAAACATTATACAAGGCACTCCTCCTCCTGGGTGTAGACGTCAAGAAAGTGGTATCAGGTCTGAATAAAATACTTTCAGCTGACACAAAACTTGATAAAATCATTTCCTCACTTGCAGTAATGAATGAATGAATTAAAAAAATAATAATAATAAACAAATAAACTTGACAATCTGGTCAAATCCAAAATAGCATCTATTTTTCCAATTTCAAAGTAAACTGTTTTTCAGGTAGTTGAACTGTTTGAATTTGTCGCTTGCATTAAACTAAATAAAAAAAAAATCTACCCCAAAATAATTATTTTATTTTTGTACATAAGAATTAATCCTTGATTATTCTTTGTTTCGTCTGATTATTAAGTCAAAAGATTATTATTGTTTGAATTTATTTGATGGAGAAAAGGCACAGACATTATGAGAATATGTTCTTCTTCTTGCTCCCTTTCATTTCATTTCATTAATCATTTGTATTTTTTTTTTTATTGTATATAAAATTTGCTTTGTTTTTTAAATGACAATGGATAATAAATTAATTTTTTTAAATAAAATGTAAATAAATAAATTAAAATTCTCTGTTTTTGTAATGAAACTTCAAAAGAAAGTTTATGAGTCTGATTATTAAACAGGTGAAACATCATGCCCACCTCTTTAACGAGAACAAAACTTCTGTAGCAGAAAACAGAATCACCCTTCTGTCTCATCTCTCACATTTGTGTATCTTAAATTAGTCAGTTTTATAAGTATGAAAACTTACATTTAAAAATTCAAATTTAAAATCCATATTTGTAAAGTTGTCTGAATTGGAGACAATTTTGTGTTTCCTAATGTCAGCTGACCATTGGATTAATCAGTCCACTGGTTCCTGAGATATTTTGCTAACACAATAGACAAAGATGCTAATTTTTTTTCCAGACATTGTCATCTTCTACAGTTTGAAATAAAAGAGAAAAAAAAAAGCTGATGACCTGTAGACTTTCATGTCGTGCACGTAGGTGTCTGAGCCACTCTGGTTCCAGCAAAGATCCACTGAACCCAGTTTCACTGTACTGAGCCTCCGAGCACCTCAGCCTGTCTGACAGCTGAAAGACAAAACATTCCACCATTTTCAACAGAACACATCGATATGAGCGCTCAGGTGCTCACACCAACCTTAACCACTTCCCCTGTCAGAACAAAGTCTGGCTCCGTCCGCCTGAGGAGGGCCCGGCCCACCACCTCACAGTAATGAAAGGCCTGGGAGGAAAGCCCACAGTCCAACAACCGACACGCGTACACGAATTTGTACACCTGACCACACAAGGAAATCATTCAGAATGACTGAAAGGTAATAAATTCATCAGCTGCTACAGTTTTTATCTCATCATGCTCTGATGTGCGAAATACCTGAAAGGATGGTAAAGTAACACGTTTCCCACCAAGTGTCAGACAGTATTCGTATAACTCAGTGCACTGGATGGCAGAGATCCTGGCGAAGTGTCCAAACGGCTGCCTGGAGGAGAATACTGAACAGATTATATTTTTGGATGAGTATTTTTTATAATGTGCAGAGACTGGACACGACCTGTACATGACTTTATTAAAAATCAGCCACAGTTTGAGGAACAGGATGACATTTAGTGAAGAATAACTGTGACTGTCTTCAGAGCTCAGAATGTAAACCTTTGATAAGTTTGCTATACAACAACAAAACCCAAAAATCACAGGGACAAGAGTAAAATAATAATAATAATAATAATAACAACAAGCTAACATCAACAGGTTTGGGTTGAGACGCTCTTTCTACTGTATTCTGACTGCAGCCTGTAATTTGTGTTTACAAACACTAGATGGAGCTCCTCTCCTTACTTACCTAGAAACTCATGTCAAAGTAGAAAGTGCATGTGAACAAAACAAAGCATGGGTTAAACCTGTCGTGGGATTCTAGTTTTTAGGACATGTAGGTGAGAACGGTTGATCTCATTTCGTGAGGAAAAATGCAGGCTGGTATTGCTTTAGTTTCTAATTCTGTTTACACAGTGATTTCTGCTGGAAGTTGTTTTAAAAACAACATCTATCTGTTTACTGAGGCCATCAGCAGCTGAAAAGTTGTAAACAAAAATGTGTTTATTAAATCCTTTTTTATTATGTAATATGGAAATAACAGAAACTAGATTAACTCTGGTTTAGGGGGACGTAACTCAAACACTGTGGTAATTGTGTGGGGCAGCTGTGGTGGAGTTGTTAGTGGAGTTGTCCTCTAACCGGTAGGTTGCCGGTTTGATCCCGTTCCAGCTGTCTCAATCGTTGTGTCCTTGGGCAAGGCACTCAACCCACTTGCCTACTGATGATGGTCAGAGGGTCCAGTGGTGCCGGTGCAAGGCAGCCCAGCCTCTTACCTTACTTACATAAGTTCAAGCCATTTAACATCACAATTGACGCATTGCGTCATTAAGCCCCGCCCCCAGCGGAGCTAGCTCGTATTTTGGCCAGCCAAGTCGCGTCAGTCTTCAGCTTGAAGGAGATGATGACTGAGTGACAGTCTAATTTTCTTTTTTCCAGGCAACCAAATTAATTGACAAGGTTAACATTTATTTACATATTGACAAAATTTGCAATTTGAATTTGTTCAATCCAATTAAATATCAATATGGAACTAATTAAGGCAAAATTACTTAAAATACTTGTGAAAAAAGGGGGCTTTAGAGCGTACCAACTTTGAGAGATCTAATGTATCTTTTAACAAATTCTTGTTAGTCACAATTTTAAAATTTGTTTTTCATCTTCAATGTAGAAGAAAATATTTATTCAAATATTACAAACTCAGAAAACAAACGCAGCACTGTCATATGGTATAACTAGATAAAAAATATATACTGTCTTGAGGCAACAAAGCTATAAAAATACCAAATAAAGGGTGAAATCACAGTGTGACTAAAAGTAACAACCCTGCCCACTCCTTTGATGTATGAATATTGTATATTTGTAATGTTTCTGTTAGCTTCTGTAGTTACGATCAACAAAAATATATATACATATGTTTTAGTGGAAACTGAAGGCACTTGTCTCAGAGTGGTGGGCTGCAGAGTTTTGACAGGAAGTCTTAAATCTCACCTGTGGCTGCTGCTCAGAAGAACCAGCCTCTCTGCCTTCTGCGTGAACGCCCCAAAGGGAACGCCTGCTGTCAGGTAGCACACATGAGCGGCATATGTGAGGCCTCTGGAGGCTGTGTGGAGAGGAGCCGCAGCGTGCGTCAATTTGCATGTCTGTGTGTGACAGCCCGTCAGTCAGTGTGTGTGTCTGTACCGAGAGAGTCTCCCATGCTGGTGATGGCCTTCTGCCGAACTGCAGCATTTTCTGTCTCATTGGAGAGCATCACAGCCAGATGGGGCCTCCAGTCTCCAGACTTCTCATTTCCACAGCACTGAGCACAGAAAACTCCTATTAATGTTTTTAACATGTTCATTGCCAGGATAAAATCACATCATTCACGGCTGAAATGTGCATTTGTGATTTACCGTGGCTATGGCTGGGATTCTCCCAGACAGCAGCTGGAAGAGGGTCTGTACGGGATCACTGGCTGCTAGCTGGCTTGTAAACCTGCCAACAGAGCAGCATGCGTCACTTCATGTCTTCAGCCAGGCTAACAGCTGGGCTAGTTTGCTAAAACAGTAACTGACCTATTTTAAGCACAACCTTTCTGTCAATCTGTGCAGGAAAGTTTCACAGCACCCTAACAGCTCACATTCTGTCCCTCTTGTCAATCACATATCTGCATTCTGCAGGCTGAAGCTAGGCTGGCTTTCATGCTGAATAGTTGTTGACACAGCTTTTTAGCTGGGCAGTAAAATATTTATTTTACTGTAGAATATTTCTGAACATACAAATTTATTCTGTCTTTTTAACACCCAATAGTCTCTGAGACTGGTGGGCAGATATAGATCATTTAAATCCAGATTATAATCTGCAGGGAGGATTTCACAGTCTGTTATATGAAGAGTAATGAGAATAATCTGATCCAACCAAAGACTGGCTTTATTTCATGGTTCACAACTAAACTTTTTAAACATCTCATGTGTCATGAGATAAAACTACTTTTTTAAACAGGAAGTTCTGCAGGATAAGCTAGGATAGGCAAAATTGTAGCTAAAAGTTAGGATAGGCAAAATTGTAGCTAAATGCTAGGATAGGCAAAACTGTAGCTTAAAGTAAATATTAGCATAACAGTATCTTAAAGCTAGGACAAGCAAAACTGTAGCTAGAAGCTAATATTAGCAAAACTGTATCTAAAACCTAGGACAGGCAAAACTGTAGCTAAAAGCTAGGATAAGCAAAACTGTAGCTATAAGCTAGGATAGGCAAAACTGTAGCTAAAAGCTAGGATAGGTGAAACCGTAGCTATAAGCTAGAATAGGCAAAACTGTAGCTAAAAGCTAGGATAGGCAAAACTGTAGCTAAAAGCTAGGACAAGCAAAACTGTAGCTATAAGCTAGGATAGACACAATTGTAGCTAAAAGCAAATCTTCGCCAAACAGCAGGACAGTCATAACTGTATCTAAATCAGTGGTTCTTAATTCTGGTCCTCGTGACCCACTACCATGCATGTTTTAGTTGTTTCCCTGCTTTGGCACACCTGATTTAAATGAACGAGTGATTGGCAGGGTTCTGCAGAACTTAAAGACATGCTGACGAGCAGGGAAACAACTAAAACATGCAGGGTAGTGGGTCACGAGGAACAGAATTGAGAACCACTGATCTAAATGCTAATAATAGGAAAACAGTATCTAAAATCTAATTATGCAGCAAAAATTATTTTAAAGAGCACAAAGTTTTCAAGAATTTGAAATGTTATTTTATTTAAATGTAAAAAACTGTAAATAAAGTTAAACATTGTAAAAAGTATTAAAGTTACAAGAACTAGCAGCATTGTCCTGAATGAGATATAGGAATGGTTAAAATAGATTAAAGTATGCTGAAGTAGTTACAGTTCAAAAAACAAAGTATACTATAAATAAAAATAGTGTGAACACTGATGCAGCATTTTTATTTTGAAAAAACTTAATGTTTATATTCGACTGATTTGATACAACTTGTAGATTTATGTCTGCCATAAATAGTGATAGTTGGTGAAGCTTATTTAAAACAGCTCTTAAGTTGACAGCTCATGTCTCTCACCTGTTCAGGACTGTGGTGTACGACCTGCTGCCCATTTTGCTGGCCAGGAAGAGGGCGTGTCCCCACAGGCCGCTGGCCATGGCCGACTCCAGGGCCTCCTGAATAAAACACGTGAAGAAGTGAGAAACGTAAAGAGATAAAAACAGCAACGTTTAGAAAATATACATGAATAATGGGCTGAAAAGTTCTGCAATCGAGTGTTGGTGACATGAAATGTACAGGTCTAGATAATAAAGCAGCATCCACTAAACAATGAGTGGCTGTGTGCCAGTCCACTGGAATATTATCAGTTTTAAAAATAAAGAGACTTTATTGAAAAATGACAACGAGCTTAGAGTTTATTGTGAAAAGCTGGGGGGAAAATCTCAGTGATTTTCTCATTGAACAGAATGAATGAATAAATGTAAAATACAACTAAATGTCCAAACAACAAGAGAAAAAAATAAATAATGAACCTTTTTCCTTCCTGCCAGCAGCAGGTCAGTGTAGCTCTGCAGGGCCTTCTCAGGACTCTCCCAGCTGAAGCTGCTCAGATCTCCTGTCAGCAGGTCATCTCCTCCAGCAGGCGGGGCTACGACTGTCACCGGCTCACTGAAGTCTATAAGTGTGGGGCCGTCTGAGCCCCAACGCTCATCCGAGTGTGAATCCTGCATTAGCAGCTCCGCTACATCTGACCCAACAACTTGCTGAAACAAGTGGGAAAACAACAAGAACTGAGCTGGATCCTAATGGCTGCTTTGTTTATTGCTGGATACAAATGTTGTTTATTTCCCCCCGGATTTCCCCACACGATAAACAACTAATTACCCCGTTTTGTCTGCAGAGAAGTATTAACAGATTCCACAAGAGGGCGGCAGAGCTCCTGTCATGCAGCGTCACGTCTCTCACACACGCCCCGGCCTTCTGCTGAGCAAACTCTAAAGCATCCACTTTGTGAAAGTCTTCCCTTTAAAAATACAAAGAACATTTAAAAAAACTCCCAAGATGGGCGATTTCAGAGTTGTCTCACAGCTAAATAAACACATTTAAGTGATGTTAACTTCGCCTACAGGTGGTACATTACCTGTTCAGGGGTCCGGGGAAGTTTCTCATCTCCTGCTGCTCTTCAGTCTCACTCAGAATCACCTGTGCAGACGCAAAAACAAAAACTGTTTTTTTCCTGCAACCTCTCTCTTCTTCATTTATGCAAAATAAGCTGATATTTAGTATTTAGTACACAGATCAAAAACAGTAGCTGTGTATCACAGGCAACATTCCTAGTTGTTGCTGCAACTTTCTGCATTGATACCTTTTGAACAAGAGAGAATTTGCCCATCTGATTGCAGCAGACGATTTCTGAAACAATTCTGGTCTTTGATATACTGCATGACAACCTTCCCTTTAGAAAAATTTGACTTTTGTCCAATATGGTGGCTTTCAAGAGGTTTTGAATATATCCTAAAAGATAGCCCCCCTCCCCCATTACGTGCTGGGGTATTCAGATGTTTAATTTAACCTTTGGTTTCGGAAATAAAAGGATGTCCTGAGACTTTTGATTCACCACGTATATACCACATTTAAAAAGAATATAGTGTTCTTCAGCACACAAACACACTTCTCCTGTTGTTTTACTACAATTGTTTTATTTTATTTTTTTAATTTATGAAGTTTATTAATTTATTTAAAAAAAAAAACAAAATAAATTCTACATACAATAAAAAAATACAAATCACAAAAAAAAATGAAAGGCAGCAGAAAGAAGAAAAAACTTATATCTGCTCCGTTTTTACAAAAAATAAATTCAAACAAAATTAATCTACAAATAACAAAAACAATAAAAATAAAAAAGGCAACTCCTTTCCAACAACTTCTATAGAAACACATTATACTATTTCATTATCTACTGCTTTTAAAGAGTAGCTAAACCCCAAAGCAACTTTTTTTTGCAGATAAACTGTCTAAATTGGGTCTTAAAGATATTTTCTTTATATTTATATTTGCATGTATGTCATGAAACTTTTAACATCATTTCTTTAGAAACTTCAGAAATGTTTTCAGAAGTGCTAGCTTTTCAAATGAAGCTAGCTGTCTGTGCCTCTCATGGCCCCGCCCACTTTGTTGGAATGTTGCCTGGGGGGCGGGGTTATGTTTTCACAGATGGAGTTAGTTACACTTTGAACCCACCTCCATGCTGTGGATCTGCAGGTGGCAGACGTTGTCCTGCGCAGACAAGCGTGGCGTGAGCTGCAGGAGCTGGCCCGCAGGCCCAAAGCTGACCACGGCGTGAGGGACGGAGTACTTCAGAGGAGCTGAGATCTCAGCTCCTCGCTCTGTGCAGGTACGAAACAGAGCAGGTCAGGTGATCAACACAGAGTGAAGTGGGTGTGGGAGAGAACACCTTCAAATTAGTCCACTAACCTCCACCTGAAGTGGCAGCAGGTCGGGGGCCCGGGTCAACCAGATCCACTCCGTTCATGTACTGACTCAGCTCGTAGCTGCTGGAGGACAGTCCTGATGTTTTGGAGCTTTGCAGAGTCCCAGGAGGATAAGAGAAGCTCTCCTCAGCATCTGTGAAAGGCCTGTCTTCAAAGTTGTTCAAGCAACGCTGGAAACAGTCCTGCACCTGGTCAGACCTGAAAAACATTTTTATGTGTTCGTTCAGAGAATCACAGACATGAACGAGACAAGCAACCTCTCACCCACACTTAGAGAGAGTTTAGAGTTAACGTTTAGCCTAACATACAAGGTTTGGGTCTGTGGGAAACAAAGACCCGTGCACTAAGAGAACATGCAAACTACACCCAGAGAGGTCCCAGGATGGGATTCAATCCAGCTCCACCTTCTGCACCTAATCCACCATCATAAATCTACTCATGGTCCAGCTTTGTTCTGCTTATTTTTTACTTCAGGGTGTCAGAAAAAAATGAAAAACATTTGAAGCTAGGACAGAGTTATAGCTAAAAGCTAGCATTAGCAAAACCACAGCTTAAAGCTAGGACAGGCAAAGTTTTAGCTAAAAGTACTGGCAAAACTATAGTTAAAAGCTTATATTACCAAACAAGTAGCCAATATTAGCAAACCAGAAGAGTGAAACTAGGACGGGCAAAACAGTGAATAAAAGCTAATATTAGCCAAACAGCGGCTTAAAGCCAGGGCCGGCAAAACTATAGCTAAAGCCTTATATAACCAAACTAGCAGCTAAAAGGTAATTGTAGCAAAACAGTAGTCTAAAGTTAGGTCAGGCAAAACCATAGTTAAAAGCTTAAATCAAAACAAGTAGCTAAGTTAATATTAGCAAAAAACTAGTCTAAAGATAGGAAAGGCAAAACTGTAGCTCAAAGCTAATATTAGCAAAACAGTGGCTAAAAGCCACTAAAGCTATCAGAAGGCATTAGTAGTAGGGGTGTAATAATAAATCGATCCATATCGATATAATGGTTCATGATTCAATTATATCGAGGCAAAATGAAAATATCAATCTATATAGTCATCATATGCTCGATGTGAATCAACATCATATGCCTTTGTGATATCGAGAAATATCAAATCGTCATCCAAACAAATCAACATAATATCGTATCATGATAAAGCTAGTGAGTAGTAGTAATAACGAATGCGTACCACCTTCCACCTTTTATGGAAGAGTTAAAATCACCCAGAGGACTGCCCCTCCACACACACACACACCTGTGGTGTCCCTGGGTGGATGACTCTCAGCTGCTAGCACACCAAATTTTAGTCCAATATCTGTAAAACTGACTGAATAATACAAATGTTTGTGTTTTCTGAGGGCAGCTGGCGCTGGCAGCCATCTTGAATTAACTTGACTCCAAAAGTGGAGCAGCTGTCGATGCACACCCAAAGATTATTTACTGAATATTTCATTCAACTTACTTTCCCCCATGATTTATGAGATGTTTTGCTAAAAGACAGACTGAGTTGAGTCCAAGAGATAATGGAAGAGTTCTGTAACAAGACATTGTGCAAACTGTGCTCAGAATATCTGTTAGGAGACACCAACAGCCATGACAACAATGTTTAGGTCAGTATCTGTAAAACTGACACACACACACACACGCAGCAGAGACAATCATCAGACAGCCTCTGCTATCAGCAGCAAGCAATAAAAGCTGTTTAAAAGCTGAAGATGGAACATTACATTCTAAACTTTTGAACAAAAACTGACAGAACCAAATAATTTCTAGGTCAAAAATCGTTTAAGCAAGTGCAGAAAAAGAACTTGTTTGTACTGAAAGCCCACCTGTACTCCTCTGTATGGAGGTCCCCTGCTCCTCCATGAATGTGGGGTTTTTCATGGTATTCGGTTCTTCTCGAGTCTTGGGGACTCCACTGTCCACCATCTGACAAAACAAAAAAAACAAATCAGGACATAAAACATTTTTCTTACCAGATGACTTTCAACACCAGTTTTGATAAAACTGAGATGTTGTGTAAAATGTAACTAAAAACAGAATATGTTGATTAGTCCCTGAACAATAAGGGGTGTGAATAAGAAAATGTTGAGACATCAGGTCTTTGAGAGAACTGGGTGTAACGAGAGCATTTCAAAAAGGCTGAACTGCTCAGATATATTTAGGAACAGTTTCAGAATTTTATACCTCAACAGAAACATAGAAATGCTTTAAACATCCCATCATCTACAGTTCAAAATATCAATAAAAGATTTCAAGAATCTGCAGAAATCTCTGCCTAAAAGACAAGTCTGACAGTCAGTACTGAATGATCGAGACCTTCCAGCTTATGGACTCAGGAACACTTCTACTCATCATTCTCTCATGTGTGAAGTGTCAAAGCTCTATCATGCAAAGAAGTCATATGTCAGCAGCTCAGTGGTTAGAAGGCCCATGGTTTGAACCTGGGGGCTTTAAGCCCTTTTGCATTGTAAGACCCGCCTCGGCTCCAGTCAGCCCAGTCTTACTCTACCTCACCCTTGGTTGTGTTTGTATTGAGCGGAGTTCTGCCTCGATGTGGGTGGGATCATCATATTGAACACTTGTCAATCTTATTTTGTTTTGTTTTCAACACAACAATAATAAACTAGACCAAACCTGAAGGCAAAGAACTGAAGGTTGCACCAGACCATCCAGCAGTGTGACGCTGAAGATGAGCGGACAAGAGGACGATAAGCTAATGGTAGCTAATGTTAGCTTGTTGTTTTTGGTAGCTTGCTGCTGTTGTTTAGTTGAACTCGTGAAAAAAAAAAACGTTACAGTTGCTGCAAACAATTCAAGTAAAGTTACTCTCATCTGTGTGACGTAACCCCCAATTAGTGAACCAATCAATGGCATCAAATCGGGCCGGGCGGGTTGGCCTGGATAGAACCACAGGTCTGAGGGTACCAAAATCAGGGCCATAAGACCTAATGCAAACATGTAGAACCTGGGTTTACCAGGGTACTCTGGTTTTTTTCCCACAAAACAAAAACATGTTAGGGTGCCTTCAAAATAAATCTGTGATTTTAATTTGCCTGGGTAAATAAAAGGTAAATAAATGTGAACTCCATTTAGAAACACGATTGTCTTCTCTGGACAAATGGATCGAGGCAAAGTGATAAACTGTTCTGTGGTCAGATAGATCCAAAAACTCTTGTTGGACACCACAAAAGTCATGTCCTCCATAGTACAGAGGAGAAGAATCAGTCAGCCTGTTGTCAGCACACAGTTTAAAAACCGGCCTCTCTGATGGTATGGGGTTGCATAAACACATATCAAGCAGCTTACACTTTCAGAAAGACATCAGAGCAGAAAAGTTTATACGGGTTCTAGAACATGTGTTCCTTTATGAAAGGGCGGTTCAATGTTTATTTCTGTGTTTGAATATTAGTAGACTGAATCATCAATTACTGTGCAAGCAGTTGGATTGTTGCTCCATTTTATTTAACATTACATATTTATTCTTAGCAGGGAATGTTTTTACTCTGAAAATTCAGGTTCTATATGTTGCATTTCTATTATTACTGCTGTAATCTCCTCATTGTTTGTTTTTGTTTTAGAACCACACACTCATGTATACTGACTTTATGAAAAATAACAGAAAAAGAAAACAGAGGACAGATTTATTGTGCATTCTAACAAATGCCCCCTGCTGGTCACAACTATTTAAATTCATTCAGCTACAAAACATCCAGCATAGAGGAGACGGGACTGTTCATCAGACAAAAACATCCAGCAGCTGGTCTCCAGTTCCTACAATTTTACAGGCTGTTAAACGAAGAAGGCGACATAAACTCTGACATCAAACTCAAGATCACCTTTTTTTTTTTTAAAATTGTACAATTTTATCATTTAAGTATTTGATATGTTCACTATATTCCACTGCAAATAAAATATAGGTTTTGGAGATTTGCAAACCATTGAATTCTGTTTTTATTTAAAATATTGGAATTGGGTTTGTAATGAAGCTTGGCTGCGTTGTCGGCCTGTACCTTGTTGCGCCTGTTGTCCTCTGAGGTAATCGTAATAATAACGACCGTCTCTGTAGTCCCAGCGGTTGTGTGGAGAATAGTCAGAACCATGTCTGAAAAATGCAGGAGAAGCTTGGTTTTAGTCAACAGACTGATAAATCTTCAGCTGGGTGGTCTTGCACAACCCAGCATACTCTTGGCAGGGGAAAGAAAAAGCACAAACTGCTATTTCTGCATCAACATATCAAACACTACAGATCATTGCAACTTTAAAATCAACCTGCTATCATGTGTCCTTATAATCACCCACTAATTAAAGGTTGTTTTATCCTTGTCTGTTAGCAAAATATCTTAAGAACAACTGAACAAATTCTAATAAAACTTGCAGAATTTATTCACTAGCTGCACGTCTACAACTGATTAAATTTTGGAGACGATCCAGTTTAAAATGGCTGCCACAGCCTGCGCACCTTATAAAACATAAAAAGCGCTAGATTTCAGTCAGTTTTAGAAATATTGAGCTATAATTAGGAGTGGTAGTAGCTGAGAGTCTGTCACAACACATACTTTAAAATGATACTCATTTGTGTGAGATTTTCTTTTTAAAACAACCAAAACCTGCTGGGAATCATTTTCTTCTTGTCTGTTAGCAAAATATCTCATGAACCCACGGGCAGAATTTAGTGACACTTTCTGAAATTAATCAGTGGATGAACATCTACAAATGATTAACTTCTGGAGTCAATCCAATTCAAGATAAATGTCACAGCTAGTCAACATTAGCCAATAGATAAATGGTAATAATTGTCAGTTTTACAGATAATGAGCTAAATTTTAAAAGATTTGCTACATTTCTCAGATGAATGCGGATGTACCCACCTGGATGGAGGTCTCTGGTGTTCTTGCCACCCATAACCGTACCCATACTGCTGAGAGTTGTAATGAAACCACTCTGGTCTGACCGGTGGAGGGGTGAATGGAGCCAGGTAGCGGGGGTCAGGATGCCCCCAGTATCGACCCCTGTCTCTGGGGTCCGGTGGGAGATAGTTTACATCCCAGTCCTGCGGAGCAAACCTGGAGTCATGAGTCCTGTGGTACCGGCTGGAATCAGGCAAGTGCTGACCTCTCTGATCCATGGGACCACCTGAAGGAAACAGCAGGAGGAAAACAGGAAGTGCACAATGTTTGGCTTTAGATTTAGAACATCATTTGTGTAAAAGCTGAAGATTTGTTGGGGGGGCTTAGCTACAGCTCTCACATGCCTGATTCAGTCAAAGTCCATCCTGCAGCTGCCACATCATGTCATGAGAACCACACAGGAGCTGATAACAAACCTGACTGATAACAAGAGGATAAAGTTCTCACACTGACACAAAACAGAAGGTGATCAGCAGCCACAAACTAGACAAGATCACTGGGGTTTCATTTTTCATGAATAAACATGATATTCTGACAGTAAACAATGACTCTAACAGCACTCCATCCTCACACTGACTGACTGAAGAAAATTAATTACTCACATTGTTCTGTGTTTTTTTTCCAGCGAGACAAAGCGTGTCCACGTGAGAAAACAGAAAAGCGCAACAACTTTTTGAAATTGTTGATTCTTGCCACGTTGTCTTTGTGGAGGACGAGTTATCACTGAGCTGGTCTCCGGTCAGGGCCGGAGGATGTTTCAGGGATGAACCGACGAACGGAAACTGACTTCAAATCAGTGCAGAAAGTCAAAAAAATAATTTCCTTCGTGTTGTTTTTACAGTCCGCCACTAGAGGCGCTACAGCCCACATGTACCACTAACCGTGCAGTTACTAATGCGCATGCTCAGTGAGGTCCAGCTTTATTTACGCCTACTTCCGGGTTGTTAAAATAAACTTTACTTTTCTGGTTTTAGAATAATTTTAATTAGTTATTTTAAACTAAAGTCACATCATAAGAAAATACCTGCTGTATTTTCTTTAATAAGCATTATTTTTTAAATTATTGGGGCAAACTAAATTAGACTGATTAAATTCATTAAAGTTATCATTAGCTAATATAAACTCAGCTCAGTTGAACTAGAGAAAATTAAAATTACTCAACTAAACTAAACACCTCTCAAGAAGTTAAATTACTAAACTAATTCAACACAATTACACTAACTTAGCTCAGCTCAACTAACTTCCTGACCCAAATACTGACCTTTTGTAGATGCTATCTAAAATTTGATATAAATTTAGTCTTTTTTTTTTTTTGTTAATGTTAGCAGTAACAATGCCACAGCTAAATAGTGAAATAGAAACAGCCTAAAAATTATGAATAACAAAAACAGCCTTATTAACTCAAGCATGCCTATTTGTGTTTAAACTGGGGAAATTTCTATTTTTTATTATTTTTGATTATGGTAATAGGTCTTGTAAAAGTAAAAGACTTTCAAGAACATTCAGCACCTCTTATTAAAAACAAAACCAAATCATGAATCCAATTCAGATCCAAACTCTAATCTCATTTCAGTCAATTAAATTCTATTATAATGCAATACATTCACATACTATGCTTTATGAAATGTCAATTTATAAAGTAAATCTAAATTAATCTGGGGAAGTAATTAGATTGTATCAAATCTTCACTTTGTTGCAACCTAGCATCCTGATCAGCAATTGGTGACAATAGAAAAAAAAAAACAAAGGAACCTCCAGCAGAACCAGGCTCAGGATGGTCAGCCATCTACCTCAATTAGCTTTGAATGACATGAAAGAGATGCAGATAAATACAGAAGGAATGGTCCAGGTGTAATTTAAATAGGAAGACAAACTAACTAAATAATGGTAGCACATGTAAAAATGAAAAATAGATAGTGTAAAGACAGTAGAGAGAGGAAATATGGTCAGTTTGTCATCCTATAGCATGAGAACTAAGAGGAAATTCAGGAAACCCAAATTATAGGATTTATTAAAAACAAGTCATCAGTCTAGTCTTAAAAATAGGGGAGTTACAAAACATCAATCCACTTCGATATATTGAATTAGGCAAAAAGTAGAGTGTCAGCCTTGATGAGTGTAACTTTTGGTCATTTTATTTTCGTTTTGGTAACGAGTATTAAAAAACAAGAAAAAGTGGCTATTGGATTTTTGTTTTAAAATACAGAAATTTATATTAAAATATGAAACATTTCTTATTCTTAGTATCAAAAAGCAAAATTTAAAAAATGATTTGTGTTTCACTTTCTGTTTCCGATTACCAAAAAGAAAATTACTTTAAAACGGAAATGAAAAAAGACTCGTTTGTTCACATTCCACAACAGGCCGTGCCAAATTACTGTATCCCTAAAACAGGGGCGGGGCCACAGGGGCATTGGCCCCAGCTGAAATCTGATTGGCCCCCTGAAGTGCCCCTGTCCTGTCACTCAA
>JARVJO010000227.1:17328364-17342387 GCA_031762555.1 Cynodonichthys magdalenae | reverse complement strand
TCAACTCAGTTAAGTGGAACCAGTTGACATAACATGGTTAAGTAAATCCAACATTTCATTTTTAGAGTGTAGTTTACTCTCTGTGCAGAGCATCTGATGCACTCTGTGTATGTTGTCATTTCTTAAATTGGAAAAGATAAGTCTTACAAAAAATGTGCAACTCTGAAAGATTTGACCAGATTTTAAACTTTGATTTGGACAACTACAAATTACAGCTACGTAAAATTATATGTTCAAACATTATGTTTTCCTACCGCAATAAAAAAGATGTACTCTATTTCTACAATATGTCTAACTGTACTGTTCCTGTAAAAAAAAATAAAAACGCAATCCTAGGAAACATAAAAACACCTACACTCAAAAAACACATGGATTTACTAAAAAAACATGTCAACTGGTTCCACTCAATTGAAAACATTACCTTTACTCAATTCAATTGAGTGGAACCAATTGACACAATGTTTTAAAGTAAATCCATTACATTTGTTTTTTTTTTTTGGTGTATCAGTTAGTCAATTTTATTGTTACTGATCTAAAAATTGGTGTGGCAGTAGCTAAGACTCATCATAATCACATACTCAGAGTGCTTTAAGGTCACACGAGATCTTTTAAAAACTCTGCATTAATTATTAGATTAAATTCTGATTGTTAGTAACAAACCTCAAGAGCCACTGGATTTTAACAAAGGTCTCAAAAATTAACCATCAATAGCTGATTAACTTTTGAGGTCAACTCTATGTAAGATGGCTGCCTCAGCAAATCACCCTTAGAAAAAAAATACATACCACTTAGTTTTATTAATGAGCTAAAACTCAGTGTGGTAGTAGCTGAGAGTACTCTGAAGACAACTCTTGGAGGTTTAAAGTTATGATGTAGAATAAAACATTCAGATTACAGTCAGTCTGTGTGGAGACTCCTCATAAATTACTACAGTTTTCCATTTTGTCTGACTCACTCCTTGTTTTCCTGTGGAATGTGCTGGTCAGCAGATTCTACACTGTTTTATTGTTCAAATCTGACCTGGGATGTTTTTTCAGGAAATAGAACAGTAATAGCAGAAACACCAGAAAGCAGCTGAGTCATGATTCATGCAAAACAAGCAGAGGGGAGAGAGAAAGAAAAAAAAAAAAGGACAACCGTTTTGGCTTCAGAAAAAGTAGGTGAGATGCTCAAGATACCAGAATATCAGTTTACCAGGTAATTCTCCACCTCTCCGAAATAAAGCTGCTACAATCACATCTATCATCTGACTGGATCAAAGATTACATTAATGTGGGCCAACGACTGCAGGTTGACCTGAATGCAGGTGTAATATCACACCTGAGGAGATGAGAAAAAGGAGGAAGGTGGGTCACACGCAGCACCGGGGCTTATTGCATAACGAGCGTCTCATGGCTCAGAGCACATAAACACTCCCAATGAGAAATTAGAGCAAACAGGTTTGTGCCCATGACCTTATTAGATCCTGTCGGACTCCCCACATCAGTTGTAATGGAATGATACGGATTCATCTGTTCATTTTTAGGTCAGGTAAAAAGGTATTCAACTGACCCAATGACATCAGGTCACTGTGTTTTATTCTGTTTTTTTTTTTTTGGTTATCAGCGAATAGGGATGTTTTATTTCTACAACAAGATCTGATGGGAGTAATCACACTTATAGTAATTCATCACTGCTATTTTTCTCTTCTTTTGGCCTCGGCACCTGGGAGTGATCTGATCTGTATGTTGAAACAGTAAGTTAGCCATTATATCTGTCTGTTAGCACAGATCTGAACAGACAGTCTGATGGCTCTGTGTTAACTTCTGTGTTCTTGTTTATTGCAATAAACAACCTCAGCTGTTTATTCTACGAAGTGCCTCACATATTTCTGTCCTTGTTAAATAGATATTTCCACAACATCAATAATCAACAGTTTTAGCCCCGGCCTAACATGTTTATTTTAGCCCTTTACCACCTGATGATGTGGTGTGTTTGTGCAGAATAGATTTAGTGATTCAGCAAAAGATTACCCTCTCAAATGTAATTTATTTCACCATGTTTGGTTTTTTTCAAATGTTGGGAACTGACAGTATTAAGTTTTCCAGAAAAGTCTGGTTTTGTGATCTAAGCTGTCAAGGGTTTAACTCCCTCTGGATGATTTAGACCGACTTCCTCTGTTTTGCCATGAGACAATTGTTATGATGAAGAAATTCATTCATGTTTGAACCGGCCAACGCTGCTTCAGAAGGGGAAGTTATGACAGAAATTTTCTGAAGAAATGTTGAAAGGTGCCCCTGCAGCCAACACAACTCTGCAACAATCTAAGCCAGTGGTTTCTGGAGCCCTCTGTGGGTCATAAAACATCAAGTGAGGGTCTACAGATGATTTTAAAACATCAACTTAAATGCTAATGGAATATTATTACCATAATTATTGGAAAGAAAATAAACATCAGTGTTGTCAGGATGTGGAAGGAATGCTTCTCGGACCTTCTCAATCCCACCGGCATGTCTTCTATGCAGGATGCAGAGTCTGGGGACTTTGGGGTTGGTCCGTCCATAACTGGGGCTGAGGTAGTTAAAATGCTCCATGACAGCAGAGCTCCAGGGGTGGACGAGATCTGTCCTGATTTCCTCAAGGCTCTGGATGTTGTGGGGCTGTCTTGGCTGACAGGCATTTGCAACATTGCGTGGAGATCGGGGGGCAGTGCCAGTGGATTGGCAGACTGTGTTGGTGGTTCCCCTCTTCAAAAACGGGGGCCGGAGGGTGTGTTCCAATTACAGGGGCATCACCCTCCTTAGCTTTCCTGGTAAGGTCTTTCCAGGGGTAACGGAAAAACGAATCTCAGATTCAGCAGGAATAATGCAGGTTCTGTCCTGGTCGGGGAACACTGGACCAGCTCTTTACCATCACTAGGGTCATTAAGGGGTCTTGGGAGTTTGTCCATCCAGTCTTCGTGTTTTGTGGACTTGGAGGAGAATGCGTTCGACAGTGTTCCTTAAAGTACATTGTGGGGGGTGCTCAGCAAGTACGGGATGGGTCTGTTGTTACAGGCCATTCAGTCTTTATTCAAGCGGTGCAAGAGTTTGGTTTGTGTTGCAGTAAATTGGACCCCTTCAGAGTGGAAGCTGGACTCCAGGGCTGCCCGTTGTCACAGATTCTGTTCGTAACTTTTATGGACAGAGTTTCTCGGTGCAGCCAGGGGACGGAGGGAGTCCGGTTCGGTAGCCTCAGGATTCCATCTCTGCTATTTGCAGATGATGTGGTCCTGATGGCATCATTGTACCGTGATCTTCAGCTCTCACTGGTTCACAGCTGAATGTGAAGCGGCTGGGATGAGGATCAGCACCTCCAAATCTGAATCCATGGTCCTCAGTCGGAAAAGGGTGGATTGCTCTTTCCAGGTTGGGGATGAGTTTCGGTCTCAAGTGGAGAAGTTCAAGTATCTTGAGGTCCTGTTCACGAGTGAGGGAAGAAGGGAGCGTGAGACTGACAGATGGATCGGTGCAGCTTCTGCGGACTCTGTACCAGTCTGTTGTGGTGAAGGAGCTGAGCTGAGGTGAAACCCTCTGTTAACCAGTCTACGATCCTACTCTCACCTATGGCCACAGATTTTGGGCAGTGACTGAAAGAACAAGATTGCGGATACAAGAGGTCAAAATGAGTTTTTTCTGCAGGGTAGCTGGACTCTCCTTTAGAGATGGGCTAAGAAGTTCAGTTATTCAAGAGATTCAGTAGAGCTGCTGCTCCTCCACATCCAGAGGAGCCCTTCAGAGTGGTGGTTCATGTGGTAAAGATGCCTCTTGGACGCCTCCCTAGAGAGGTGCTTCAGGCATGTCTGACTGGGACACAGAATAAGTGGAAGATAATATGTATGGAAGTGGTGTTGTAGCTTTTGTTTAAAGCTAAGTTAAAAACACTTTTATTTAGAACTGTTTTAGCACACAGTTCTTATTTTACAACCAATGTTGTTTTTTACTCTATTTTTATTACTGAACGAATGGGCAACACTTTGGTTCAGTAGTCACTGTTGTAGAGCACACACACACACATATATACAGTATATATTAATTTTGATTGATTGATGTGACTGTATTTTTTTTGAGCCAGAAGCTAAAAAGTTTGAATACCACTGAACTGATCTAAACTAAAAAGTATATATAGAAAAAATAAAAAGGTTCCATTTTGATGTACAAACTGTAGAATGGTAAATGGACTGTACTTATATAGAGCCTTTCTATCCAACCAGGATACTCAAAGTGCTTCACACTACAATCTGTGCCCTCATTTACCCATTCACACAGCACTCTACTAGGTCTCTACAAAGCTAACATGAATAATCATCTAAGGATATTAATCAGTGCCAATCACATTCATACACTGATGGACACACATCAGAGGCATCAGGGGGGAAGTGTCTTGCCCAAGGATACAACTGAGACAGCTGGAATGGAGGATCAAACCGGCGACCTACCAGTTCCAGGGTGACTCCCCTAACCACTTTTCCACAGCATTGTAATAAAAAACAAAAAACAGATCAAACATAATGTTAAAGCTGCTGCCAGTGGCTCATTATGGTCACTATGGTAACCACACACCTGCGTCTGTCACTCCCTGACTGTCCAGTTAATGTTGAGAAACACAGACTGAATAAAAGCTTCAACCAGTTGCTGTTCAAAAACAATTATTTGGATCTTATAAATACTTGAACCGTGGGCAGCTGGAAACTGGTCCCATGAATCTTAGTTTGTGAAGCGTTTTATTTTGGAAACAAGACAAGTAAAAAAGTTTGAACAGAATATTTGAAGCTGTAATATGTTTGAAGTTTTTGGAAGATAAGCTGTATAATGGAGGATTAAAGAGAAAACTATATGTCCTATAAGGTGAAAAAAATGTACATTAACAGAAAGTAAAAAGTACACACTGAAACATGGACATAGATGAGATATTCATTTTAATACAAGTCATTATGAAATAGTGACAATTAAAATTCCAAATCTAAATCCTCCCAGACTTCATCTGAACAGCTTTTATTTATTAAAAAGGATTTATTAAAAAGGTAAAAAGGGATTGAAATAGTTTCACCCACACATTACAGTTTCAGCCATGTAGCATGATAAAATCAAAATTATAGATGCATCAGACATGCAGGAGGTTTCAGTCTTTAACAGTCATTTCATATTTGTGGGTTTCATAATCTGATCAAAACCCATGTTTGTGTCTCAGGTATGGTTGAATATTTGTCAGGATAAATTAAATGGAAATCATGTTTTTGTACCACTGTGTTTGTGCAACTGTTTCAATCAAATCAACAGATTCATCAAAAAATTCTGTATATACAAAAATAAAGTCATGCTCTTTAATGACAGCGTCTTCTTGTTGACAGAAACTTTTAAAGCAGTGATGGATTTATTTATCTGTAACCGGGACAATAAATCAAACCATGCAGTTGTTCAGGCTGTGGTCTGTGGTTGTCTCGGTATTATCAGAATGTAAAAACAGTTGCACAGACTTGTTTTTACAAATCTGTTCCAGCTATTTGGACTGCACTGACACCTCTGGTGGTAAATTAAAAAATAAATTTGCGATCGGATTAATTATACTTTCTGTCTGCAGATACACACACAGCCACGCCACACTCTGTGTTTAATGAGGTGAATATAATGTGATGTAACGCTGGTCTGGCTGTTATCCTTTGATTGACAGCATGTTATATTATACAATGATCACCAGTTTAATGAATAAAACCCTGACAAAACAGACATTTTTATTGAAATTAATTTTGATAAACTCTTAATTTTTCATGCTGGAAAACACAAACAACCAGAACATTCCAAAGGTCAGAGTTTAATCATCTCCTTTTACAACAAAACCCAAAAACAAAGCCAAACACATGAATATCACATGTAAAAATCAAGTTATTTCATGTCATCACATACACTTCCTGGCCAAAACAAAGGTCACACACTAATATTTTGTTGTTCCACCTTTAGTTTTAATTACGACACTCATTCTCTGTGTCTGTGTTTGGATAAGCTTCTGTAATGTCACAAGATTTATTTCCACCCAGTTAATTTTTCACCAAGATCTTGCATTGATGATAGTAGAGTCTGACCTTCTTCAGCACATCCCAAAGATTCTCAGTGGACTCTGTGGAGCCAATCTATGTGTGAAAATGACGTCTCATACTCCCTGAACCACTCTTTCATAATTTCAGCCCCATGAATCCTGATTGTCATCTTGGAGTATGACCGTGCCATCAGGGAAGAAACAATCCATTGATGGAATAACCTGGTCATTCAGTATATTCAGGTAGTCAGCTGACCTCATTCTTTGAGCACAAACTGTTGCTGAACCTGGACCTGACCAACTGCAGCAACCCCGGATCATAGACCTTAGTTAAATCAAGTGTGTGTATGACCTCATGTTGGGATCACACGTGAAAAATATGTTTGAACGTATTTATTTTAATCAGCTGCGCAGATACTTTTTTGTTATACTCAAGAATTCACCCTGCTGCTTGTGTCTGTTCACTTTTTAAACAAGTCTGAAGAAACTCAAAGCCACCAGTCACAGCAGTCACTAGCTTCTCATTTAGCAGGTTAGCATTTTTGCTAACTTTAGGAACCGTCAGCAGACCCATAGTGTTGGCTAAGTTAGGTTCTGCTAATTTCAAGTCTTAAAAATAGTTCACAAGTGTAAAACTTCTATTTTTATGACATTTATACAGAATTAAATAAAAATGATCCCCTCTTACAAACAGTGCTGGACGTGAGCAGATAAACTTCAAACTGTGTCAAAAAGAAATAAAGTAATATATCACAATATTTTAATAACAAATATAAAAACAGACTATGTATGAAATATGGTAAAGAAGGTATTTGCTATTTGTTGTTTGACGATCTTCGAACAGTATTTATAAAAATACAAACTATCAAAACGCTATTATTCTAAATGGGGTAAACAAGAAGTTAGACATAGCTATAACTCTGGTTTAGACTGGACGATTTGTCACAAATGATCCCACCCACCTTCAAATTATTCCATTAGAGAATTAACAACAGGTCTGCATCAGTCCCACCAGTCTGTCACACTGAGTGACAGCTGTCTTAGCGGTTAGCATTAACATCCACTATTCTGTTTTAATCTGTTTAGCAGATTAGCTTTAGCGGAGCTAAGATTCCTCTTTAGAGTGTTTGTGGGTAGTGAACCTAACGTTTTGGTTAGCTGTGCCCACCACTGGTAGTCACAGACCCAAAGACAGATGAGGCTTTGTTCCTTCCAATCTGCAGCAGGTAGGTGAAACAGTAAAAGCCAACATTGTGAACATCGTTACCCGCAGGAGTGTCACACACGATAAAAACAGAGCAAGGGTTTAAACATAACGTTACAAAACAGAGCAGGGCTTCTTGTCTTTGAAAGGGTTTTCTGAAGCAGGGATGCCCATGAGCAGAGGGTCGCTCTTGGCGTGCTCTCCACAGTAACGCATCAGGTCTGACGAAGCCTTGGACACCTGGGAAGAAAAAAAAAGACAAACACTGAATGACATAGATAAGAAACAGAAAAGCAGGACACGGCTGCAAATATGGACCCACTTTTATTCTTTCGATGCTGGCCTCCATCCTCAGCTGCTGCACCGTCCGCCTCGCCTGAGCCGTTCTGCTGGAGCTCTGCATTCTGGATGACATCTCAGTTTATCAGGCAGCTCGGCTCAAAAGCTACAGGAGAAAGAAATAGACCCTATGAATGAAGTTCTTTCTGAGTGAGCATGGTTATTACATGCAATAGAGGTGGTATTACACCAGCTTTAAAACTCTCCTTTATTAGAAGAGCTTCAAAATATCTCATAAAGCACTAAACAAATGTTGATAAAACTCTTTGGAAGCAATCATGAAATACACATTTACAAGTTACTAAATTTTAGTGTCAATTCGATTCAAGATGGCCGCCACAGCCAACAGACCTTACAAAACACAATTCAGTCAATTCTTCAGCTAATGAGCTAAAATTAGAAGTGGTCGTAGCTGCTACTTGTCCCTAACACAAACTCCAAGCATCAAATCCAAGCATCACTCGCTGTGCGCAATCTTTGTTTAAAACTGTTGGGGTCAACCCTGATTGTCTGTTAGCAAAATATCTCATGAACCACTTGAATGAAACACAAAGTAACAACTTTGTACAACTGCGACTGATTTAAAATGGCTGCCACGGCTGATCAACGATAGCCAACACATAGAAGGTTTTAACTCTGTCATTTTCACAGGTAATAAATCAGAACTCTATCTGGTTACATTGAGCGCCAACACACTGCATGAAGTATGTGAGCACACAGATTTACTAAGTTTAACCACAGTTGCTATAATGCTGTCCTTTCTCAGTACAAGATGATCATAGTTTAAGACTCTGGCATTAAAGGAGGCAGGTCATTCCTTGAAGGAATGCTACGTCTTCTTTTTTAAGTAGCAATGATTAGAAATTAATTTCAAGCTGAGCACCAGAAATGATCATTGATGGTCCTTTTTTGCTCTTCAAAGCTCCAACCCTTAGCAGACAGTTAACACTTATAACTAGCACTAAACTAACCTGGTCTAAACGTTGTTGCAAAGTGTTGCAGGTGTGAATTGCAGAAATATAGATACACTGAAATGAGGGATGCACCGATATGAAAATTTCAGCCGATATTGATATTTGATATTAAATATTTACCGATATCACACAAATACGCAATTTATATACGCACAAATACATTTGTGTCCTTTTTCAATACCGTAAAAAAATGACCAGATGGCTGACATGGCTCTCTACTTCAGTTATTCCTGGTTGTGAAGCGTCACTATCATTATCATGGTCAAACAGATCCCACTCGACCAACTATCTCCCCTCCCAAAACAGAAACAGCAACAAGCGGGAAATCAATACTGAATGTTAATATCGGCCCGGCTTTACTTATCGGACTCTTACCGATATGCTATAAAATAACCATCATCAGCCGATACTGATGTCCCTAACTGAAATATTGCAGTATTAACGTGCAACTGATGGTGGTCAGAGAGTCCGGTGGTGCCGGTGCATGGCAGCCCCGCCTCTGTCAGTGTGCCCCAGGGCAGCTGTGGCTACAGTGTTGTTTGCCATCATCAGTGTGTGAATGGGTGAGTGACTGTAAGTGTAAAGCACTTTGGAGTCTGGAGGGACTTGATAAGGCGCTATATAAGTTGAGTCCATTTACCATTTAATTCTTTAATACTGTACTGAATCTTAAAATCACTGTGTTGATTTTTAACTAAGGCTTAATGGACGGATGTTGTAAGAAGAAATGTAAAATTCTCACTGTTAGTGTTTTCTGATTACATAGAAAAAAATAGTTTAATAGATTTTATGCATGTAATGCATGGTGTGCTCCTTATTCTGAGCTTTTATAAATTAGAATATTTTGGAGAAAAAAACAGCAATATATTGCAATATATGGTGACCCCTGTATCGTGATGTGCATATCACCAATTTCCTGGCAATACACAGCCCTTCAGAATTTATTTTAAATTAAGCTGATGAGACAAAAACCATATCAAGGTTTTCACTTTGTGAAACCAAGTAAAAATAAATCACTCATGTTTGTTAAAATGCTCTGATTAATGATTAAAACTGATTCAAACAAACCAAACAGTGCTCATAATGTAAACCTCACAGGTGAGGTTTCTGACATGTTGAATTATGTCTAATTGACGCGACCGTGGACCGTTTCTCAGAAGTGACTGTTGACTTAATGTTCAACTGACTCAAACTACGTAAGAAGCCCTGAGCCAATCTAACAAACTTTTGTTTAGCAATCCTCACTTCCAGGATACAATGGTTTGCTTTTACCGCCTTATTACGTCACTCCTCCTGTACTTGAAGGTGAGGCTGCACTTTTGCTAGTTTTTTTTTTTATTATTATTTTACTCTGGCCAACTGTTGCACCGAATGCTAAGAGGAAACAGACCTTGAGCAAAGCCTGCTGTCTCCTGTCTGCACAGAACAGAAGAGTGACAGAATGTGATGTATTTAGTTCTTAAGAAATCCTCTTTACACCCAACAATTGTTCAGATCCGATTGTGGGCTGCTTTTTGTTCCTGGAACAAATGAAGAAAACCCAACAGGAAGTTGTTGGTGTGTGTGTGTGTGTGTGTGTGTGTGTGTGTGTGTGTGTGTGTGGGGGGGGGGGGGGGGGGGGGGGGGATCAAAATAACTTCTGGCATGTGGTGCAGTAAATGTTAGCTCATAGCTCCAGTGCCGGATATTCTGGAGGAGGGGAACATGTGGAAAATGCAAGCGAGATGAAACATGGACAACTGCAGACCCAACTACAGAGAGGAGAGAAGACCCCCTCTAATCCACCCACCCACTCCCCTTCCGCTTCCTCTGCAGGAAACAGGGTCGCCGGTTACCCTCCAAAGCATAAATGATTAAACGTTGGGGCGGAGGCTTTAAAAATAGCAACTGAACACAGAATAGTAACCAAGAACACAGACAGAGAACCGCTGCTGCTATAAATAGAGAGCAGAACTTCTATGACTATTTTAAAGTATTTTTTTTTTCCTGCAAATTACAGACTTTATATTAAAACCACAAGCCATAATGTACATGTTCCCAGTCAGGCAAGAATAACACAATCTGCTGTCACAGGTTCTGCTTTCTTGACCTTTGGATTCATTGTTCCAGGCTGTATCTCATGTGTCAACACAGCTGCATTGTTCAAATACACAACAGCAGCAGCTAGGCACGAGTGGAGAGCTGCGTCACCCCGCTGTCGTAATCTATGCATCGTGCAGACTCCAGAAAGTTGCACTTCAGCTAAAAGTTACCTTAAAGCACCTGGTGGCAACTGAAGAATCAACTTTTCAACCCATTCCAAGTTTGACATGCAGTCCTGATGCTCATGTCCTCAGAATTTAGATAAAATGAAATCGAAATAAACTAGAGAATTTGCATTTCCTGCAAAAATGCAGCGTGATGCTTAATGTTGAAAGGTTTTTGCTCAATACCTAAAAAGGCTGAAACTAGCCTATAACAGCTAGAAAGAAACAGAATAAGCACAAATTTGCTGAATTAGACAATAAGAAGCAAAAAATATTTATTATTATTATTAAAAGGTGAATTTAGCTGACAAATATCAAATTAGCTCCAAAGTAAAACTAAAAAAACAGCTGAAATTTGCAGAAAACAGCTGAAAAAGCAGAAAGAAGCTGAAAGAAGCAGAAAGTTAAAATTAGCAGACTAGCACAAAAAGTCAGATTGATTGGTAAAAAGCATAAATAGTGGAAGCTGAAATTAGCACGAAAGCAAGAAAGCAATTAGCAAGAAAAAAGCAGAACCAGAACAAAAGATTTATGAACATGTTAAAGATTTTAAGGATGTTAAAAACAACTACATTCATTTTCAATGAGAAAAACATGACTAAAAAAGCTAAATATCTCAAAAAGCATCAATTGCTGACGTACCAAATGTCATAGCAGGAATGTACTGAAGGAGCCGAACGTTTTGATATACAAATTGTTAAAAGAGATACAGGCCGAATACAGGACAGAACAAAAAAGGATATCAATAGTGTGAATGCTTTCACACTAGATGTGATTAACTTTTCATGCTTTGACAAAATAAAATGTCTTCATTTAAATAAACTGAATCTTACGGCAACTTGACCCTGTGCAATATGTAAAACGTGCTGAAAGTTAAACATATATGAAGTAACAAGTGTCTGCTTCCAGAGACTGCATAAACTTCAACACAAAAGATCTTGTCAGAGTAAAATATGAGCTTTTCACTACATTTATTAGTGATGTTTGATACCACTGGTTTCCTTTCGGATCCTGATACAGAAAAAAACTATGTGAAAATGGTGTTTTAAACATTATAAAATAAAGTAAAATAAGAAAAGCATTTAAATAAATTGTTTATTTATCAAGAACTACAAAATACAATTTAGATCTTCTCCTAGCTGATGTGTTTTTGACCACATTTGCTTCTCTGTCCTCGGAGTTCAACGTAAACAAAAACCTTAGAGATTAAGAACTTCAAATCTTGATTTTAAATTTTACTACAATATAAATGTCCCTCAACCAACTTTAATAAAAAAGTAAAAAAACAAAAACAGAACAATAAATAGTTATTCCAGCTTTTAAAAAATAAAATCTATTCCAAAAGTTAGTTTGGCTGGAGACAGTTAAACAATATAAAACAAGTTCATCTTATTTTTGTAAACATAACATGTTTGAATTTGACCAAAGATTTACCTGTTATATAACAGTTGAATGTAATTAAGCAGTAATGAATATGAACAAAGTTTGATTTCATTGAGTGCTTTTTCCTTTTCATCTCGTCCTGAGTTTATTCCTTTAATAATAATATTTCTACAGCAACACATGAATTTATGCATTAAGCACAAGGTTGAGTTAAGTGATGATGTCGAGCAGAAGTAGGTAGAAGGTCAGTCAGGAACTAAGCGTTCGTTTCTACACCTCAGCAGCACAAAGAGACTTTTGTAGGCTATATATGTTGTCAGTGAATACTCGTCCCCTCAGGTCAGACGTGTGGCTTTTAGGCAGGAGGTGAACGGGTTTAAGTACAACCCCTGCAGAAGTGCAGAATCACAAGCAGCTCACTGAGAGACACTGTCTGATCTGAGGAGGCTCTCGTCGTGTGGCCAGGTTTACACAAACCCTGCTGCTCCTGACAAACCACGTCCTGACACAACACATTTCAGTCATTTCACTTTTACCCGTGATTAAGAAATGAAGGCAGGTAAATTGGGACCAGTCTGTTTTAATAGTATAAAATGCTGACTCAGCTGTTTTTTTTAACTTGTATGTTTTTGCAGGTCAACCTTTGAAAATCACAAATTTTTTTCTTGCACTTCAAAAATGTTTTATTTTGTTTAGAAATGTTTCCTCATAAAAATACAGTGAGATCTCTTCAATTCATTCAAAAACATTTTTCTATTTTGAATCTGCTTCAGCGTACTTCATCCATTGGCTACATTAAGAGATTAGCTACCACTCTGCTAACTTTTACCTTTCAGCTAACGTTTGCATTCTTTTATCTTTAGGCTTGTGTTTTTGCTACTTTCAGATACTGTTTTGCTACATTTATCTTTTAGAAAACATTTTCATTCTCATAGCTTTTAGGTAGGATTTTGATATGTTTTAGCTTTTAGTTAACCTTTTACTAACTCTAGCTGTTAGCTAGACTTTTGATACTTTTATCTTTAAGCCTATGTTTTGCTACTTTCATCTTAATGAGCATTTTCATAGCTTTTCGCTGGCATTTTTGATCTTTTTTAGCTTTGAGCCAACCTTTTGCTGCTTTTATACTTAAGCTTGTGTTTTGCTAATTTCAGCTACTGTTCTGCTATATTTATCTTTTAACAAGCATTTTCATTCTAATATATTTTAGCTAGTATTTTGATCTCTTTTAGCATTTAGTTAGCCCTTTTAGCTAGACCTTTGTTACCTTTAGCTTTGACTAGTGATTTGTAACTATTAGTTTGTAGCTAGCATTTTGCTACTTTTTTACTTTTAGCTAGGATTCTGCTTCTTTTAGCTTTAAGCTAATTTTTTTGCTTTCTTTCTAGTTTTTTTATTTTTAGCTTTAACAACTTGGTAAAAGGTTTCTTCAGCAAAATGCAGCAAATTTATTCAGCACTCAACGTTCACAATGCATTTTATCCATCCATCCATTTTTTTCCACTTATCCGAGGTCGGGTCGCGGGGGCAGCAGCCTAAGCAGAGAGACCCAGACTTTCCTCTCCCCAGCCACTTAGGCCAGCTCATCTGGGGGAATCCCAAGGCGGTCACAGACCAGCTGAGAAACATAGTCCCTCCAGCGTGTCCTGGGTCTTCCTCTGGGCCTCCTCCAAGTGGGACGTGCCCAGAACACCTCACCAGGGAGGCGTCCAGGAGGCACTAACTAGATGCCCGAGCCACCTCAACTGACTCCTCTCGACGTGGAGGAGCAGCGGCTCTACTCTGAGTCCCTCCCGGATGACAGAGCTTCTCACCCTATCTCTAAG
>JARVJO010000227.1:17267610-17278286 GCA_031762555.1 Cynodonichthys magdalenae | reverse complement strand
AAGGCATAGCTGTTTATTGCACGGATCTTGTTCTTGCCATTGAGCTGGCTTTTCAGGACTTGCCTTATTCGTTGGAGTTCAGGACTTGCCTTATTCGTTGGAGATATATATATATATATATATATATATATATAAGAGAGAGAGAGTTAAATGTGTATTAAAATGAAGGCTATAGTAGTTAAATCCTTTCTAGTTAGATTTATTCTTTCAAATTTATGCTATTTTAAACTCAGTACGGTGAAAATATATGAAAATACTTGTGATTTGTTTTTAAACTTCTGGACTTAAAGTTTGATGATGAAGGTGATTTAAAAAACCTGCATGTTTAGAAAAACAATTTATTAACAAAATAGCCTTCCTCCTATAATTTACACACGTATGACATTAATGGTGTGTTCTGCCTTTGATTAGGGTATATTTCTTTTCATGAATGACCCTGCTTTTAAATCAGCTTTTTACAAAAATCATTGGCTGCAGAAAAATAAGTGACTCATACCAACATATAGTAATCATAATAACCTGCCCTAAATTATTAAATGCCGAAATGTGACTTTTAATTATAACAGTTAAACTACAGGGGCTATGTATCTTTAGCAGAAAATAAACTCTTATTTTGAAAGATTGCTTCACAAATTTTTTTATTCTAAAAATCAAAACTGAACTTCAGTCTATAAAACACAATTAACTGAAAATTAAAGAAGATTTCATGTTTTATATGACAAGTTTTGCATGAGTTCTTAACTTGGTTCTGACTTCTGGAATTAAGGCCGGTGTAAAATTGTGTTTAAATGCCATATTTACATCTAAATTATTTTTTTTTTACTGCTGCCAGTACACTACTGATATCTACAAAATGTCCTCAACATTAGGATGCAGGGTCACAGGAGGTTATATGAAGATGACAAGCATGAGTAATTACTGTTTTCTTTTCAACTGTAATAATGATAATAAAACAACTTAAATAGACCTATGCATAAAACAATGTAATTCCTTAACTCTTTCTTCTGTATTTATCAAATAACCTAGATGATAAAAACATTGGCTTTTGCTTTTTTGTGTACCACCCCAAGATTCCCACATTAAAACATTTCTTCGTGATGAAAAAAGTCTGAGCATTTTTAGACTAATGACACGATATAATGCACCTAAAAGAAGGGAACTATGTACGTCTTCTACATGTAAACAGTACATATTGATACATAAAGGTCTTCTCAAGATGGCTGCAAAAAACTTGCCTAGTGCCTTCAGTTCAGGGGTTCGGAGCACTGCTTCCTTGTTGTTTACCTTACACTTCCGGGTTAAACCTTTCAAACCCCGCCCCGTTCGAGCAACAGTCCTTCCGGTTTGGCCGCCATTAAAGACAGCAGGTAGGCTTTCTGAATCGCTGTAATATTTCGTTGAAATCTACTTTAAATCTTTGACATCCGTCTGTTTCTGATGTAATTTTTTTTAATAAAATGATTTAATTGACTTTAATATACGCCTGTACTTAGTATCGTGTCCAAAAAATAGCAAGAAAATGAATTTGTAGCCGAGAGTGTTTTGGTTCTGACAACAGATGTAGCAGCATTTTAAAATACACCAATTATTGATCAAAAGGCACTGAATAATCAAGGTGTTAAACATGCAGCATATGTAAAGTTTCATGGTGTCATGTAGTTTGTAGTGTATAGTCATTGTTACTAATTTATAAGTGAATGCGGTGTTTACACGGAATACCACATCACAATTCACCACTACACCTGGTTCCCTTCACCATCATCAACCATTAAGACAACTTGAAACATATCAGAGAAAAAAATATAAACAAGTTTCAAAGAGGTTTAAGTGAATCCAGTGCAGAGAAGTCTATTTCTATCTTCGGTCTTCTCTAAATCCTTTAATGAGGAAAAAAAAAACTGTCTTCCTGATTTTTGTATGGTCTTTGATAAAGTTTCTAAAAATAAATTGTCACATTGATTCAAGCAACTGACAGCTTGGCAATAGTTTTCCATCTTTTGTAATTTGTTGTGTTTGTGCTGACAGAGTTAAGGGGGGTTTCTCAAACCCTCCTACACCTACAGAATGGCTGACTTCCAGAATGGAGACGAGCCCTCCGTTAAGTGATGAAACATGAATTAGTCAAGTGTAGCAGAGGGGACAGTCAGCTGCTTGTAAATGCATGTTTGTCTGTAGTGATGAGCTTCTGAATAAACTCTTACAGCTCCATCAAATCACTGTCTTCTCAGTGAAAATCAGACCAACCTTCACATAAAATATAAAGCTTTTCACCTGCCACCACGAAGGCAAACATATAAAATCATTATTGAATTGATAAATTGTATCTTAGTGCTTTAAATGTGGGAGATAATGCTTCATAGATATATAAACTACATAAGCTCTTCTGCACTAAAGCTGAAGAACAAATCTGAAAACCTAAGTTAGTGTTGGCATGTTGCACTTTCAGTTGCTTGAAGGTCCTGTACAGATTTCCCAGACGTGCTGCTGGAGTAGCCGTTGGCACACACCATTGTCCACAGGTCCTCCAAATATTTAGTTTTTAGTAGTAAATATAATGTGCTTGAACTACTTGGCTTCATCTTTTTGCCTTCATCTGTTGGACAGAAACATCATCAACCTGTCAGGGTCTGTAGATGTAAATGAGTCTGTATGGTCAAATCTGGCACATGATGTGCTTATGTTGTAGTCACTGATATAATTTTCATCTCTAAAAATAAACCTACATTTTTCATAATTCTAAAGTCAAACTTTTCTTCATGACTCACTTTTTACACAAACAGCTAACGATGCCCACTTTTCTATTTTTTACTCAAACCTGTAAAACTTGAGATGAACATAAAAAGACTGTTTTCATTTTTCCCTCAGATATGGCTATCCGCTACCCTATGGCAGTCGGCCTTAACAAAGGTCATCCAGTCACCAAAAACGTGACGGCTCCCAAACACAGCCGTCGACGAGGGGTGAGTGTTCTGTGGTAGGAAGCATGATGTTTGCTGAGACACTTTAAATTGGGTGATCTGTATTAAAACCTGTGGTTTGTGTGTGTCCGTCCAGCGGCTGACCAAACACAGCAAGTTTGTCCGCGACATGATTCGTGAAGTGTGCGGTTTTGCTCCATACGAGAGGCGAGCCATGGAGCTGCTCAAAGTGTCCAAGGACAAGAGAGCCCTGAAGTTCATCAAGAAGAGGGTGAGTGTCACATCTTTGACTTCTCCACCTGCCTTTTGTGGTTAAAACCTTATCAGTAGCAGCAGGATCAAGTGTTAAAATGAGGCTGAGAGTTTATTCTTTTTCAGTTTCCATATCAGAAACAATTGACTAAAAAAAGTTAACAATATTCTGCCTCATAGTGTAGCTGCACCTCCCCTGCCTCCTGTCTGTCAGTCCAGGGGTGACGAGAGCAGAAACTGACATTTAACTTCTGACACAACATGATCTGAGAAAACATGTTGTCAACCCTGAATCACAAAATAATTGAAGACACAAACATCCAGTCAGATCTACACAGAAGACAGTTACAGTTGTTCTGGACTCAGGGCCCTGTTTAGTCCTGGATTATGGTTTGCACTTAAAGAGACAGCTTTAGTTAGAAGGGTTGCCCTCAGATTTCAGTCAGCTGATCTGTTCTGAGAAAAGTGAAGCATAGGATTGTGAGTTTATAGCTGTTTTGAGAATAAGTATGTTCTTAAACCATCTCTAAAGTGAATGACTTGTTCTCTAATGTGAATGACTTGTTTTGTTTTGTTTTCTCAGATTGGCACTCACATTCGGGCCAAGAGGAAGAGAGAAGAGCTGAGCAACGTCCTGGCTGCCATGAGAAAGGCTGCCGCCAAGAAAGAATAAAGTTTCACAATAAATGTTTGTTCAACTTCTAAACCCAGCAGTCACATCAGTTTCTTTCTACTCAACTTGTAAACTGTGTAGAAGTGAATGTGTTCCCGCTGTCAAGCACAGATGTTTTGGTTGGATAGCAGATGACAAATACGTTGGTCGATCATCTGTCTTATTCTGAAAAACAAAATGTTAATATTTTATTTGCTAGCTGTTTAATCCAATACCAGTCATTTAGGAAAGTAGCATGTTCTGTTCAGAACAGATATTGTTCAAAATACAACTATCATTACTGAAAACTATCACAGCAGGAAATTACAGGTTCACAGCAGCAGCAGTTACATCAACCAGATGTGAATATATAAATGTTAGTACTAAAAAAAAAAATACAATATTGAAAACAATTAGTGCATAAAAATACACAGAATGGGGTACATTCAGTATATATTTCTATATGGTTCATTATAAACCTGGATGAGGAAAGACTTAAGGTATGTTCAATCTTTTACTGTATGTGTTGTTAATATATCAGTTTATGATGGGTTGATCTGATAACCTTGACCTAAATGTCAATTAATAGAAGACATGATGTGCATAAAGTTAAATTTAAAGCTGATTTTCCAACAAGCTGCAGGAGTTTGACTCTGAATGTCAGATATGTTAACGCTGGCTAAACCTTCAGAAGATAAAATGTGTAAGAATATCGGCGTGACTTATAATGAAGTAACAGCTGCAAAGTTTCTAAGTACCATCCTATACAACAGACATTAAAATTAGAAGTACACAAGTATAAACTTATATCTGACATACATTGGCAAATTGGTTAAACCCAAATACTTAAATTCATTGGACAGCTTCAACGCTTAGTGGCTAACATTGTTGCCTCACAACAAAAACACAAAACTACACACAAATTTCAAGTACTTTCACATATATTGAACAGACCGAGTTTAAAGAAGTATTGATCAACAAATAAATTTGATAAGAAAATATTTAACTATCAAAAATGATGGAGTCACCTGCCTCTGAGGATGTTTATTCAGTTGTTTAATTGTGTAGAAAAAAAGCAGATCACAGACATGACACAAAACTAAAGTCATTTCACGTGGCAACTTTCTGGCTTAAAGAAACACTAAAAGAAAAAAAATGTGGTAGTCAGTTACTTTTTTGAGACCAAGCAGAGGGAAAAATATATGGAATCACTCAATTCTAAGGAAAAAAATATGGAATCACCCTGTAAATTTTCATTCCCAAAACTAACACCTGCATCAATTTAGATCTGCTCGTTAGTCTGCATCTAAAAAGGAGTGATCACACCTTGGAGAGACACTAAGTGGACTGACATGAATCATGGCTCCAACACCAGAGATATCAACTGAAACAAAGGAGAGGATTATCAAACTCTTAAAACAGGGTAAATCGTCACGTAATGTTGCAAAACATGTTGGTTGTTCACAATCAGCTGTCTAAAATCTGGACCAAATACAAACAACATGAAGGTTGTTAAAGGCAAACATACTGGTAGACCAAGGAAGACATCAAAGCATCAAGACAGAAAACTTAAAGCAACATGACTCCAAAATAGAAAATGCACAAAACAAATGAACGAACTGGAGTCAACGTCTGTGACCGAACTGTAAGAAACTGCCTAAAGGAAATGGGATTTACATACAGAAAAGCTAAATAAAAGCCATCATTAACACCTAAACAGTAAAAACAAGGTTACAATGGGCTGAGGAAAAATGGTGGACTGTGGATGACTAGATGAAAGTCATATTCAGTGATTAATCTCAATCTGCATTGGGCAAGGTGATGATGCTGGAACTTTTGTTTGGTGCCGTTCCAGTGAGATTTATAAAGATGACTGCCTGAAGAGAACATGTAAATTTCCACAGTCATTGATGATATGGGGCTGCATACTGGGAGATCAGTTTGGGGATGCTCCCATTTATTGTATATATTTTGAATATTAAATGTGTCTAATACAGAGTGGAGGTCTATGGCGGCATTCAAGCAGATGGAAATTATGGTAATATGCGAATGTGACAGGGCTTAACCGATTTTAACAGAGCGGTAAAAAGCCGTATGACCTCCCAACACCCTCACCCCTTGTCTTCTCACGATGACGCTTATAGATTTCCCCTCCACACCGCCACCAGTGGTAGAGCAAAATATAGGTCAAAATGTCAATCCACATTTAAACCAAACACTGTCACCAAACTGACCTATAAAAAATAAAAGAAACCCAAACTATGCCCATACACCATATTACAAATGGCTCCTATATAATGCATCCTGCTATAGAGCAAAAACTTTGAAAACATTCCTTGAAAAAAGACACATAAGGTCAATGTCATGGCCTGCAAATAGTTCGGATCTCAATCCAGTTGAAAATCTTTGGAAGTTGAAGAAAATGGTCCATGACAATCAGAGAAAGTTGGAGCCAGATTGATAAAGAGTTCTCATTAAGTCCATGCCTCAGAGACTGCAAGCTGTGGTTCAACAAAATACTAGTGATGTGTTGGAGTGTTCTTTTGTTTCTTTGTTTTTCATGATTCCATCATTTTTTCCTCAGAATTGAGTGATTCCATAATTTGCTTATTTATTCTGCTTGGCCAAAAAATTAACCGTTACTGACTGCCACAATTTTTGTTCTTGATTTCTATCAGTGTTTCTTAAAGCCAGAAAGTTACCATTTGAAATGACTCTAGTTTTTTGTCATGTCTGTGATCTGCTTTTTTTCTATAAAATTAAACAACTGAATGAACATCCTTTGAGGCCAGTAATTCCATCATTTTTGCCAGGGGTTGACATTTTGTATGAAAATTTGAGGCAACTTGAATCAGATTTCCTCTTTATTTTGCACCTTTTGTTGCAGCCGATCCAACAGACGTCATTGGTGCTGTCACTACTTTCTAATTTTGCATCACATTTCAGTTTATGATGTTTAATTACTTTATTTAACTTGTAAATAGATGAAACATTTTCCTGAGTACCACAAACTTGGTTACACAGTTGAGCCAAAATTCAAAACTTGGTCCAAGCCAAGGGCCAATTCCTGTCAATAAAAATGTTATATAACAAATTAATCTTATACAAATACAAATGATCTTTTCCAAATGATGTTTTATGCAACATTTTGAGTAGCCTGCATAACAAATAAAGGAAAAAAAGACACATCATTAGCATTAATTTCTTCTTAAGTTTTTCATTTAGTAATTTTTGGAAATGCATTTTATTACAGTAAAGCAAATTTGGTTAAAATGTGTTTTTTTTTTCACTTCATGCTTTAACTTTTCTTTACTTTTACACATATACATCACTTTAATGCACTTATTTTAAAAAAGTTTCATAATTAAAGTAGTAAGTAGTATTGAGTGTTGTGTTGGAAACAAATTTGTTGACAAAGACGAGTCAAACTTTTAAATAGGTTTAATACGTTTAATGTCATTCATCAACTCATTCATTCCTGTTTGGATGATTAAAATAAAATACTTAATGATAATGTTTTGTAAATACATCTAAAACTAGTTTTTTTTAACCCGTGAATTAAATCTTTTACTAAATTAAGTGTGTTCAGATGAAGGTTTTACATGCTGTGAGCAAGCTTCCTTTTTCAGTTTAATTGACAGGTCTGACAAATTTACCGTCCCAATATGGCGGCCGTACTGACGTGCCAAAGAAAATCTCCATCTACTAGTGCAGTGGTGCAGACCAAGGTGTCGACGACAACTATAGAATTACTTCTATACTTATCTATGGTCGAGTCTAGTTTTTTTTTCATGTCTATCTGATCCTGCCCAGCCCACGCTTTTAACGTTGGCTGGCAGGAGTTATCCTTGCCGCTGATTGGCTGTGGTAGCTGTCTGTTCAGCGGTGGGGTATGTTTAGCTGATTGCATTATTGGAATCGGATTTATCCTTTTCTAGTCCAACTGTGCAGGGTTAATTGCCTTTTTCTTGCTATTTTTAAGGACAATATTAATTTACCGCGTGCTTTGCTTGCTGGAATCTAATTAGGGATCAAGTTTTGGATTATCGGTAAAGCACGGAAACAAACAAACAATTACCGAAATGTCTTCGGACCGGGCCAAGGAAATTTTAAAGGGCTTTAAACTGTATCCTTTTTATTGTTTGTTGGTGATGCGACGCGCATGTTTGACTGGATTCTATGGTAAAACTGTTTATTTAACAAGCTAGTTAGCTCACATCATGAACCGTTTGGAAGGTGGGTATGTGTTAGCTGCTCTGGCTAACCTGAGTCACTGACCATCACTGCAACAGCTTTTAAGTACTGTAAATACTGTGTATTAAGTACTTTACATCTGACTATTAAAAACATACTCATGTTTGTACTTTACATATCAATATAAACAAACCTTACTGTTTGTATAAAGTACTTTATGTCTAAATTTTAACAAACCCTACATCGGATTGTACAAAGTACTTTGCATTTTAGTAAAAACACACACACACTGTCCGTAGGAGTACTTTATATTTGATTATAAATTATTACACCACTAACTATGTACTTTTAAATCTAAATATAAACACTCCTTAATGTTTGTATAAAGTATTTTACATCTAAGCTTTACCAAACCTTACAGCTGATTGTATAAAGTACTTTACATCTTAGTATAAACACACCTTACTGTAAAGTATTTATATCTGAATATTAACAAACCGTACAACTGACTGTAAAGAGTACTTTGCATCTTAGTATTAACACACCTTATTATGACTGTACATCTGAGTTTGAACAACATACTTCTAGTGAACTTTACATCTGAGTATTGACAAAGCCTACACAGACTGGAAGTACTTTACATTTAAGTGTAAACACACTGTAGGATTACTTTACATTTTAGCATAAACAAAAATACCACTAACTGTATAAAGTACTTTACATCTAAGAATAAATATACCTCCCTGACTGTAAAAAGTACTTTACCTCTGTGTATAAACTGCATATTTTGGTGTAAACGAATTGTTTCTGTATTAAGTACTTAACATTTAGGTACAAACAGATGTAATAATGTCTGTACTTTATATGTTTTCTATCTTGGTATAAACATGTCTTACTGACTATATGGAGTACTTTACATCTAAGTATTGACTTACTGAGCGTAAGTACTTTACATCTTAGTATAAACACACAATGTCTGTAAGAGTACTTTACATTTTAATATTAACTAATATACAACTAACTGTATAAAGTACTTTTTTAGGATGAACTAACAATATTGACGGCACCGAGTACTTTACATTTTAGTATAAACAAATCTACCACTAATATATAAGTATTTCATGTCTTGAGTATTAACAAACATTTTCCTGTGGGTAAGAAGTATTTTACATTTGACTGTAAACAAATGTAATGACTATATTGAAAGTACTCTAAATCAGAGTATAAACATACATACTGTATATAGCTTGTTAGCTGTAGTAATTTCTTATGTAACAAATGTACTACAGTCAGTATAAAATGGTTGAAATCTCAATACAATGCATCAGCTGTAGTGAATGTCTTATTATGCAAACATGCTACAGTGAGTATGAAGTACTTTACATCTCAGTATATTGTCAGTGTAGTAAGAAGCTTTCAGTAGCTGTTGCTCGGTTGGCAGCAGCCACTATAAAACTGTGTTAGCTCCTTCTGTAAGCAGATTTTTGTGTAGCTGTAATCTGTAGCAGCTCATATATCTGAAGTTAATCTGTAGGTGCTACTTTGGTGTTGCTGTGTTTTAATTATGTATTACACAATCTTTAAAGTTTTACATACAACTTCCAAAAAGTACATTAGAGTCAGTCTCAGCGCTGTGATGTACTTCTAAATTTATTAAATTGGATCAGAAATGACTCGGCACTTATGGGTAAAACATTTCATCTTATAGATTTCTCTGTTATGCGTCATCAAGCAGAAACAATCTTTAATTTCTTAGTCAGGCTGTGCACCCAGCACCAACAAATCCATAATATTAGACTCATTTTCAAACAAATGTTTTAAATTAGCTCTATAAAGAGTGGTTCGTCTTGCTTCACGCTGTGCTTCCATTTTTTCATTGTGGCTTTGTTTCCTCCTCTTCCTCATCATTTCCTGAAACGTACAGTTTATTTGGGACTGTGCAGGCTTTCTGATTTTGTCGGTAGAGTTAAAGGCAGCAAAGGTGACATCACCTGTTCTTTATCTCACCTGTGTTTCATCAGTCTGAGCCTCTGTGATGAGAGCCTTGACTGCTTTCTCCACACTCAGTGGATAGAAGGCAAGTTTTAGTCAGCCTCTTTGATTGATTGATTAAAAAAAAAAAACAATTAAAATGTGGGACGTAAAACTCAAGTTTGTGTAAGAAACGTGGCAGAAATGCCGTGTGCTCATGTGAGCAGCACCGCTCCTACATGTGTTACACGTTCAGATTAGGAGCCAATCCGGATTTGAATGTAGAAGATTAAAGCATTTTCACGTTTCTCATTCACACCTCCTGACAGTCAGTCTGTTGTGTCATCATCCAAAGAGAAAACTGAACCTTCTGAGTCTGCATCACTTTGTGTCACGGTAAAGATATTCAATTCAATTTAATAATACTTTATTAATCCCAAAGGGAAATTAAAAGTTGTAACTCATATTATCCTGGTTTCTTTAAAGAGTTGTTATAGACACTAGCCGTGTTTCCATCCAATTTAATTCGAATTTTGAGCAAATTTCTAAAATTTCGCAAAAAGGAAATAAATAATAAATGCGACTCAAGACGTGTTTCCATCAACTGGCTTAATGCGAATCACCCAGTAATTACGTCAGACGCATGTCTGTAGTAAACAGGAAGTAGGAGTCGCAGGAATACACATCCC
>JARVJO010000227.1:17232366-17245093 GCA_031762555.1 Cynodonichthys magdalenae | reverse complement strand
AAGCACAGATTTCCACTGGTCTAATGTCCATTCCTTGTGTTCTTTAGCCCAAACAAGTCTCTTCTGCTTGTTGCCTGGTGAGGTCTGCAGTTCTTTGGATGATGATGTGGGGTCTTTGGGACCTCTTGGATGAGTCGTTGCTGATCTCTTGTAGTAGTTTTGGTCAACCAGCTGGTCCTGGGAAGGGTCACTACTGTTCCATGCTTTCACCATTGTGGACAGCAGCTCTCACTGTGGTTCTGTGGAGTCCAGAGGCTTTAAAAATGGATTTATAACCTTTTCCAGACCGCTAGATCTCAGTTACTTTGTTTGTAATTTGTTCATGAGTTTCTTTTTCAGTATCTTTTGGTCTACTTTACTTTGTCAGGCAGGTCTTTTTTAAGTGTTTTTTGATTGAGAACAGGTGTCAGTAATCAGGCCTGGGTGTGGCCAGGGAAATTAAACTCAGCTTACAAAGATGTGATGAACCACAGAGGGGCATTTACAGTTTCAGACAGGGCTCTGTAGGTTTGGATTTATTTCCCCCCTAATAATAAAAACCATTTATAAACTGCATTGTGTTTCTTTGTCTCATATTTAAATGTGTTTGGTGATCTGAAACATTTAGGTGTAACAAACCTGTAAAAGAATGAGAAATGAAAAAGGGGACAAACATTTTTTTACACCACTATGTTAAACTGGTGTGGACAATTAATGTGCAGTTTTACATGACATCACATGTGTTTGAACATGTGACTGGTTAATTTTATACCATACCAAAACTGTGGATTTTAGTGCAGGGATGTTATTGTGGCCCCCCTCAGAAAAATCCTAGCTCCTTCACTGCCATTATCTAAAATCTGATTGGATAATGTTTGAAGTGGCTCCTGGTCAGATTATCTCCAGTCAAACTCTTCATCTGAGTCTATTTATTTTATTAACAGTTGATTTTATTTCCATCAGGGCTCGCCGGTCACCCTGTGGAGGCCTCTCAGTTGCCCCAAGTCAAAGCTGAGGGGATTCAGTCCAACGGCCCGTCTCATCCAGAGGAGCCTCCCCCTCCTGACACCAGCTCCAACGGCTGCAGCCAGCTCAGCTCGCCCAGCCACGACCGGAACGGCTCTCTGGAGCCTCTGCCGGACCACAAAACCCCAGCAGCACTGTCGCCCGACAGGCCCGCCAAGAGGTGCAGGACAGAGGCAGAACCACCGGGCCCGGTTGAGGTGGAACCAGCCAGAACACACGAGAACTGAACGGACTCGGCAAAAAGACTCTGACGTAGGGGGACGAGTTTCTCCGTTCTGAGCGGAGGAACCTCAGTCGACTCGATGAAGGATGTCCGAAGGTTCCTGATAGTCTGCGGAGCCCCCCCAGACCGTCTGCAGAGCTCACCCCAAAGCACCACAGCAAAACCATATCTTACATCCAGTCATCGTCTCTATTCTGAGTTTTGGAGAGCGTCAAAATTTTGCCAAGAATTTTCTTTTACTATTTGTACTTAAATTACCAGCGATATTTTTTTACACAGGAGATATTTATATTTTTTCACCAAAAGAAAAAAAGAGAAACGTGAATGGCTGTTGGTGTTCGAAGACGTTTTGTTTGCTGTTGAAGAATGTTTGAACCACAACGATGTAATAAAAACAGGTCCGTGCTGGACCCGACAGAAGCGGTCCGGGCTCCTGTCTGTCGGTGAATAAACCTGCAGGTTTGTTCGTGAAGAGCAGCTGACATCAGTGATGTCCTGTAATATAACTCACGTAGACCTCTGTATTTTTTACATTTTCAGAGTTCGATGCTTTGTTTGTACTAGACAGAAAGTTTGTGACCTCACCTGTAAAGTCTGTACAGATTTCTTACATTTTTTCCCCCCTCATACATGTCTGGATCTTCTGGTCTTCCTTGTAGGCTCTGTGTTTATGTTGGGAAACTTCAGCTCAGTTTCTCTAAAATGGATGTAATTTAAAACAAAAAAAGGATCCATTCCTCTTTCCTGGTCTGACAGAACTTCCGGTCTGTAACGTTTGAGTCAGTTTGAGAGATTTTCTGCAGATGTTCGCTCGCGTTTCGCTTTCAAACAAAAAAAACCCTCTGTTGGTTCTTCAGAGCAACAACTTGTTCTGGTTCAGAAACTTCTCAGCTTTAATGTTTTACGTTGTACTCCAGGTTTCCTCAGTGCTGATTCATGTAATGTTCTTTTCTTTTTCTGACAAATAAAGCGTATTCAACAACTGCTCATTAACAGTGCAGCTGAATACATTTGATAAATATCCACACATACTTAAAAATATTTATTTTTATATTTTTGTAAACAAATGTACATATGTAGGTTGAAATGAAAGTCTTCATTATGTTGTAAAAAAATTATACAAACACGGATTTAATTGAAACTAATTAAAAACATGTTGCTAACAGTATATAAAATATAACACACATGTTTAAAAAAAAAAAGTGATGATTTCTCTTCAGAACGTTGAGGATCAGGACCAGACTTTGAGTTACGCCTTCTCTGTAATCCCAAGCATTAGTAGTCAGATTACAGATTATTCCATATAAATAAAAGGTGTTAGTATCTGAAGGGTCTAGTTTGGACTCACTCGTGTGTTCCTGTGTGAAGGTGATGTAGGAGTAGACCAGGCTGCCGGCGATGCTGAGGAGAAACATCTGTTAAACGTCTTCAACAGATATAATCTGAACATCAGCACTGACCACTTACAGCAGAAACATTTTTATATTTAACTTCCTGGCTGGACTCTCCCTTATGCCTGATTTATCCTCCATAATACGTGTCGCTGATGCAGCTGCAGGACAAAAATTGTGTATTTTCCTTCCTCGACCCCCCGCTGAGACCCTGTCTAGCACATTGCCCCCAGGAAGAACATGTTTTGCAGGGCATTGTGTGATTGGTCAGACGTTCACAGGTGTGTTTATTCAAAGAAGCAGGTGAACAGTCTGTACAACTGATCCAGCAAATCTTAAATAAGAATAAAGATCATGGAAGAACAAACAAAAAATGTTTTATTTGTGAACTGTACAGCTGAAAGAAATGATCTACATGTATCTTTCTGTAGACCAAGTTTATTATATCCTCATCCAGGCTGACAGTTTTCAGCTGCTCTTCATCTTCTTTCAAATGAGGCAGGCAGAGTATTTAAGGTTCAGAGATTAAAGCAGCAGAAATATAAAGGTTACCCAAGCATCGCCCTCCACCACCCAGATACACATTCATGAGCTTCTTCCTGCACACAGGTCAAAGTTTTTCACTTAAATAGGTGTATACTGTGTACACGACCTTAGTAAAAGTAAATAGTTTAGTGTCCAAACATTCAGATTTTTAAGACTGATGAAGAGGAGTGATTTAAACTGCTGTTCTCTGATTTACTGTTTTACCAAACTCACAGATTTCTCCATAAAAACTATAATTTAATTCCAATGGATTATATTTACAGGTCAGGACTTTGATTAGGCCACTCCTAAGTCTTAAATTAGTTTTATGTAAGTCATTCAGAGGAGGACTTGCTGGTGTGTTTAGGATTATTGTCCTGCTGCAGAACTCATGGTTGGACATTCTCCTTCAGGGTTTGTTGACAGATGACAGAATTCATGGTTCCATTCACCACAGCAAGTCTTCCAGCCCCAGACCATCACACTACCACCATGTTTTCCTGTTATGTTCTTTTACATCTAAACCAGATGTAATGAGACTTTCAGACCATTCTCTGTAAACTCTAGAGATGGTTGTGGGTGAAAATCCCAGTAGATCAGCAGTTTCTGAAATACTCAGACCAGCCAGTCTGGCACCAACAACCATGAAACGTTCAAAGTCACTTAAATCACATTTCTTCCCCATTCTGATGCTCGGTTTGAACTGCAGCAGATCGTCTTGGCCATGTCTACATGCCTAAATGCACTGAGTTGCTGCCATGTGATTGGCTGATTTGACATTTGCGTTAATGAGCAGTTGGACAGGTGTACCTAATAAAGTGGTCGGTGAGTGTATTTCAGGTAAGACAGAACACAGATGTATTTACCCGCGTGATCTTCTGCTGCTTCTCTTCTTCTACAGCCAGGAAGCTGGTACAGTAGATAGGAACAACGACTTTCTGCAGCGCCATCAACAAATCCTTTTGCTGCTTCCTCTGGCTGCGAGTAAATAAATTTACACATCACTTCACAAAAATTAAATCAATAAACCACAACGTGACATATGAACCATTTTATGACACACCCAAGATTCTACTGTGTGTCGTGGCTTTAGTTTAGTTTCAATTAATTTTTCATTAAGACTAGAACATCTGAAGGAATGCTGCAAAATCATAAAGCATTTATTCTGTGTCCAAACTAAAATCTGTAAATATTAGTCCAAACTCAAAGATGAAACAGCAAAAACATTCAACTAGAGAGAAGCAACAGAGTGCCTGTCAGAAGGAAAGCCACTCTATTACTCTGATGAGTATGAAGGGTTTGGATACCAGTGATGGAGGACGTCATTCGTTAAGTAGATGAGGTGTAGGCGCAGTTCAAAATGTGCACTATCGACTGTGATGCGGTTGCGAAGATGTGACGCCATCAGTTCACAGTGTTGTGGAGACTTGGCGTTGTTGAACATCCAGTTCTTCCCAGCCTGAGAGGAAGACATGCACAGATGAAAAGTGAAGTTTTTAGTGTTTTTTTTATCATAATCTAAATCAGGATGTTCACTACATGCTTACAGAGATGGCGTCTTTAGTGCAGGTGTCGATGATTGGCTGTAGCAGGTTGTCAAACTCTGTGATGTCCAACTGAGTGTCCAGCAGCAGCTTCTGCGTCTGCTGCTCCATGGCCAGGGCAATGGCAGCAGTTATTTGTTCCTACATTCAGGAAAGTTTCAAAAAGTGAAGAAAACAAAGGAAGTAAAATTATTTTGATGCAAAACTTTCACATTGATGTGGACCACTGCCAGCTTGATGCAGTGTCTCAGCTACGCTGCTCTTTATAGTGGCAAGAAAAGGTTTGATTGTTGAGTGTTGATCAGCTGGTCAGACTGAAAACAATCAGAAACTCATTCCTCTGTTCCTCTCTTATTAAAACTATTTACTATCTCTTGTTTAACCCCCCACTTGGTACCTGTCTGAGTGTGTGCAGGTGCTGCTCCTGTTGCTGCAGATTCCACTGACTCTGTTGGATGAGCTCATCAAGAGGAGCAGCAGCAGCAGCAGCTGGTGGAGCGACTGGAAGCTGAGCCATCATCTGGATTGGAGGAGGAGGGATGTCGACAACATCTTTGGCACCGGGGAGGTACAAATCTACAAAACAAAAAGCAAAACAGTCTGAAGGTTTGGTAAAAACTGGTCCTGAGAGGGTTTCAGCTGTAAGACTGCAGACACGATGTGTGTCACTGAAGACAATGAGGCAGTTTGTCAGTCATGAACAAGACACAAATAAACTCAATGACCTCAAGTTTGTATCTGTAAATGTTTAAAAGAAAGCTAAAACATTAATTAAGGCCAATAAAATCAAGAAGTACTGTCCTACTGAAAAGCATGATCATATGACAGAACCTCAAATTCTCTATGGGGTGCAGGTCAGACCAGTTTGTTGCCAATCAGACCCAATGGTACCATGTCATTAAAGCAGTGTTTCTGTCAGTGTCAGCAGGAGCCAACATTTTTTAGCAACACTGACACAAAATGCACAACAGATCATCGTCACTGTGACACACTGGTGAGGACTTACGTGGCTGTTGCTCCAATGCAAGTCTGCACTTGTAGTAGCTGAAGTATTCTCCCCCAAAGAGAAAGGAGAACTTGGGGTTGTCCTTCTGTTTCTCCATTGTCATTTTCTCAAACTCGGGTCCATTTCGAGCCACAAACTGGGCCAACTTGTCGATCACGTTCCTCAGCTCTTGATCTGGAAAGCGAAGGGAAATGTTTAATTAAACTGCAGCAGTGGTCTGCACAGAAGATGCAGTGATGACAGTTTGCTTGACTGCTTCCAATGTTCAACCTTTACTAAGCCTTGACTACACAGTTTTCATTTTAACCAATTCTGAGTTCTCTATTAAAACTACAGGGTGTAAAAGTGCATGGATTTCTTTAGAACAGTAGGTTGAAAAAAACTTTAACCAATTAGACTATTGCACTGTAAAAACAATTTTAGTTTCTGCCCATATCTGATTTTTTTGACAGTCTGACAGATCTAACTTTTTTTTTTTTTTAAATACAACCCAGGTCACTATGGCTAGTCCACAATCCAGGTCTGACTTTTTCTTTTTGTACGGTGTAGGGATGGAAGTTATGGTGTCTTACGTTATGATTTTACTATTACTCCATCAGAGTCAAGTGTGAACAGCTTTTTTAACCTTTTTACAGTCACTAAAGCACATGATCAGTATTTTACAATGCATTGCAGTCTAGATATTCATGTCTACTTCTGGTTCTTTTAAATACTCTTAGTCTTATCAGTGTTTGTATCTACTCAGCTTTCATTCTGACATCCAGCAACATTACACAATGAGGACATTTTACGATAACAACATTCAATACCAATAAAACAAATACATAAATACAAGACACAAGGCTCACGTAAGAAACCTAGACTACAGAGTTGACCTTGAATATCAAAAACAAAAAACAGCTGTTTGAGAGCATGTACTTGATTTTATTCATGCACTATAATATCTGTAAAAAGTTCAAAGACCTACAGTGTGAACAAAAGGTCTTACTCAAATAACAAAACAATCATTAATTGCAGGCAGTCAAATATTTGACATTATGTCACTACGATCTTACAAATTGGTTACTAAAGGTTTTACAAATCACCAAGTTTACTTGATTCTTCTCTTAATTTAAAATATTTTAGTCTAAGTTTGAATAGTCTATGTATGTTGTACTATTGTTTTTTACAATGTGGTCCAGATGCCAAATCAATGCAGAATTAAAGTATTTTTGAGGTTTAAAAAATAAAAACATTCAAGGTTTCACAAATCATAAACTGACTTTTAATGAAGTCTAGAAAACATTTTGGCCAGGTTTGAAGTGTCTCATTACTAGTTGTTTTTTTTTTACTAAAGCTAAACATACAAGATTACGTGAAATAAAACTTTCTTGAAGCGTCAAATCTGAAGCTAGCTTCAATTCCGTTCAGAAAACATTAGGATTAAAGGCAAAATGACTTCTAGTTCGCTGTTACCAGTTTAATTTACATAACCTAATCTGCTTCAGTTTAAAGGCACACACATGGAGCTAAGGTAATAAATACATTTACAAACGTAGCTTCTATTAGCTCAGGCGTTATAAACAAGGCTAACGTTAGCTCTGCATGATGCCGAACGACAAGGAGAAAAACAGCCGGGAACCGCTCACCTTCAGGCGGATTAGGGACATCCATGTTGTGTCGATGTTACAGCGAAACAGTAAACATCAACTTCTACTGGCAAAAAATATTGAATATTGCTGTATGTTAACAAATGGTTCCTAAAATATAAATTCATTTGCTGCTGCACTGCACCGGAAGCTCTAGGCTAACAGCGCGAGCGGAACGGAAGAACTTCGGTCAAGTTTTCCTACAGCGCTCCTTGTGGTCAGGACAAAACTTACACAGGAGGAAGATTAAAATAACTGCTTTATTAATGCAACTCCAGAGCTCTGGTAATTGAAAATTACCATTTTGTTGAACAGGAAGAACCGAGACAACATTTTTAATAAACTTTTTATTGTTTAGCATTTTAAATCAACATCAAACAAACACACCCCACCCTGGCACATTGTAGTAGAAGTTTCCTACAGGTGTAAGAGTTTCATACCTGTGTCCTTTCTGGGTCTCAGTCCAAAACCCTGCATGTTTGCTTTATTGGAGTTTTTGACTTTAGCTGTAAGACTGTTTCATTGTTTGCTCTGTGATGGACTGGTGACCTCTGACCCACAGATTGTCAACAACTCAATCTTCTCTAACTGAAATCACGTTGCCAGAACTGCAGATGACTACTCTATGTGGTCTTAATTAATAAAGTGTAGCCTTCTGACCAGTATGTCTCATGGTTAGACACTGTCACAGTTCCTGCACTACATTGGTTAAATTGTGGCATTTGGAAGTTGATGAAAAAGAGACAAATCTCTAAAATCATGGCTTGTTTCTGATCAATCTCATTGAAAAAATTATAGTGACAAACAAAATTGGTAGAGCTAAAGCTGATTTTCTAATAGGTTATTAAAATATATATTCAATAAGGTCTGTACCAAGAAATCTTTCTCTAGCAAAGTCCTTGGAATTATTGTAAATACTTAAATAAATATCTTTTAAAATTAATTACCAGAAAAAATGTTGCCATGTAAAAGAAAAAAAATACTAAGAAAATGTTTAATTCTACTGAAATTTAAGAACAGATCTGGGTCCAGATAATACTTTTTCTGGAACAGGATCTGGACCTGTGCCTGTTGGGGTCCCAGTTGTATTTTTAAATTGAAGTTCCATTGTAGCTGTAGTACATAGTCTACTCCAGTAGGAGGCGGTATAAACTCCAAATGGGTAATGTATTATACTGAATTAATTGAGAAGAAGAAGAAAAAAGACGAAGAAGAAACCGAAAAAAAAATTCTGGTTCTTGTGACAGCACCGATCGAGCGGCTCATAAACAAGTCTCTGTAAAGTCTGTTATCCGAACTAAAAAAAAGAACCTGGGGAGTCCGGGGGATCGCTGCCCCCCCTGCGGACCCCATGCAGGACCGGACATGGCTGAGAGACTAGAAACCGAGGTAAGGTTAGGGTCCGGATGAAATTGAAAAAGTACTCCTCACTTTCATCATGTTTTGGTTTGTCAAAAAACACCCAGAACTTCACGAAAAAGTCTGGACCAGACTTTAAAGAATATAATAACAAGAACCAACAGCAGCTTAATGGGTAGGGTTCGGTTCGATCCGGATCCTGAGGCAGAATCATGTTGTTTCATTATCATATCAGTTAGTTTTTCTTTTCTGATTACATATCGGTGTAATAAGATCATATCATTTAATATAAATATATTTTTAGGTGTAGTAAGATTACATTACGGGTGGCATGGTGGTGCAGTGATTAGAGCGGTCGCCTCACAACTCTTAGTTTCGACTCCTGCTCTTTCTGTTTGGAATTTGCATGTTCTTCCCGTGCAGGAGTGGGTTTTCTCCGGTTTCCTCTACAGACTAAAAACATGCATGTTAAGTTAACTCTCTCACCTATGCAGCCTGCATAGGTGAGAGAGTGTGACAGGTTGCTTGTCTGTATGTGTCACAGTGATGGACTGGAGACATGTCCAGTGTGTCCCCCCTGGGAACTACTGGTGATAGGCATTTGCAAACAGGAAAGGAAAAGCAGGTAAAGAAATTTACAGAACATTTTGAAAATTGTTTAGACAGTTATTTTTCAGACTGCTGAACCTTTGCCAAGTTTTACCTCTGAGTGATTCAGACTCTAAAAGGCCCTTTATAGACTCAGTCCTCTGATTTTGTGAAACCCACCTCCATTTACTGTGGCAGAGTGGTTAGGGGAGTTCTGCTGTAACCGGTGGGTGGCCGGCTCGATCCCTCGTTCCATCAAAAAGGTGACTTTAGCTAGACAAGAGACTTCACCCACCTTGCCTGCTGGTGGTGGTGTATGGCAGCCCCGCCTGACTGACAGCTGTGGCTAAAAGGCACTATGTAAGTTCAAGCCCTTTGACGTTTATTTCCAATAAAACGTCAAACTTTTTGTCAAACGTCAGCCAACAGAGTGGCTGAGGGCAAGAACCTGCACAGTGTGGTTGGTTAAATTAACTACACCTTTTTAAATGAATGGTTAGTTAACCTTGTAAACATCAATAATTAAGGATAATTCATGTGTAATAAGCTATAACACATTTATTAATGCTTTACTCATAAAGGTTAATTACTTCCAAAACAACATACTCATTGGTAATTCATGCTTAATAACTCATGAATTAACTATTTTATATATTGTGTGTATAATTAATTATCAATTGTGGTAATTTTATGAAGCATTCACACCATTAAAGTCATGTCCAAAACTTTCATCTCCTTCAGGATATTTCGGCTATGATTTTTGGTATTTCAGCTATTAATACTTTTTCAGATGTTTGGCCTTTTCAGCCTTTTTTGTTCTTATTGAAAATGAGCTGTCTTCAATATCTTTAAAACCCTTCAAAATAGTAAAACCTTTCTCGCACTTTTCACCTTTTGTTCTAGTTCTGCTTTTTTAACTTCTTTGTGCCAATTTCTTCAAAGCTTCCTTCGGCTTATTTATTTATTTTTCAAATTTTAGCTTTTTCTGCTCTTTCAGCTATATTTCTCTTTTCAGCTATTCTGTTAATTTAAACTTTTTTATGTTTCTATCAGCTCCTTTCTGCTAATTTCAGTTGTTTTTTTTGCCGTTTAAGCTACTCTTTAGCTATTTTCAGCTAATTTGAGCCTTTTTTCAGCTAAAGTCCCCTTTTTGTGGTAATGTCAGCTTGTTTCTGCTTAACTGAGCAGCTCTTTCTGCTTCTTTGTGCTAGATTCAAGTTTTTTCAGCTACATTTTAGCCATTTTTCCTGCTAATTTGAGCTTTTTTGGCTATTTTACAATCTACAACATTTTTGTCTTCTTTTCTGTTTTTTTATGCAAAAATCTAGCAGAAAATGCAAATTTTAGTTTCTTGTGTGTTCTTACTTATTTACTGATCTTTGGATGCACCTAAAATATTAGATTTTACTGCATAATACACTATGTATGATTGTTTCGATGACATTTATCTTATCTTATCTTATCTTATCATATCTTGTGTCTCCAGCTGGACTGATGATTGTGTTTTTTATCCTGTTGCACTGGTAAAGTTTATTCACGTTTGAGATAATATTATTCAACATACTGTAGAGGAAAATGTACCTGTATTTTTAAAATGACTATATGTGCTCCAGGATTGAATTAGTTTTACTTGCTGTATGACAGAGAAGGAGCAGATGAGCCACAGGAAGTGGAGCTGCACAGTCTCAGTGAACGTCGGCCTGAGTTTTCTTCTCTCTCTGCTTCTGACGCTCAAACAAATCTTTTTGTTTTGGCCAGGAAGTAAAGACAGATCTTTTGATGACAAAAGCAACCATTTATTTCTTCACAGTAGAAAACCTATTTCCTTCTGTGCTTCATGTTTAGTTGGAGGAGGCGGACCAGATCTACCTGCTCATGAAGGAGGACTATCGGATATCTCGAAATGTGCGCCTGGCGTGGTTCCTCAGTAAACTCAACCAGGTCATCTGGCCTGCCTCAGTGCCTGAAGTGGTGAGAAATCCTAAACTCTTAGAGTTAAAGTGCCCAAACATGCATTTCCTACAAATATAAAAAGTGGAAGAAAACATCTTAATATTTAATAAACACATCTGAGCAGCGTGACTTTATTTTATTAATGTTATCTTTCCAATAATGTATTCCTGTTTCTCACTAAGGTTTGATGTCACAGACTCTTTAATCTCTTCTTATTTACCTGTTTTATCTGTTGACTCGTTCATCTGGAAAGGACTCCGGGGTCCAGAGTCCGCATGAATTAGCTGATTTCTTTAACAAAGACATCTGTAAACATTTCATGGTCTGGTTTTATGGAGGTACCACCTTCTCTCTTCCAGCTGAGCTCAGAAAATGAGCTGGACCTGCTGAGCCTGTTACCTAAAGGATGGCAGCCAGGGAGCCCCCCCAGCACGCAGCCTTGTGTCTTAATGCCCTCCACCTGGGCCACCTTCCTGGCCCGCCGGTACCGCTTCATCATCGAGCTGGACCTCAGCCCCTCCACAGGGATCGTGGTAAGACGTTTGTTGGCTTTCATTCCCCTTAAAGCTTGATCAGATTTCCACCCAGGTTACAGACTGGTGGTCCGATTCAGGGGGGCTGCAGCCGGCGGTTCTGGAGCCACTTGTGACGTGGCTCCTCGTGACTTTGACACAAAACCACACAAACTGAGGAATGTTAAAATTAAAATACTAAAAACACAACATGTTAGGCCTCCTTAGTTTTTAACAGTTGTATCAAAATTTATAACAAATATAAATTTAAAACGCTAAAAACTCCTTGGACCTCATTTGATCCACGTTTGCAGAAAGATCTTGGTCTTCCGGAGGTTTTAGTTTGTGTTTTCGGTCTTTTTCAGGATGACAGCACAGGAGAGATGATCTTTGACGAGGTCTTCCGCGCCCTGTCCAGGTGTCTGACTGGTCTGGCTCAATCGTTCAGGGTCCCCGGAACAGACCAGCTCTTCAAGCCCAAGATCTTCATCACTATCTTGGTGTACTCTTCGATTGTTGGCCTCACGTCACATCAGGTCGGATGAATCACTGGAGCAGTGAACAAAGACAAATGTAGAGTTTAGGGTCTAAACTTTTATAGGGCAGTGAGTTAAAAATCATTCTTTTGTTCTGAGTGTGTGTTCATGTCTGAGTAACCACAGCTGGAAGTTAGAAACTACTAAAGTGCTTTGGGGTCCTTCTATACAAATTCAGGTCATCTACCTACAGAGCAGAAGTCCAGGTCCCTCATGTATAAAGGAGTACACAGCTTTCACACTAAAAGTTGGCATACGGATAAATTTAGAAAAGTGCGCAGCACAAAAAAAAATTCAGATGTATAAAACCGTGCGCATGCATGTTTCTGCACAACTTTCTTTTATACATCCCAACAAACGTGGAACTGAGCGCACCTCATACTCCTCCTCTGACACGCCTGGATTTAAATATGTAAAATAGATGCAAATGTGTCCAACGTGTGTTTCTGCTTAGATT
>JARVJO010000227.1:17173295-17191926 GCA_031762555.1 Cynodonichthys magdalenae | reverse complement strand
GAACGGCGCATGCGCGAAGGGAACATTCAGTGCTTTCAGCACCGCCCTCTGGCGGTCAGCAGGGATGAAATAGAACCACATGTACTGTAAGCTTGCACAGTATTTATTCCAGTTCAAACTGATGTTGACCTGAGTTTTCTCCATCTGTTTAATCATGGTATAAAACCCTGTCATCACGCACACTGGTCCTCAGTTTAAAGGATTTAGTTGTGAAATCTTCACAAAAAAAGTGAAAACATCTCTACGGAACATTTTAACCTTAAATCCATCTGGATGCTTGTTCCATGTCACAGTTGGTCCTCAGCAAAACCTAAAACTCAACTAAAAGGACAACCCCAATCCCATGATGGGACATTATGGAAAACTTAAATAAAACCAGAATATGATGCAAATACATTGCAAAGACAAGATATTTATTGTTTTTTTTGTTTTTTTTAAATATTCTCTCATTTTGAATTTGATGCCTGCAGCACATTCCAAAAATGCTGGAACAGGACATGTAGTTTTCAGCATTAATGGTTCCTTCACAGATGTGCAAGTTAGTCATGCCATGGGCACTAATACACCCCCATACCATCAGAGAGGCTGGCTTTTTAAGTTTGCTCTGATAACAATCTGGACAGTCCTTTTCCTTTTTTTTTTTAACCTGGAGGACACAACATCCATCTCAGATGAGCTCGGGTCCAGAGAAGCCGGCAGTGTTTCTGGGTGTTGTTGATATCTGGCTTTGGCTTTGCATGATAGAGCTTTAACTTGCACTTGTAGATGTAGAGATGAATTGTGGTTACTGACAGTGATTTTCTGAAGTATTCCTAAGCCCATGTGGTAATATCTGTTACAGAATGATGTGGGGTTTTTAATGCAGAGGGATCAAATGTTACGGGCATTCAATGTTGGTTTTAGCCTTGCTGTTCCAGATTCTCTGAATCTTCTGATGATATTATGGTCTCTAGATGATGAAATCACTAAATTCCTTATGTTCTTAAACTGTTGACTATTTGCTCACACAGTTGTTCACAAAGTGGTGAACCTCGCTCCATCCTTGCTTGTGAACCACTGAGCCTTTCAAGGATGCTCCCCTTTATACCAATTCATGACACTCACCTGTTTCCAATGAACCTGTTCACCTGTGGAAAATGGATCTTTTTTTTAAGAATCCCTCAACTTTCCAAGTCTTTTGCTGCACCTGTCCCAGCTTTTTTGGAATGTGTTGCAGGCATCAAATTTATGGAGGTAATTTTGTTTTTTTTATTGTTCAGTCAAACAAACATCAGCTTAAATCAAAAAAAAAAAAAAAAAAATTAAACCAAACAAAAATAAATTCAATAAAAAAAAAAACTTTCAACCAAAAAAAAAAACTGATTTCAATCAAACAAAAAAGCAATTACAATAAAATAAAAGTAATTTCAACCTCCCAAAAAATTTCAACCAGTCAAAAAAAAATGTCAACCAAAATATTAATAATTTCAATCAAACAAAAAAGCAATTTCAATCCAATAAAAAAAATGTTTTTTGCAAAACAAAAGCATTTGGTTGAATCTCTAAGTTTTTGTTTGAACTCAAAAAAGTTTTGAACTCAAAGAACATGAACATCCTGGTCGGGATCTAAGGAACAACTATGTAAGATGCGTCCCTATTGGTTAGTTCATACTGGAGCGATTTCCTGTTGTCCTTCCCTCGTCATGTTTGAACTTCAACCTCAACACAGCTAGAAGTTTGGGGGCCTTTAAAGCATTGTATGCAGTCTAGTACACAGTGTAGTAATCTAGTACACAGACACTGGTCCCACAAATACAGCATGCGGTTTCAGTAAACACAGCACTGCTGGCTTCAAGAGAAGATGGGGACACTGGTTATATGGCTTTATAGGTATTTATATAAAATGAAGAGAACTGAGCTTTAAACTATTAGAATGAGATTTGAAGCTACTTGTTTATTGCTTTTATGTGTATATTAATTATGGCTTTTTCAGGATATCCTGCGTTTTTAAACCAAGTTATTACTCAAAGGTAGATGTGTCAGCAGCAGTTCGCTGTTAAGACTGTAAAACAGGACTTTTTATTTTGTGATTAATTCAGTATCATTCAAGTCAAATCTCACCTGTTGAACCGTCCTCTTGTTGTGCTGTAGGTTTCGCTGTCGCCGCTGTGTAAATGGCAGAGAAGTGAGGCCACCTGCAGAAGACTCTGACTGCACCAGTGACCTTTCCCAGTGGAATCACTGCTCAGACAAGAAGGGCCTGAGGGACCAAGTACTGAAGGCATCCTGGGACGCTGCTGTGTCCTTTGTCTTTCACCAGCGCTCTCATGAGGACCAGAGGACGGTTGTATAGCAAGAGAACCTGAATCAACTGTACACCAAACATTCTGTATATACATGTATTTATTTGTTTCTATGTTTAAATGTGTTTTTTGTTTAGATTAAAACTGGAAAATAAAAATATTGAACTGTCCAGTAATTTATTTTGATGAATAATTGCATCTGTCCCCCCCCCCAGTATGTTTGATCTGTCGTTCAAGGTAAGTTAGAACCTTGTCTCTCCAGATCCTGCATAAGATCTCAGGATAACGGGTCTGAAGTTTATGAGTTCACAGGTAGTGTAGGATTTACACATCTGTACATAAAGGATGTTTAGACAATTATAATCAAGTCTTTTCCTGCTTTAGAGCTTTTAGCTCAAGGACTTGGCAGTGATGTAAGGGGATGATTGAATCTTACAGAAATATGTTGATTGGCCGAGCACGCAGTGTTCTTTCTACACCTACACTATCAAAATGTCTCTTGTGTTAAAGTATGCTTATAACAACTCCCAATTGTCTGCTATGATGTTGGAGCAGGACAGGAGTGAACGTACTCAGTTGTTGAAGCTTTTTGTATCAGTGCCACCAGATCAGATTGATGATGACCATTAAAGGTACTTAAATTAACATTAAAGTAAAATTAGGACAGAAAATTTGGCAAAAATTTAAGTTTTGGGATCAAGTGATTCCTCCGATCTGATTATCTTTACAATAATTAAGATTTAAAAATCAATTTTCAGGTGTTCAGTTCTATGAAACATGTTAGAGCTTTTAGGCATAACTAATGGTACATATATCTTAACCACAAAATATCAGCGAAGTTGATGTTTGAGTGATATATGTCGGAGTAGAAAACTTCTCTGAACTGGGTGGACCAATATTCAGCCTGGTGTCTGGCTCCGCCTGCTGGTCAAACTGGAAATTGCAGCTGGATAACAGCTTGAATATTGCCGATTTAAATAGTCTCAATTAAAACAACAGGGATGAAATAGTTAAAATGTTTTATCATTTCAACCCACATATTGTGCAGAACATAGAAACTAATCCAAAACATAACTTTATTGTGACACACGCTTTGCAATGCAGTGCTATGCGTCACGGTCACCAGCAGGTGGCAGTAACGCATCTTTCAGTCAGTTTGCCATCCAGAAGAAGAAGAACCTCAGTTGAAGCATTAGCAGCCATTGATATGTAATATATCAATGTTAGCAACCTTCACTGTTGAAAGATGGAAGTCACAAAGACCGTGGCAGTGCCAAGAAGTCTGAGAGAAACATGTTTCCAGGCTATCAGGACACATTTCTCCGCTCTGGGTGCTAACGCAGTTCTGGGTGAGTCAGGTGAAAACTGTTAGTGTTAAATAAATAAATGTAATGAATACTAAATGTTACTGCCAGCAGTTATCAGGAATCAACGTATTTCAAATAAAAGAATATGTGTGGTGATAATAAACTCACGCTGTTTATTTTTTTACGAGCCTGTACAAATCTATAGCTAATAAATTAAACTGATTTAGTCCAGAGGTCTTCAACCCTGTTCCTCGCTGTTCTCCTTGTTTTTTACCTGCTTTAACTCACCTGATAGAAATGAATGAGTGATTGGGAAACGAAAGTTACAACTGTAACTACGGTTCTATGATGACCGCCAGAGACGGTGCTTAAAGTGTAACTTACCCCCACCTGTGAAAGCATAACTCCGCCCCAAGGCAAATTTGAAAAGTGCCAACAATGTGGGCAGTTCCCAGAGACACTGAGGGCCCGGCCTAAAGTGTGTGGATGAGCGAGGAGGTGTGGCCAGGACGAGAGAACATGACTGTGTCCAAAACAAGAGGCCAGGTACTCCGAAGGCCGAATTCATTGGCCGGTTACGTTACAGCGCCACGACGGAGGCTGTCCAAATCCGAAATCTCCTCCGATGCGGCCGACAAATGTGTCCATCCTTTGCCCCAAATTAAAGGACTGGTCTGATGGATCCTTCCTGGCCCACCATATCCCATATTTACGGAGCCCGCGAGGGGACATGGGGGAATTTTTGTCTTTTGCATTCCCACACAATACCTTTGCGTTCCCTCGCTAAAGTCGTTTATCACTGTTGTGCCTGGTGGTGTATTAACAAATTCACAGGATATGACCCCGCAGCTGTGAGAGGAGGTCCTTCCTTGGGGGGAGCGGCATTGGAGAGCTGCAACAGAACCTGTGCAGCAGTGGAAACCAGGTTCTCCTGGGCCAAAGGGGGGCCAGGATAGAAATAGAAAATCAGCCAGCCTGTTCTGCACACCTAGAATGTAGGCTGCCCTGAGGCTGGCAAAGAGGGGGGTTGCCCAGATTAAGAGCCTCCAGGTCAGCTGCAACAACTCCATTCTCCTCTGGACAGTCTGTCGCTGCCCCATTGCCCCCCAACCTGTGGCAGATGCTTCACACAACCTCTCTCTGAAACGGCAGAGAGCCCAGTGGAACCCCGTTTGTCACGATCGCTGCATTTTGCTTTTGGGCCACTGATGCAAGGCACTGAGGGGGCACCTGCAACCTTTTGCGTTGGTGTGTCACATAAGTTGGATCCAGCCGCAGGCTGTTTATCCACATCTGTAGGGGCCGCAGCAACATCAGACCTAGAGGAATCACTGTAGATGTAGCAGTTAACCTGCCCAACAGGCAGAGGTAAGCAATGGGGACGGGGGTTAATGACCAGGCAGGAAGGTGGGTAGCATCTACAGAATCCCACTGACACACTGTGGCAACGGGCAGTCATCGTGAGAGAGTTCAACATGATGCAAGAAAAGTAACCACCTGAGCCGGTAAACGGTTGCTCTTCTCCCAGTTCATGCGAAGACCCAACAGGTCTATGTGACCTTCAGTGTGTCTGCAGTGGCCTTAGCACTGGTGGGTACACAGATCAGTTAGTCTTCCAAGTACGGCAGAATCCTCAACCCTTTGGCCTGCAGGATACAGGGCTGCTGCCATGCACTGGGTGAACATATAGGGAGACAGAGAAATGCCAAACAGAACCCTGAACTGAAAATGCTTCCTCTGAAATGCACAACAGAGAAACTGCCAATGATGCGGTGCAATCAGCACATGAAAATATATGATCGTCAAGTCGACCAAGGTGAACCAGTCGCCTGTAGAAACTGCCTGAAGCACATCGTTGGTGCTCAGCATGTGAAAGAGGATAGCTTGTTAAAATCTGCTGATTGCTGAAATCTGCTGACCTTTAATAATATAACAGTCCTCATTCATAGCTGCAGAAATGTAATTTAGTTTAATGTAAAGTTGCTTCTTTTCAGCAGTCATATATTTTCTAATTTTATTTTTAAATCTTCTTCCTTTTTAAGCTATTCCAACATCTGTCATTAGGGATCTTCTTCCCCACCTGACTGTTTGCCAGCTGGATGAAGTCCAGCCAGCTCTGAATGACAGAGGTATGGAGGCTGCTTGATTCTCTCCTAAGTAAGGAGCATTGGTTTGGATAAGGCTAACTTTATTTACAGGTTTCCTATACAGTCTTCAAAAGTATGAACTTGGTTTTAATATTTCCCATTTCTAGATAAAAAATATTGTACAGTTTTAACAATATTTCAAGATTTGGTTACTTATTGCATTTTGGAATAAATAGATAAACAGAATTTCTAAAAGTGGGTGAAATTAGCCAGGTATGTTTCATACTGACAAAAGATTAATAAAATATGGTAACCATAGCGAACACTTTTTGTTCATCTATCACTAGGATTGTTGACTTCTGGAAACTGAAATAATAATGTGTAGGATCTCTTTAATCAGTGTGTTTTTATTTGCTTTTTAGGGATTTCCACTTACTCTGGATGGTTTAGTATCCTGCAGGATTGTAGTAGTGATTACAGTGTAGGTGCACCTTTTCTTTCCTCTTTAAAAATTCACAGCATGTTTTGTAGAAATCTGCCAGAGCTTTCTTTTTTTTCAGCCATTAGAGTTCAACACAGAAGAAAAAGCCAAACATGAAGTCATGAGATATCTTTTTCCACTTGTCTTCTACGGCTTCAGGAATCACTATGTTTTAAAAAACAGCAAAAACTTAAAAACCAAGTCTTTCTTGTGGGCTGCAGCAAGATGCAATACACAGTTTTTACTCATTCCAAACATCCCCAAGCCTCTTCAGAAGTTGGCTTCTGATCAGCAGCCTCTTCTGACCCTCTTAGAGGAGCACATTAGAACTATTAGTCTGTCCTGCCCTTTGACTTCTTCAGAGAGCAACACAAGGACTGTGCTGTACATCCTCCATCGCCTGCTGGACCACGGCTCTGCCTCAGAACTTGTTCTACATGTGGAGTGTCCCACTTTTCTACCCTGGCTCCTACATGGACGGGGCTCTCAGTATGTGAACCCAGCACTGACGAGCCTTTTCTGGTCCAGTTGCATCCCTTCTTCAACCAGCTCTGATGTAGCCAGTACCAGTCTTGGTCCTGAGGTCAAGACTTCAGATGATGATGAGGATCACGTCCCTCAGTGTAAACGATCAAGATTGGACTCTGAAAAACCAGAAGGATCAAACTCAGCCATGGACCCGCACATTCTCTGTTTAACCTATGGACTAGGTGCTGTTCCTTCAGCTGGTCCTTGTCCGTGGGGACAGATTACCCATCTGGATCTCAGAAAATGTGGATCAGAGTCTTTCAGAATCCTAATTCCTGTGCTGCCTACATTTTTCTGCCTTCGCTCTCTAACTCTTCACAGCTCCAGTAAGTTTGTTTTTGAGTTCTCACTTTGTTTGGTTCAAGTGTGACCCTTTTTCTTAGAGATATTTTTACATAAATATATTTAATATGTAACTTCAGCGGTGGGTTTTACCTCTAAAAACATGACAGGGCACTAAATACTAGAGCAGTGGTTCTCAATTCCGGTCCTCGTGACCCACTCCCCTGCGTGTTTTAGTTGTTTCCCTGCTTTGGCACACCCAATTTAAATAAACAAGTGATTGGCAGGGTTCTGCAGAACTTATAGACCTGCTGAAGAGCAGGGAAACAACTAAAACATGCAGGGTAGTGGGTCATGAGGACCGGAATTGAGAACCACTGTACTAGAGTCACTTGTGCTGTTAGAATCAGAAGCTGAGGAGGACAGGGATATGACTGACGAAGAACATCTGTGTTCTTTAAACACTGCCCAGCCAAAAAAAGGTGACCTCCTGGATTTTGCAAAGCAAATGGTAAAAGTCCACCATTGGATAAATACTATTATTTAATCTGAACTGTTGCAGTGAGGAGCTACTTATCTGTTAAAAAACTGTCTAAAGACACATCCTGAGGTCGTGGAAAAGATGTTGATCTGTTTCAGAGAAGTCAAATTATTGGCATCAATCAGAGAAAACAACCAAAATGATTGGTAGAACCCATAAAATGTGGTTAAGAACTGTACAATGGAAGAAGGTCTAGTGAGTGATGGGAGCATCAGGGCAGGAGGAGAGGAACCCATCAGGCCTAAAACCTACTGTACAAGTCTGTGGGGTCAGGTGGTCTGGTCTAGGTTCATGGTTATGGTCATCCAGAGGATGAAACGTAGACCAACTTTTTGCTTTGCTGTGCAGCTGTAGTCGGCTTCAGGGAGGCGGATGTGTTGAACCTGGCTGCAGCCCTGAAGGAGCTCTCTGACAGCTGCTGCAGCAGCCTCTCTGATCTGAGCCTCGGTATCCTGCCCCGCACTGAGCTCACGAAGACCCTGCTGGATGCCTTCCCCAGGCTGACGTCCCTGTACCTGGAGATCCAGAATGTCCTGCTGAGACCACGTTTCATCCCGGATCATCTCCCAGCTGCTGCCGCAGACTCTACAGGCAAGGCCACTTTGCTTTGAGCAGGGTTCAGAAATGTGTTGCGTCCTGTCTTTTTATAAAGTCTAAAGGGCATTTTTTTATTTTGATTTTAATGGTGCATTCTCTGAGTCTCTGTGAACCAATAAATATTAATATAATAATAATAATATAATATTTAAAAAAAAAAAACAGACCATTGTGACTACTGTGAGTCTTGACCTGTTTACAGCTGAGCTAACTTTGGAAAAGCTAACGGTGAAGATAACTGAAGACCAAACAGACCTGCGGTCCCTGACCTCTCTGCTGAGCCGCTCCCCTCGCCTCACCTCACTTCACATATCTGGAATAAGACCCACTGGTTCCACTCTAAACCAACTCCTTACAACACTCTCAGGTAAAGGGGCTTCACTGTGGTTCTTGAGTTGTGAGGCCTAGCATTCCTTGAAGGAAGGCATAATTTGCTTTTTGTGGTAAAATGTTCAGTGGAACATAATAATGCAGGGCAACAGTGGGAAATCTCAACAATTTTTGGTCTCTTAGCTCTTGCTTTTTCTATTCAAAGAAATACAAATAATTCAAACAGATGGGCCACTTTTAATTCAAATTTTCATTTTTAAAAAGTAATCAGTAATCATTCATGGTCACCATTCAGAGTCAAATTGCTGCCTGAGGGTTCTCCGCTTTGAGGACGTGAAACTGTGCGATTGTCTCCCTGAGATCCTGAACATGTTGAGAACCTGCAAGTTGGAAGGTAAAAAATAAAATAACTACTACCTTTAACAATGAACATTTCCTCTGTTCAGTTTTAGGTAGAATCAGTCTCCATTGCTGTGAAGATTGTGACAGAACCTTTGTCTTGACTACAAGTCTAAGTCTTCTAATGCAACCTGAATGCATGAACTAGTTTCCTTTTTCTCTCAGAGCTTACACTGAACGACTGTCGTCTTCTGGAGAAATGTAGTAACCAAGAGGAAAGACTCCTGCAGCTGGTGGCTGCTTTAAAACAGATTCCTTCACTCCTCAAACTGAGTTTTGCACAAAATCGCCTGGGTAAGAAATATTCATCTTTATCCTTCCTCCACCCTCTGGATTATATTTGCAACAAGACAAAAGAGTGTGCCTGTATTTATATGACGCTTTTCCTTACCGTACTGTGAAAAACAAAAGTGCCAGGTTATGATAACACTAATGTTTTCTTTGCAGATGAGCTGAAAACAAAATCAGTTGACTTCAGTCTGAGTTTTACCATCATTAGTCTTAATATTTGTACATTAACAGTTTGACCTAATGTCAGACTGGTACTACAGCAGCTGGACTTCAGTTACTTGGTTTTTCTCTCTACTGTCTTTGTTTGAAACATTTTAATGACATTTATTGGGAGTAAATCCAATACAAATGAAATTAAATTTCATTCTGTTTTAACTAATTTGAGTTTCTTTCAAAATAAATCACATTTTGATTATTGATTCTAGTTAATCAAATCCAATGGAAATCCATTGTTTTCTTGCATTAATAGTTGGTTTATAACTGATTTGTTCACCTGATTTAAAAGTAGCATCTTTTTCTGTTTCAACAGCCAAAAATGTTTGCATCCTGGCAGAACTGTTCTCAGAACCGTCTCCAAGCTCCGTAAAGCATCTGAACATCAGGTCAGATCTGGATCTTCTTCTATCAGCCTGGTTCAGTTAAACGTACAGATGCACACAGATGTTGTTTCCCTTAAAGCTCATTGAAGCAAAGGGGGTAAAATCAATCATCTAATGTTTGTGTCAAAGTCAAGGCCCGTGGGCCAAATGTGGTCTGCCACAGCATTTTATGGGGTCCGCGAGAGCTTCAAAGATCTATTGTCTTAAAATAAGCGTATTCTGCTTTGAAGCCAGTAATAGCTATGTTTACATGGACATAAGTAATCGAATTAAACGGCCATTCGGAATAAAAATGCATCATGTAAACACCCCATTCAGATTATTCTGATCCGATTCAGCTCGATCCGAATGAATTTGTAATCTGAATGAGAGGGGTGGTTTATGCCGATTGATAATCCGAACAGCGCGCATGTAAACACTTAATCTGATCATCTTATTCTGATTGTAGAAAACTGACCTGACTGCGCATGTCTTCTGACTTTCATCCGTCGGTTTCTGCACTTTTGAGGAGGGAGGAGCAGCAGCGCTGTAGTTTCCAGCAGCACAGAACTTTTCCTCCTGTTCTCTCATTCAATAAAGGAGGAAGATAAACAGCATGCGTTGCTTTGCCAAAAAAAAAAAAAAAAAGAATCCACGTGTCACTTGCAGCTCAGCCAAGGAGAGCAGTAATGTCTCCACTGTTATTAAAACCTGTCGCGGGTCCATTCTGGGCGCTCAGAAGACGTTTGTTTATGTTCATCACGGAAGTAGAACTACTTCTTCTGTGTTTTTTTTAGGGAAAGTTAACAACTTTCTGCGCCTGTCGATACTTTTATTCTGAATAAAAGCCCGGTGCATGTAAACTCTCATCATGATCAGATTGTGTCCATGTAAACGATGCATTTGGATTATTTAATCGGAAAACATTTCAATCCGATCAAAGAATTTTGCACATGTAAACATAGCTATTGATCATAGACTATATATTCCATAATACATATTGATTATTTTCCCTTGGAAATGATCCCATCCCATTACTAGGTGGTGGTGCACAGCATTCAAAAGTAGCTGGCAGCCGGTGAAGTTCAGTGTAAAATCTCCATTTCACTGCATTTTTTCCAATTACTTCAGTGTTTATAAGAGGACATGTTAAAACACTGTTTCTGTTCAAGAATAACCACGTAGAGCTCAGTTATTGTTAGCGATGCTCAGCTGTAGCAGTGAAGACATTTCATGTTTAGTCAAATTTAAACTCAAAACGTTGGTTAATTAATTTACAACTAGTGAAAATAAGTTTGACATCGATGACCTAATGTACAATCCACACGTGTTTAATTGGTCATAGAGTTAAAAAAAGTGGTTAGTTTGAAAGATTTGCTTTGTATTTTGTTTTAAGTGTTGATTCCACTGAGCTTCAGTTCAATCCTACAAACCAGCCTTTAGCTGATTGTTTGAAGGTGATGTCTTCTGTCTTGAACAGCTCAAACTTCGTCCTTCCTCCTTATTTACTGGAGTTTGCCGAGAGTCTGAGAGCACACCCCCCCGCACGTAGACTGATTCTGGACCTGAGGCAAAACCCAGCAGACCGAGACCTTGGCACATGGACCAGAGCTGTCCAGAGGCTCCAGCCGATCGCTCTTCTCCTGTCTGAGAATTGGAAATCCACCGACATTATGGTGGATCACGTCAGCAACATGTAACAGTTTTCTTTCTCGTCTTGGACCACCAACTGACTGATTTTAGTCAACGTTTTATTCCTGAACCATTAAAAAGACTCGTAGTTTAAGAAATGCAAATGGATGTTCTGAGTTTAAACAATTTAAACCTGAACTTTTTTATTTTGAAGACACAAAGGGGATATTGTTCAGTGATTTTTTTTATTGTTCACCACTGAAAGGTGAAGGTGGAACTGTTTTATCTGCATCCCATAACATTTTTTTCAATGTTTGACCAAAAGCTTCAACTCTGGATCAGATTTTAGTCTAAAACTCCGACATGGAGGACAGCAGGAGATTTGCATTCTTTCAAATTGTTCTTTATGCACACTGTTCAAGTTTTGTTGGAAAATAAAAGATTCTGTTAGTTTGACAGTTGAGTCATTTATTAAGCCAACACCCCTCAGACTGAATGTGTGTGTATGACAGCAGACAATAAAAACACAACTCAGAAACCTGGATAAGACGAAGAACAGCATCTCCTCTTCGTCATGTTCCCCATGAGTCGATGATCATAGACATGATTACCAATTCATCATCGGTACGTAGCAAGTAGAAAAAATTATCAGAACACAGGTTAAAAATAATTCTGATTTTTAAAACTAGTGTTTTTTTTTTTTTAAAAGAAAACTGTTTAATAGAAATTCTATTTTTTGTGTGGTTTGCTGGGTCTGTCTACAACTTATCTCATTGGGCTGTGATTAATTAGTAAACAGCAATGAGGGAGTCAGATGGGGGATGATGTTAATTTTAGGGTGGCCCACCAAAACCAAAAGCAAGAACAGAACTTCAGGAGTTTTATGTTTTGGTCATATTAGGAAAAACATGGGTGTCGGTCTACAGATCATCTTATTGAGAACAGCACAACCACTAATCTACCTATTCTATCTTGAAAATTTATATTCATTAAAGAAAAGGTGCATATCCTGAGACCCTGCTTATGATGATGGCTTTCTGCAACGCTTTGACTGGCTGTCCTTATTCAAAGGGGAGGTGCTTTTAAGTGTATCCATCCATTATCTGTACCCGTTCTTCCTTTCAGGGTCACTGGAGTCAATATCCAGCAGTCACTGTGAGGGGCAGGGTACACCCTGGACAGGTCGCAAATCCACCACAGGGACGCATAGAGAAAACCATTCACACCTATAGACAACTAAGAGTTACCAATTAGGCTGTTTTTAGTCTGTTGGAGGAAACTGGAGTACCTGGAGAAAACCCACACATGCACAGAGAGAACATGCAAACCCTACCCCTAGATGGAAACTGATCCATCAACCGTCCCACTGAAAGGCGAGAGCTTTACCAGCTTTAATTCTGTTTCGTTTTATCTTTAGTTAAACTCATTGATATTTCAAACTACTAATTGTTCAAAACCAATGTTTTTAAGAATGAGACACTGGTCAAAGGGGAGCAGTGGGGGCACAGCTTTTTTAGGGGTAGACATTGTCCCTCCCAACCCCTCATTGGTGGTGCCTCTGCACAAAATGACGGTTCACTGGTTGTAAACGCTCAGCGAGACCACAGGAAATCTGTAATGTAAATGTTTCTATGTGGCCCTGTGGTGGACTTGTGACCTGTCCTGGGTGTACCCCACCCCTCTCACCGTGACCCTGAAAGGAAGACGTTTTTAAAAGATAATGGATGGACGAATGTGACAGATGGACCGCTCTAATCCATTTACATTTTGGTATAATATGGGTTAGCATGTTCCCATACAATGACAAAATATGTGCTCTGATTCTGACCCCTCACACAAGAGATACTTCCAAGTGCAAGTTGGGGATTTGGTGTCTTGCTCGAAGACATAGCATGTGGCCATGGTGGGGAACTGAACCTATGACTTTCTGGTCCCAAGTCAGCTGCCCTTGTTTATATTTGCCCGTTTCCCCCTCAATTGTAAGTTGCCAAAAGTCGCAGCTCAGTGAGATGCTTCTTATTTTACCAAAGACACAACACACACACCGCCTCAGACTGACAGTGGGCCTTCACACAGTTTTAGATTATGGGTCTGAATTTCATTTTGTAGACTTTTATCATTTAGAGATCAATTGAACATGTTCTGTATTTGCTTGTTACAGTCAGTGCAACAGTACAATAAATGTATCAGATCTCAGTGTGAAGCAAACATGTTGACACACACAACAGTAAAAACGAGTACAGTTGTACATCCTGTCAGAGGTGTGTATCTGGGGGGCTGTTCAGATTTGTCACTAAATACCGTCTTCAGTGATCTGATTGTGTAACAGGCATAGAGTTAAATACATATCACTGTTCTATATACCTCCATGATTTGTTTAGTAATCTGAACACAATCTGTCCTGATCCTCGATGTCGGACATCCTACTGAACTGACATGACCCCACACTGAAAGCAGAGTCATTACCTGAACAGTATAAACACTGAAGTTGCTATAGAAACACCACTGGAATTGAACAAATTCAACAGGTAGAATTACGCGGTTATACAGACTCGATGTATTTGCTCTAAACTGATTCATGGTAAACTTTCCTTTAGGATCATAGATGAGATTTTTTTCATAACTGTCTTTAAGTTACCAATCTGCTTTTTGAGATTGTTGAATTTACACAATGCCAATGGTGTTTCCATGGCAAACTCAACATTATTTGACCTGTGACCCGAAAGAGCTAGGCTCCTGCGCAGTCGTAACTAGGGGTGTAATGATACATCGATCTATATCGATACATCGATTTGACTGGGTAATGATTCAGTTTTATTGAGGCAAAATGAAAATATCGCTCTATATCATATTCTGGATGTGAATCGATATCATATGCCCATCTAACACAGTCATTGTGTTAGATGGGCATATGATATCGCGTTGTATCGATTGCAGACTTGTGAATTGAATCGAAATCATATCGTGACAGACTTTGTGATATCAAATCGTCATCCAAACATATCGATGTAACATCGTATCGTAATAAAGCTGGTGATTTACAGCCCTATTCGTAACTGTATTTTACCAGGCAAACCCATTTGAGATCACAGATCTTTTTTTCAGAGCGACCTTGGCCTGAAGGCAACCTATTGTACATGTTTTAGGGGTGTGGGGGAAACCGGAGCACACAGAGAAAACCCACGCAAGCACGAGGACAACGTGCAAACTGCACAGAAAGACCCCAGGTCCGAACAGGGGATCGAACCCAGGACCTTCTTGCTGTGAGGTGTCGGTGCTACTTTCTCTACCATTTTTTATACTTATTCAGTTTCTTGTATTTGTTATTTAAATATTGTTAAATTTTATTTTATTTATTTTTGAGGCTCATAGTTTGAAGTTTAGCTTCTAAAGATGCTACATGCTACGCACAAAACCCCTGACACTTCCAGCACAACTTGTAATGGGATTGTTTTTATTTATTTTGAGAGAAATAAATAAAAACAGATGTTTTCACACTTGTGAATTTTTTTGTGGGCTTAAAATGAACTGAACCTAATTTAACAAAAGCTAATCAGTCCACTACCGGTTTCCAAAGTTAGCAAAAAAACTAATTTGTTAAACAGGAAGCTAGTTCTGCTATTGGCACATTAGCAGATAAGCGAAGCTGTGCCCACCTCTGTTAAAAGTGGCATAAAGTACAAGGTCTGAACAGCCCCTGAGTGATGAAACACGTTCTTTACCGGGTCTCTGCTGCAGAACTCAGAGTTCTAACAGGGGGTGATGGTTCTGAGCCTGGGCTCACATTCAACCTCTGAGCTGTGGTCATAGGTGAGTAAATCAAACAGGTACAGAAAGTCATGTGTTCGTCCTCATGTATTCATTTCATTAGTTAAAAACATATTCACTCAGTCACACACACAAACACACCTGTGCAATAACAAAAAATACACACTTGAGCCGACGATACAATATCTCAAGAAGGCATTAAGAAAATGTCAAATAAATATGAATAAATTAAGTCATACAAAGAAAGTGTTAAAACATCTAATATAATAAACAACAGCAGCTGCTCACAGACAAAGACTGGAGGGATGTAAGAAATGTTTTAACAATGACACACAAAGACAACAAAAAACATTCACAGATCATCAGCGAGCTGAGGGGTCTGCCGAGGCTCCTCCCCTCTGAAGCAGGATGCTGTGTGTTTATTGGCAGTGCTGCTGTTGTCTCTTCTCTGTGGACCTGTGGCTGAACAGCACCAAATAATGTGGCAGAGTGGACGGATACGTCAAGGTTTCCTTCGAGATCCAGCTGCTCCGAGTCTTCGTACAAACCCAAGAGTCATGGATACGAAGGCTGAAGCTCCATTGGTACAAGGTCAGTCCAGTGATTAAAGAACCAAACATTTTTAGATTTTAGCTTTAGGATTTAAGTGTTCAGTGAATAAAACATTAAACCATCTACAGAACTCCCCAGCTGCAGAATTATCCATTCAGTTCTGGTCAGGTGTGGCCTGGCTTTATGCAGGTCATCTCTTTTACTGATGAATTCAGGGAATGATGAAGAGTAAACATGTGACCCATCACATCAAATCAAGGATTATGTCAAACTGAGGAGCACTAATCTAATTTTCACATTCCTGCTTTTTAAGCTACATTCTGATGCGTACAACATCCTGGTATCCTGAGTGGTTCCAGAGATATGGTTTGATTTGTTTTGCTAATTAGGAAGACCCCTAAAAAAGGGGTCTGAATCCTATTTTTAACATATTCTAACGAGGAATTCTCTATTTGAAAGTGAGAACCTCAAACCATATTTAGATATCAGGATTTCCCAGCTGGTATTGAGAGCTTCTGTAGCGTTTTTATAGAAAGTAGTTAAAATGTAGCGCTTTCCTGCTCTAAATCATCTTTACTTGGTATGGCTCAGAAAAATGCTTTGAAACAGTGTTAAGGAATATATTTCATACATATACTTCAGAAAACCCATAGGTAAGGTATTTGTTCATCTTATTTTAATAGTTGCCAATTACCTCACTGCACTACCTTAGGACATAATCCTTGGTTCGATGCATCAGGTCACACATGTGCTAAAAGAAACATCTCATTAGCTACATAAACCAAAGCTTTGTTTCTGCAGAGCAACCGGTTCTGTCCGGCTGTTCCATACAGAACTGGCCCAGTGATTATTTCCTAAAACCGAGCCAGAAGCTACTGAAGCTGGGATAAAATCCCTGTTTTCTTCAGCTGCAGCTCAGCTTTGATTGGACGGTCAATACTGTTTGGCTTCATCGTTCTAAGCATCCCTCTCTGGTTCTCAGTGAAATAACAGAACTGACTGCAGCAGAGCAAGAAGAACTTGGTGTTATCAGTGGGCAGAGAGGTGGCTGGAGTCCGATTGGCACATTTAGGAGATTCCCGTTCACTTAATGAAGACAAATTACACCGAAGAGTTTTAAGGCCATGAGAGGTTTTCAGGTTTTTGACAGAATTGAATTCAACATCGATCAGGATTCGTTTTGCAGCCAAAGTGCCTTTAACAGTGTTACACAGCGGGGAAGGCTCAGCCCATGACCTGTTCACTTCATATCACAACAGTTGCCGTAGAAACCAGCCCAAAGCACTGAAACCCTGAAGTCCAAATGGAGCTGGTTACCTGTCACCTCCTCACCTTCCTATATGTTTCCTGGCAGCCAACAGCTTATCTTTTCAACATGGGGTTTGTTCACACAGCTCAGTTTGCCAACTTAAGGCAAAAAAATAAGTCAAGTCTGAGTTCTTAGGTCCTACTAAGGTGAGATTAAGAAGGAATAATCGGTGAATTTTTTTTGTCTTCTACAAATCCAGAACCAAACATGTAGATCAGCTGCTGGGAGACACGATGTCGGAGAAACATGCGTTTTGTTTGTTTACATGATGGGAATGTGTTTAACCGTAGAAGCTGGAGTCCTCAAACAAAGAGAAAATGGAAGCGTGTGCATGTGGCAGTGCATGTGTAGTTCAGTAGAGCGAAACGGAGCGAGAAAACATTTCATAGAAAACTATTAAGGTCTGAAATAAAGGGTCAGTGATGAGATCCCTGCTAGTATCTTCATGCTAAGTGTGTGTGTGTGTACTGTATTAACGGAAGTGAAGGCACACACAGTACGGTTCAAATGTTCCAAATGTTGGCTGAACATCAAGAGAAAGTTTAAAAAAAAAAACCCAGCTGGTTCAACTGAAAAAAAAACAAAACACAGCGGCTGAGCTCAGAGACAAGTCTTTGTTCTTTGAAGTCAACCAGCAGGTAGGATGTCCCTGTGTTCAGTGAAGAGGGGGCGCAGGGCTGTGACGGAGCAGGTGAAAGGAAGCAGAGGGACCAGAGAAGTAGCTGTTAGGTGTGTAAAGGGGTGGGGGGTTGCAGGTGAGGGGGGCTATAGGATTCCATCCATGAAGCTCGTGTCGAGTCGCTGGACGAGCACCCGGATGAAAGACATTTCCTTGCGGGTGTTCTCGAAGATGACCCGGGGATCGTCGGACTGGCAGCGCAGACAGTTGGGAGCCATGACCATGGCCAAGTTGTTCACGTCCATCTTTGTGATGGACACATTGGCTGGCTGAGCAAATACCTGGGGACGAGACAAAAAACAATCTACTCTCAGGATGATGGTACGGGTTCTGTTCACTCAGATACAAACAGAAATAATGCGTTTGAGAAGTTTGTGGTTAGGAGACAGCTCTATGAACTTTGGCTGATGCAACAGAACTACTTTGTCTTTTGTTGTTTGGTGTCTGGTAATAGTATGTTTCTCATATCATCTTCTCAAGTTGAATTTGGTCAAATAACCATAAAAGCTTTAAATTTCATTAAATGAAATAATAAGAAAGTTAATGTTCAGAGTATTTTCTTCTGTTTTCTTTTTAAAGTTTAATTTGAACAACTTTCTTGGTGTACTTATGTTGTCAACAGTGTGTTTGGGAGTGTTACCTGTAAAAAGCGGATGAGGTAGCAGAGTACCAGCTTGTTGATGTGTGGCAGACCCAGAACTACGTTGACAGCTGCCTCTGGGTTGTCATAGCTACTGATACACTCCTCGTAGAACTCGTGAGGGATCAGCGGCTCTTCTAACTCCCTGTACCAGAGCTTTAAGAGAGAGGCTAAGAACACAGAGGGACAGGGTTTACGTCAAGCAGGAGCTTATCGTTAGAAGCAACTCACTGTTTTTCTGCATCTGCTTTGTGTGACAGAAAATAATATAATATATATATATATATATATATATATATATACACTCACCGGCCACTTTATTAGGTACACCTGTCCAACTGCTCGTTA
>JARVJO010000227.1:17149000-17169989 GCA_031762555.1 Cynodonichthys magdalenae | reverse complement strand
GCCAATGGCAGTTTTTTGTGTCTCCTGAAAAATTGCCAAAAATGACTTAGGCAATTATTTTAAGAAGGTGACGATATGAGAATGACCTTGAGCAAAAGGGGGAAAAAACAGGAACTCATGTTTCTTCTACTTAGGCCCCGTTTACACGACGCCGATTTTGAGTGAAACCACGGGTTTTTTCCTGCGGTTCGGCTGATCGTGTACACAACACCAGCCGTCGTTCTCTCAGAAACCAGAGGTTTCTGAATCCTGGTCTCAGAGTGGAGATTTTCAGGAGCACCCCCCACGGAGGTCAGAAGCACCCCGCAGCTGTGAAAGCATGCATGCTCAAACAGCCGACACACAGCGAAAGTTTCTTTTAAACTAAAATGAATTCTTAAGCAGCATATATATCGCAGCATTAAAAAAAACTGCTGTAAATCTGCTGTTGCTTTTAGTTTTGGTGCACCATCCTAAGATTATCAATATGAAATCCCTTTGAACCGCTTTGAAAACCTTCTGGATGTGCCCCTGAATAAGACTGGTTTAAACCCTGACAGACTCTAAATGAAAGTGTTTGTGTACCTGGAATGTGAGGGTCTTCCAGTCCTGTGGGGATTTTCCATTGATCCACTTGCAACTTTAGAGCATTGACTTCATCTATGTCTCCTGGTACCCTGGAGGTCAAAAGTCAAAAAATATTTATATTTTAGCTCCTCATCCTGGAACCTAATTACACTGCCCGGACGAACAACAAAAAAAAAAAAGGTCACACACTAATATTTTGTTGGTCCGCATTTAGCTTTGATTTCGACACACATTCGCTGTGTCATTGTTTCCATAAGCTTCATAGACCTGACTACAGCACCCCAGGTTATAGCACGGCCCCAACAGCCTTCCAGTTTTTAATAATGCGTTGGACAGTTCTTAGCCAAATTTTAGTAGTTTCTACAATCTCCTTAGATATTTTTTCTGCTTGATGCCAATGATTTGACCCTTCTCAAACAGACTGACATCTTTTCCATGACCACAGGATGTGTCCTTCGACATGGTTGTTTAAGATGTGAGAAGCAACTCTTTGCACCAGTTGAGGTTAAATAACTGGTAGTTGCCAGCTGAAAGATAATCGCCCATGCAGTAATTATCCAATAGGAGGCTCGTACCTATTTGCTTAGTTAAATCCAGGTGGCAACATGTATTTTTGGTCAGGCAGTGTATCTTTCTTTTCCTAATAACATTTGGTTTAGACACACAAACCTGCAAAACCTTCGTTCACATTCTTTCATGGTGCAACAAAAAAAATGTTAACGTGTTAAAAATGAATGTTTGTACAAGTTACAGATATAGAAAATATTATAAAAGAAATAATGTTATAACCAAGTTATTATGAATTATAATTATGGATGATTCTATAGATGTAAGAGGGGTGGGTGCAAAAAATAAGTTTATATTTCTACCCACTCCTTTGAACGTGTAAATATTTTTCACTATTCTTCTTTTGTTTACTTTTTGTTTTAAATTTATTTTCTTTTGTATATAACTTTGTTTATTTCTTTTGTTACAATACGTTCAATTAAGTCAACGTACAGGTAACAACTATCTATTCTGCACCAAATATAATTAATTCACCAGTTAGTTCACCATATTTATTATCTGAGGAGGTGTCAATAAAGCAACAGGCCCAGGAGGGAAACCCAGACATCCCTCTGTGATACTGTGAAGCTCCTCTTTGGGTATCACTAGGTGTTTCCAGGCCAGAGGAGATAGATAATCCCTCCAGAGAGTTTTATGTCTTCCCTGGGATCTCCTCCAAGTGGGATGTGACTGGACAACATCTAAAGGCAGGTGTCCAGGAACAACCTAATCCTGCCATCGTACAAACAAGAGCTCAGAAATTCTGTTCTGCTTTATTCGAACCAGTATGACTGTGTTGTAACTTGTTCTAAAAATCAAATTATACAGGTAAAAAATTATAATGAGCACTTTTCCTGCATTTCAGTCCTTCAAATGTCTTTTTATCAATGTGCCAGCAGCCGGCATAAATTAAACATGACTTAATTTCATTAAATCCTGCTGTCTGATAGTTTCACAGTTTTCTAAAGTAAAGTAGGGTCTGGTTAGGCTGCTCCTCACTGAATACTGGTGCTGTATCTTAGATTATTCCAGCAGCTATAGTATTTTTTTCATGGCTCACTCACCTGAAGATGCCTTCTGTTTGGTCGCCATTGAGACCCAGAACCTCCTCAGAGAGTCGAGTCTGGACCCAGGGCAGCTGGCGGTCTGGATATCGCTCCTTCTGAAGAGACATCACCTCCTCTAAGGAGGAACCAAACATAGATGGATTGAAGATCGCGCTCCTGGCATGTTTAATTTCCTCCAGACAGGGTTTCTGCAGGCCCTGAAAACAGAGGTGAAGTGTCTTCATGTGATAAAATAGTAGAGCTGATGAAACATACAGTCACTGAGAAAATACTGAAGAAGATTCCAATTTTGGCCAATACCAACTTTTAAAATAGCTGACGATGTCAGGTGTTATAAGGTCACACCTTCAATGTTCCAGTCTTATTTTACTGAAAAGCAATAAATAATAACCCTTGAAACAACACAAACTTGTTGTAACTGGACAGTATGCAGCGCTCACAGCAGAGCAAAGGGGGACAGTGGCTGATTTTCAGACCTTTGTGGATATAGATGAGGAGATGATCTTTTCCACCATTCGTATCAGCCGAACTCGGATCTCCCAAAGTTAAGGAAATTGGTGCAGATAAATTGGCCGCATTATTTATCGATGCGTCCCTAGTTGCCAACTATTTCAAACTGTATTGAACTCACTAAAACTTAAATATTTAAAGCATACAACATAAAGCAGCTTATGTTGAAGTTAAAATATCAGAATTCATATTCTAATTAAGAAATCTGATCTTGCCTCTAACAGCTTTTTTACTGAAATGTCAATAGATTGATAGGATTTCACATTTACAGAGAGTTCAGGAAAACATTTTAGTTGAGTAATAGCTATTTTACATGACAAACAATAATCATCAGATTATTTTATATTTAAATAAAATGTTTTTATCAAAGAAAAAAGTAAAAAAAAACTTCTAACACTGCTTATAAATACTTGGTTAAAAAACTTGAATATTCTATCTCCCAATTAGTGGATTGATGCTTTAGTATTGTGGTTCTCAAACTTTTCAGCTTTTGACCCACAAACTCAAAGTCCTAAAGGCTCGTGGTCCATGTATTTCTGGTTGAAGTATACAAATATTGTTAAGTCATTCAACAAAGAGACTCGTTAACATTATATGTTTTCTAATCTATTTATAATCACTGTTTAAATCTTATTTTAACAGTTAAAGTTGAATGTGTTACTGTGAATCATAAAAGTCTGTTTAATTTCTGTAGAGTTTCTATGACCCACAGTGGGGTCTGTAGTGAGCTGTTAGGAGAGAAACAGAAAGGGTGATTAACTATTTCTGTCCTACACTGCACTTTACCTGCTGGAGCACCAGGTCACTTTATTGACCAACATTTATTCACCTTTTTTAATCAGACTCATATTTACCGAGGTGTGAGTGGTTGTAAGATATGCAGTGAAATCTTATTTCAGACCAAAATACTCAAAGATGAGGAACCAGCTTTGTCTTTCATGGTAACTTATTACAAAAATATAGCAAGAATCAATTTCATTGAATCATGACTAAAACAGCAAAAACAACAGCATGAAAGACGAAGCACTGAGGTTTCTAAAACAGTTAAAGATGAAAAGGATTGTGGACTTGATGTTGTTCGTCTAGTTAAGATAAGGTCTGGATGTTAAAACCTTTTATAGAATGAAAGAAATTATATTTTTCCCAAAGGAAATATTTTTCTTCTATCAATTAATTGACAAGAGATCCAGATTAAAACCTAAAAGTTTTTTTCAACTTTAGAAAGAAGGTGTTAAGATCTGAGCCAGATTAATTTTAGTAACTTTTATTTTACTGCAGAAAGAAGATTATCAAAGTTTTCCTCGGCTGTTTAACCAGGATGTTCTGCGAACACACATGTAACGCCTGATAAGTTACAGTTCATTAGCTCACCAGAGTTGGAGACATTTGTTTGTTCCATCTTTGAGTATTTTAGTCTGAGATAAGAATTCACTGTTAATCATACAACCTCACTTCAGTAAATGAGTCTGTCTTAGAGTCAGCAGTTTTTATAGTGTGATGGTTGGTTTATTGGTTAAACTGAAAAATTCTGTAGCACGAACATACCAACTTTGAAACATCACAGTATATACTGTACACCATGATAACAAGAGACCTAAAATAGTTTTTGTCATTGCTCGTCTTTTTATCAGCTTAGAGCTGTTTATAAGGCGTATTCCTTTATGTTTTTGGCAGATGTACTGCATAAATCAAAATACACAGTAAATATCATGACATCAAAGTTACAAACTGATTTGAACATCAATGAATTTAAAAATATTTGTTTGGAAAAACAAAATGTTCTCCTACCGCACAACTAGAAGTCTGGCTCCTACAGATTGATTATGTGCCCATGTGGCGCACAGCTTACAATTAATCAATTAGAGATATTTGTCGAGATCAGCTGTCCACAAAAATCTATTTCTTCCAAACTCTCTACCACCATAGGTAGACCAAAAATCTGGTAAAGGACATCAGGGACCAGACAGCAGATCTACACAAGGCTGAAATGGACTAAAGGACCATCAGTGAGAACCTAAGTGAGAAAGTGGTTGGTTCCATTATTCATAAGTGGATAAATCAATGAGGATGAAGAGGAGGTAGATAAGGCATCACAGCTCACAGAGGGTCTTGTTGATGATATGAAGTCAGTTGGGACCACAGCTACCTCTGGTCACATTACACTGTAATGAACTGAAATCTTCACAGTTGGGCAGTATTGATCATTTTCATACAGTGGTATAACCTTTAGAAAATACAGCAATATACGGTTTTACTGTGTATGCCTGTGGCATGTTGAGTAATTAATAATTAACAGAGAAATGGCTGCTTGTGAGCATTTATATGCATTTAGTCAGAAAGAGATGTGGGGAAAAGACTCAGCTGTTCTGACGTCACTCAGAGCAGCTGCAGGAAGCAGAAGCATTGCCTTTTATTATGTTGAACAGGACAAAAATAAGTCCAACTAAGTTACTAAGTTACAAAAGTCTGACTTTTACCATGGTTGTATCCATGCTGCTGCATGCTTTTGAAGCTTTTAGGTATTTCCTCATCTGCAGCGAGGAGCTCAAAATGCTAGAAATCCATGGCTGGTTGGTCCCAAAGCTGTCAGTCAGCACTACACCCGCTCACATTTTCAGGGGCCAACGAGTAACGTCCCTGAGAGGTTAAGAGGTGCATCAGATGGGAGTGTCTCTGTCCCCCTCTCTGTTTGTCTTCTAAATGAGCTGTAACATTATGGGGCATCTTCTGAAAGAGCCTCGAATGTTTATGTTCCAGTTTTTATAGCAGCCTTGTGGAAATTTGGTGCTTTACCTCACCTGACCCATACTGTAAGAATTTTTATATACAGTACACTCACCATATTTTGATACCACAGTATACCAAAATACTGTCATACCATCCAAGCCTACTCTGAGGTGAAAACATTAGGCTTGCAGGTTGTTTTTCTACAAAGATTGCTGTCCTGTTATATTTGAGGAGATGACATAAAAGGTAAGCTTCTCTGATTTTTAAACATATTTTAAACCAAGTATAGGAAGTCTTACGGCGTTTATGAGTGACATGCTATACAGTACATGTGTACTGCATGCAGAACAGTTTTGCTCTGAGTGGAGTGTCTCACTACTTGGAATAAAACAATTTACTCTGAGCTAAAAATAACATTTCTCTTATTTCATAAAAATCTAACATTTAACAGTTGGGTGAAAACTTCCTACCTTTTTGGCTCCAGTCAGTGCAGCTTTCATCAGTTTCCTGAAGCAGTACTTAGCATAACTGCTAATGGCAACTCCTTGAGCAAGAAAAAAAGTAAACACAATAAGAAGCTATCCTGTTTGCTCCTTTGGGATTACATGAGCATTCAAATGCACCAAGTGCTTTAAAGGTTATAAATATTTGTTGAAAGATGTTGTCTTGTCTTACCTTTCGTGTCATTTAGGGGGTCCATGTGTCTGCAGATGTAGCCCTCCAGGTAGGCGTGGAAACGGGGTGTTGGAGGAAAGAAGGCCAAACAGATGGCCATCAGCTCCCAGCCACGCTCCAGACTATCATAGCGAAAGTTCTCTGTGGTTTGACGACACAGCTGAATGTAGAGCTCATCACGTAGACCCTGGTTGCTCCATCCTCGAACCACCACCTGATCGTTAAAACCAGACAGTGAGCCAACTTATAGACATTCATCCATATATCCATTGCTTAACCCAGACATACCTCTCCCCCGTGACCCTTAACTCTTTCAACCCAACTCTTTCTTCACCATGAAACACCAAAACAACGCCCTCATTACTGCTGATGAGGCAGTTAATCCATCCTACCATCACTCATGAACAAGACTCTGAATTGCTCTGCTTGAGGCAAAGACTCATCCCTGAACCAGAGAGTGCATTCCACTTCTTTTTCAGTTGCGAACCATGGCCCCTGACCTAAAGGAGCTAACTCCCATCCCCGCCGCTTCAACCCTGACTGCAAACTGCCCCAGTACACGCTTAAGGTCATGGCCTAAAAATGACAACAGAACCATATCAGATGAAAAAATAAAAAGAAACAAGACCCTGAGGTTCTCAACTCAGATATTGTTTCCATTCTGTCCATAAACACAACAAACAGGATCAGAGAGAAGGGACAGCACTGATGGATTTAAACCCTAAGAAAGAATGAGCTCAACTTCGTGCCGAGGATGAGGAAAAACACAGGGATTGGATAGACCTTAAAAGTAAAACTAGTACCACATATTTCCTTAGTACGACCCACAGAATGCCTCTGGGAGCACGGTCATAATCCTACTCCCAATCTACAAAAACACCTGTAGACTGTAGAATTAAACTCCCATGACCCCATAGTAACTCTGAATGGTTAAAGATCAGGGGCCTCATCTATAAAAGATTGCGTGGAAATCATACTAAAAGTGAACGTATGGCCAATAGCGAAAATGGCGAACACCAAAAAAAATTCAGATTTATAAAACCGTGTGCACGCACACTTTCAAGCAATTTCCCTTATAGATCACTGTCTGTAATTGAAACAGATTTTCCCTCATTCTGTAGGTTTACAGACGTTTAGAACAATCTCACTGTTTTTTTCAAAAACTCAGCTTCAAATGTATTTTCTCTCAGAGCCTGCAGGACGATACAAACAATAAATAAAATTAAATAAGTCAGATAAAGTTAGAAATGAGTTCACCACTCTTCTTCCCCATCACCCCCTGCCTGCTCTGTTTTCTGCAGTGGACTATCTCCTCAGCCCCTCACACATCACCCCCCGCCCCCACGAGTGTGAGAAATATGGATTTTAAAAAGGGAACCTTTTGGCTATAACACAGCCACCACAGGGTGCTGTGGGAGTACCCAAACTGTGAACCGAGCCTTTTGCTGTCGTGCTGTTGAAATGTCTCTTGTTGGGGAGGGGTCTGTGGGTCAGGGTCGTCTGAGGAGGAAGGAGATGGATGGAGATGAAGATTTAAGTTTTTTATTTCAAAAGTCCTTATGGCTCAGCAGCAGAATCATAAATAATACTGTTAACAAAGTTTATGATAAAGTTGATCTAAAATCTAAGTTTAATTATGAAGTACAATTAAATATCTGAGAGTGATCATTACACAGTGTGGCTATAATTCCTCACTTCACCATCTGTGTCGCAGCTTCCTGTCTCCAAAATGAACATACACATGGGTCAGAGCTGGCGTGAAGGACCGCACATTTTCATGCCAAGTTTGGATTTTTAAATCACAACCTTTGCGTGAAAAGCGGCGTACGCAAGTTTCTGGGCTCGTTTTGTGCGTACGCAAACTTTATAAATCCGACTCCTGGTGCTCTGTTCCACAACCTCCTGAATCAGAGATTGGACAACTGGTCCGATCCTCAGAGATTCTTGAATTTGTGCTCTAGACCAGTGACTTCCAAAGTTTTCATCTTCTGAACCACAACAAAATTACAGCAAAGACTTGTAAATCTACTAATACTGGATAATGTGAAAACACTGCCAATGCGCAAATGCAGTGACAAAACAAACATGAACTATTTGTTTTTTTTAATTTGCTATTGTTTTTATTTTATTTTTTCAAACAGTTATGGGAAAAAATGTGGTATTAGAATAATCTTTAAAACTTGCACATTTTTAGTTGTCCTGCTCTGCTTAACCTACATCAGCTCATTATGAACCAACCTTGGTACCTGCCTCCACATTAATGATTAAATGATTAAATCTGCTGGAGTAGACTTTAAAAATAAAAACAGGTGGAACTGGATCAGCTTTTAATTCTTATTATATGTATCTTCTGTGTGATTTTTATACTTCAATGTGTTTTTCTGAGTGTGTACTGCAGATATCAAAATACAGCTCTAGGTCACCTGAGATGTGTTAAAGACATTTGCAAAATCTCTGCGGCTATTTTGAGAGAAAATTTGTTGCACAAATATTTTTTTACATGTTTAAAACCTAATTGACAAGATGCTATGTTTACAACAGTATATATGAATGCTACACATAACAATGTCATTTTAATTTATAAATCACATTTAAAAAACAACAAGGTTAACATCAATAAAATAAATTCAGTAAAATCACACATAAAAACCAACAAGTTGAATAAAAAAGGGCTGAAAACAAACTAAAAACAAGTAAAAACATAAAAGGTTTGATAGACTCCAACTGAACTCAAATTAAAAGTCAATGTAAAAAAGACTTTACGTTTCCCAATAACTCCAAGCTGTTTCAGATCACAACACCATGGCCAGATGAGAGGTAGCTGAGGGAACATCATGTCATGTTTCAGGGTCTAAGGTCCCAGTGAAACAGAAACACACACCTCCAGAGCCACAGAGAAGGGGTCCACCTTGGAGCGACGATCTCCCATGTACGTCTGGATGAGCTTAAAAAGGTCCACAGCCTCCTTTTTCACCATGCGGTCCGTGGTGACGATCATTGGCTTCTTGATGGGCTCGCTGCTCCAGGCCAACATGTTGGCAATAGAAACCTTCCGCCTGAACAGCCCCTGTGGAACAAACCAGGCATGAATGTGGAAACAAAGAAAAGATGAGACAAATTCAGCTTTCTTATATCATGATCTAGGTTTTTTTGTTATTTTTATCAGTTGGGGTTGGGGGTTTCCTTTTTGGTTTGTTGATTTCTTGTGTTTTGTGTTCTTTAGATTTAATTTTGTTTTAACAGGTCATTTTCCAAGTATTTTCCCAGAGTCCGTCTTTGCTCTCTGATGTTACAGGAGCATTTGTTTCAATGACAGTCATGTCATGTTGGTTGGTTGGTTGGGACCAGTGGTGGACAAAGTACTCAGTTTCCTTACTTGAGTCAAAGTACTGATCATACTGGTCAAATATTACTGCAATAAAATTAAAGTAGCTCTGTCAAATTATTACACAAGTTAAAATACTGGAGTATGTGCTTTCAAAAATACTTAAGTACTAATGTTTCAAAGTTTTTTAATGATGCATTTCACTTGAGTGTAGTCCAGAATAATTGGGAAAATGTTCCGTTATATTGGTGAGATCAGTACCTTTGATATAAAATAATAATACTGCATTAGTCTTATTGAGCTTTTCTAGACGCTCAAAGACGTTTTACAGTTTGCTGCATTATTCCTTCACTCCTCAGTCACACTCCGTGGTGGAAGTGTGGCTGCCATTCTGCACCTACGGCCCCTCCAGACCACCACAGTCACACCAACAGATTTATACATGGGGAAGTTGGATTAAGTGTCTTGCTCAGGGACATGACGACAGTATGCGTTTCAGGCAGGGATTTGAACCAGCGACGCTCTGGTTGCAGAGTGAACACCTACCCCCTGCACCACTGAAATTTATACCTTCCTAATTACATACTTTTTACAAGAACTGTCAGCTCATTTAGTCTCTACAGTCACCACTTCAAGAACAAGACTTGGAACAGTTTTTGAACTGAGTATAAAGTATTAGTATTAGTATTAGTATTAGGTAGTATACTAGTATTAAATTACTCATTAAGGAGCTCTAAATCTAACCTTGAGGTGAAGCATTTGACACTGAGCTTTTTATTTATTATTTATAGTATTTGTAGTAGTCTGCTGAGTTGAAATGTTTGTTACAATAAACTAGAAACACTTCTGTACAAAACAATTTAACAAAGTTTATTTGATAAAAATTCATTAAGGACTTACGTAGGTCTTAAATGAAATGAGTCTATGTTAAAATCAGGACTAATCAGGATCTAAACAAAGTCCTGCAGTAGTGCTGAAACCTATCTAGTATACCTATAGTACCTATGAGACAACACTAGTAGGACAAAGATTTAAGGTTTAAAGCTGCTCATCACCACCTACTGTGTGTAGTGTGTAATATTAGTGTTGGTGGAACAAACTACACACAAACTACACAAACAGTCAAAATATATAACTAATAACTAAAGTCAGAGAAATGTAGTGGAGTTAAAGAAAAATGTAAAAAAAAAAGCTTCTCAAGTAAAGTACAAATTCTCAAAAACCGCACTTAAGCACAGTACTCAAGTAAATTTACTTTAATACTGCCACCTCTGGTTGGGACACATTTTGTGACGCAGTGCCTTCCCTAACTTTAAACAGCAGATGTCTTCATAGAGCTCTGATTTGAAAAGCTTTGAGTAATCAACATTTTTTCAATACAGCTCTGCTGAAAGATGTGAAGAGATGGCCTCCATCCCACTTTGGATGGAGCACTTCTTCTTTCTAGGAATGCGTCAGATTTTGTTAGTTATCCAAATTACTGACAAACCAGGGTTTAGATCAGGAAGCAGAGTTGCAGTCTTACACACAGTTTCCACTGCTTCTTCCCTGTTACCCACCCAAACTCCCAATGAAACAGTGTCAGCTCTCCAAAGCCCAAATTAAAAACAAAAATAAGAGCAAGATAAATATAGAGATAAAAGATAAAATCATAAAATTCTTATAAAAACAAACAGTTACTTTACCAGAACAGAAAAATACAACTATTAAATGTGGATAATTGAACACAAGATCTCTCTTAGCTAAAGCTCTGACATTATGCATATTTTCATACTCTTAGAAGTTGGGCTACATGCTAGACCAAGGGAGGAGCAGCTACAACCAATGGGCAGGGTTACAAAAAAATGTTTTTGAAAATAGTTCTTTTGACAATTAATTTATTACAAACATCCACTACTGAATCCAAAAATAACATCCATTTCTATCAATCAGGTCACATTTTTATGTTCAGTTCATTTTTAAATCTGAGTTTTTGTCTAAATGGATTATGGATAATTCCATTTTTTGACATTATCAGTTGATTTTTAGTAAAATTTCTAATCCGAATTAGATTTTTAAGATCCTCTTCTTGCCCTTTGTCCACTGACGCAGATACTCAGTGCATGCTTTGCAGACCATGTCCAAGCTTTGTCCTGATCTCCAAGTTTCATACCAAAATAATCATGGTAAGCATGTAAGTGTCGCCACAGATGTAACAGAATAAGTCAGGTTTATTTTTGCAAAATCTTCTGGTTGAAGCCAGTTAATTTTTATGCGATATAGAAGCTTTTCACTCTTACTAAAATGCTGACCTAAATTAAGTAAATGATGTTTTACAATTGATGACATCACTCATTAACTTGCAGTCTGAATAAGTAAGAAATTTCATTTCTAGAACGTGAAATAAATAAAATTGAAATTAAATAAATGCATGTAAACAGAATCAAGATTTGCCTATGGCTCAAAAAGTTGACCTGATGAAGCAAAACGGATGTGATTTTTGGATTCAGCTCATCGAAATATTACTAAGTCAGCTGAAAAAACTTTTTCGTGTTGACCAATGTTAGAGACTTTCACAAAACACTTCAAGACCCCTTCTTATATATTTAATCTATTCTAATCTTTCTCTCCTTTTTTCAGTAAAGTCAATAATCTGATTCTGGGTTTCACTCGGAGCAAAAAACCACCCAGGCTGCAGCATCTAGTCTTACAGAGGCTCAAAGCTCTTGGGGGAATGGCACTACACACAACCTCTTGAATTGGGTTTATTATGAGGAGAATTAATTCTTACATCACGGGTGGTTAAGGAAGTGAATTCTGCTGAAGATATCATTAGAATTTGATCTTGGAAGATACATTTTTTCAGGAGTTGTTTTAGTTAGTGGAGCTGAATGATGGCGTGTAAATGAGCATACATGTGGCATAACAATAAAATCTCTGAGATAAAAGACATTATCTGACCATGTGTTTCACTGTCATAAAGCAACACAAGAAAAAAAAAAACTGTCAACAGCCAGAAGAAACATCTTACCTGTGTGTGTTTGTTGAAGTGCTTAGATGCCCAGTTCTCAATGTCCGTCTCTGAGGAGGGTTTTCTTAAGCTGAACTCGGGGAAAATGCCACAGCTGGCACTCGGCATCATGTTCCTGGCATTTCGACTGGATTCAAACTGGGCACAGGCTCCCAGATCCTCCGACTGGCAGGTGGAAAAAGACAGGAAGACGAGATGGAAAACTGTTTCAGTGATTTTTGTGCAGCTATTTGGTTTCTCTGTAAGCAGCGCATGCTTCAATCCACCTGGACCAAGAGTCTGTGGCACGTGTATTTACACACCGATTGCAGGAGTTGGAGAAAATAAAATAAATGCAGGTTACTCCTGGACATATGAGGACATCAGAGACCTGTTGTTGCTTTAATAGCTAACACTGCTCTTATTATTCTTCCCCCTTATCCCACATGTCAAGCGCCCAGCTAGGGTCAGCTTGACTCGCTCCAGGGTCTGTATGACTGGGATGGTACACCTGTCAAACAGTAACACAGGTATCCTAAGGAGACCTCAGATAGAAAACCTCCTTTGAGGCTGAAGGGAAGCTCTGCGCAGTGGCTAAACTATTACAGTTCAACAGGCATTTTATTTTGAAAGTGCAAACAATGTATATCATCAAATTACAAATACATTTCTGTTTTCATAGACAGCACATAAACAGTTCATAAAAAGTAAAGCTCCAGTGCTCTTAAATTATAAACTGAGAAGAGTTTAGGACTTTTGTGATAACTTGTTTCTTTGAGAGAAAATTTGTTTCACAATTTTTAAATGTTCCAAACTCAAATAACAAGCTACTCGTGCTAGTTTTGGTTTTTAGTTATTGTTATGACACTTTAAACTCTTTTTTGCTACTTTTAGTTTATAAAAACAACAAACCTACCACAAAAATAAGATTCAAGTTTAACTCGTAAACTGCAGTTATTTCATTCTCTTAACGACTGACAGCCGTACCTGAGATGGGTGGAGGTAGGGTTCAGGGGAGGCCAGGTTCGTCTGAACAGAGAGGCTCTTCTCCAACAGGGCCTGAGGGAAGCCTAACCGGTCGAAGGTACTGTGTTTCCAGTGGTGACCTTCGCTCTGTGCCAGTGCCTCATCCTCACTGAACGCCCTCACTACCGGTCCTGGAAATGGCAGCGGCATCGCCCCGTCGCTCTCATAGCCATCCTTGGACCCGCCACCCTGGGACAGTCTGCCTCCGTGCCCAGAGTCCCAACTGCTTCGTTGCTTCATCACCTGCTGCGCCTCCCACGCCAGCCTGGCCTGAGCCAGCATGGCTTCTGACGCTGTGCCCGAAAGTTCCCCCTCCCCGCAGCGACTCAGCTCCTGAGGGAGGGATGGCTTGCGGCTCTTACGTTTGCGATTGCTGCTGGGAGAGAAAGTCCCGGGCCTGGCTGAGGAGAGGGAGTGAGTCTGGCTTGATGTCCAGGATATTGAGTCTTCATAGAGGAACCTTTGATCTCCTTCTTTATCCTCTCCACGATAGTCCAACAGCTGGCGTGGGTCTCTAATCAGAGACTGGCTATGCTGCAGAGTAAAAGATCCTCCGTATGAACCACCGTAGCCCCCAGTAGTACCATACCGTAGCAGACGGTCAGCGGTCTTGAAGCGAGGGCTGGAGGATGACTGCTCCACGTACACTAGCTGCTTGACGTACTCCTTTCCCACTGGACTGTACTCTAGGCTCTGAGTTTTTTCTGGGCACTTCTGCCGGGTCAGAACCAGCTGGCCGTAGGGCGACTGACTCTGCTTTGGAGAGAGGTAGAGAGGAGCCGGAGACTTACGAGCAGGTGATTTGGTAGAGCCATAAAGGGAACACGAGTCAGAGAGTTGCATGTCGGCAGGAGGCTCTTCATAAATGGGAGGGGGTTGATACTCAGATGGAGGCTCCTCATACAGTGGGGGCTCGAAGGCGTAGCGGGGTGACGGAGGCTGGGAGTCCGTTGAGAGGTGGCGATGACCACCAGTACCTCCCAGCTCAGCTCGCTTCAAAAAAGGAGACTGGCGGCGGTCAGAGTACAAAATAGGAGAGCCGTCAGGTTCTGAAAGCGGGTTTCCTCCAGACAAATGTTGGTTCCGTGAGGCGGTGCCCCCTCCAGAGAGGGCACCAGGCGTTGTGGGTTCACAGGGAGAAAGGTTGTTTCCTTGATGAGCCAAGAAGCTGGGCTCCCTGTCCGTTACCTTGATTAGCATCCTCTCTTTTGTACCAGTGTTCCATCGAAAGGGAGAAGTCCTGAAAAAAGATAAGGAAAACAGAGACAATACAGATTTTAATGTCACAACAAAGCCCAACGAGTTAGCACTTAGAAATAACAAGAGTTCACACATAGCAAACTTTGTCTGACCCAGTTCTGGCCCACACAGAGCCCAAACACTCTAACACTCAGTCCACATATCACAAAGAATAATGGCCCTTTGGTGGTCCAGATGTGGTTTGCCAGAAGTGGTCTATGCAAGAGCCAGAACCACATAAACCAAAGCACAACTGGACCAGTTGTGGCATGCCATCTTAAAAACAGTGCCATCATTGCCAGACCTGGCCCACATTCTGAATTTTGTTTTAAATAATCTTAAAAATATAAAAACAGAAAGTTATTGTGTACATATTCTCTCAAAATTCTGTGTAGAGCCACCTTTACCATCAGTTTCAGCATCAAATCTCAACAAGTCTGGCTCCACGATTCTGGTCCATCCAACCGGGACTTTTTGTCTATTCTTCATGACCAAAGTGTTCCAGCTCTTTTGAATTGGATGGGTACCATTTGTGTCTAACGGTCTTTCATCAAGTCACAGATTCTCAGTTGGACTGAGGTCTGGATCATTTAAGGTCCTTTAACTGGTTCTCCCTAAACCATTGGAGTTTTGCTTCAGCAGTGTTTAGGGTCATTGTTCTGCTGGATGGTGGACCTCCATCCCAGTCTTAAATCACTGGAAGACTTTACAGAAGTTTCTGTCAAGAATTCCCCTTTATTTAGCTCCATCCATCTCTTCAGGTTCCCAGCCCCTGCTTATGAAAAACATTCCCACAGCATGATGCTGCCACCACCGTGCTTCCCCTTAGGGATGATGTTCTCATGATGATGAGAGGTGGTAAATTTGTGTCAGACTTGGTGTTATCCTTGATGTTTGGTCTCAATTGACCACAACATATTCTTCCACATGTTTGGGGAAGAACAGTAAGTAAGTCAGGCACTGAACTCCTGCTTTATTTTCTAACTCAATCTAATAATAATGCAATCTGTAATTCAGTCTAATTAGTTTCTGACAAAGTACTAGATAAATACGACTAGAGTAATTGTATTTGCAAAAATGCAAAAAAAAAAGCTGACATCAGCTGTAAAATAGCTGAAAAAATTTGAACAAGCAGAAAAACACTTAAATTAGCATAAAAATAAACAAAAGAGCACATTTCTGAATTAAGCAGAAAACAGCTGAAATGAACACAAAAAATGTGAATTTAGCTTAAAATAGCTGAAATGAGCAAAAAGCATTTGAAAGGAGCATATAAAGCTTAAAATGAGCAGACAGAAGTTGAAATAACCAGAAAAAAGCTGAAATTAGCAGAGAAGCTAAAAGGAGCTGAAATTAGCACAAACAAGTTCAAACAATTTAAACAAGAGAAATGATCAGAAAAAGGTTGTAAACAGTACACAGGAATCAAAGAATTTTGAAGGAAACTATTATTTTCAATGAGAAAAAAAGTGTGTAAAAAAGCTAATTATTCCAAAACTTAAAATTTGTACAAATACAAAAAGTCATAGCAGGAATGTTCTGAATGAGCTGAATGTTTTGATATATGAATTGTTGAAATAGCACAAAAACTGTGGAAGAAGTACCAAAAAATGTATGAAGAAAAAACACAAATATCAAAACATCAGCTTTTGGTTGCCAATAAAAACAAAAGCCTGTGGCAAAAAAAAAAAAAAAGGCTTTGCTTCATCGGCTCACAATCAACGAGAGGTCTCATTCTGCTCATCCGACAACCGCACAGAGGAGGTGGTCACGTGGGACGAATAACAAGAGGTGAAATGGGTGAGAAAGAAGGATGTGTGAAATTAATTGGTGCCTTGGACACCCTCAGTTTCTAAATACTTTTACAGACTAATCTGCCTGGCAGAAGCTTAATGGTAGCACTGAGTGTCTGTATGGTGAGGGAGGGTTACTGGGTTTTACTGGGCTCTGATATCCTGGATCTCAAAATTCTCTTCATTTCTCCATTCTGTTTTGTCTTCTTGTCAATCTTTTTTGCAGCTTTAAAAAAACCTGTTTATTCTTCCATAGTCACTTCTTTTCTTAAAGATTATCAAAGATCTATTGCTAGAAATATTATTATGATGTGGCTTTTTTGTTTATTTTGGGGTTAAGTGGACAGGTATTCCCTACTATGTGGGGACAATTTTTGGCATACACACCTACTTGTGGGGACCAACTGGTAGTTATAGGTACCGAACCCTAGTCCCCATGGGAGGAAATGCCGTTGGTGGGTAAGGGGTTTGGTGTAAGAGTAAGGTGTGAATTTAGTATAGGTTAAATTTAGGGTTAGGTATGTACCTGTGTGGTTAGGGTAAGGGGTCAGGGTTAGGCTATAGAAATGAATGGAAGTCAATACAATGTCCCCATAAAGGTAGACATACTAAACTGTGCATGCTTATGTGTGTGAACTAAAAGTCCTAATATTCCATTTATCAAAACTGAGCCAAATGAAATGTTTTTTATTAATGAAGTTGGACATCGTAGGGTGAGTTTCTCCTTGGTTTTAATGTTGTTCTGAAGGTTTTTGTACCCGTTGTGGTCACTGTAAGCTATACTGTGTTGTGTCAATCACAGAGCAACAGTCTGAGCAGTGTTATGTCGCAGAGATTAAACACAGAGGTGATGCTAAATTCACAGTGAAGTTGTGTAGAAAAAAAGCTCATGACTGTAAGAGCACCATTTCCCTGCTGTGGTTTACAGGTGAAAGTGTTCAGTCTTTGCTCTGACACTGAGCTCTGTGAGTTACCAATACGTGGTAAGATAATTGTAAATAAATGTGTATTATAGATAAAAAGGTGTGCGTATTACTTGATAGTTGTGCAAAACTAGAAGCTTGCAAACGTTTAAATAATTCAAATCAATTCCAAAATTGTACATTTTCTCCATGAGAATACAACTTCAAAACTTGGAAAAAAATAAATACAAAGCTCGAGTTGGCTTTTTGTTCATTATGAATAGAAAAGGGAGTGTGTTGTTGTGGATGCAAATTTCTCTTTGAGAATACAAATTCACAACCATGATCAAAAACCACTAGGTCAGAGGCTTCTCAGTGGAGCCCAGAATGCATTGATACTACTGATACTGTCACTCCTGAAGAGAAGAAGACAGTTTGAGTTAAAAACACCACAGCAACTGTTCAGATCTCAGTTTATTTATTGACTGAGACACAACAAACCCTACTGGGCTCAATGTTACCATATATAACAACTTTTTCAGAATAAGACTAAACGAAATGAACTCACAATGGACATAATTGTTTTAATTTTGTAACTAAAATAAAACAGTATTCTACATTCTAATTTTTAATCTGTCCATCCCATACACCCCTGTAAAAACCGTTGTGTCGTCCCACCATCTTAACATCTTTAGCATTTAGAGAATCATCCAGGAACTCACACTGATAAAACATTTGCAGTTTCAAAACAGAATCAAGCTGTGTAGCAACCATTCTTATTTCTCTATACAGTATTAAACAATAATATATTTCAAATCCATGTAACACCTTTGTGTAAACACACAAAAGCTGACAGTAAACACTGTTGTATGGAAACATAAAAAAAGATTTTACTCCCTCGACCCTTTGTTAGGTCTATAATAGTCACACATTCTATTCTTCTTTAACAGTCGTGAAAGAAAAAGACAAATGAACACATAAATACTGCTCAGCACAGTCCATAAAGTATATATAAACGCTGTTCAAAACAGTCCAGATCGATCAATACCTATAGTCTTTTTGCAACATAGCAAATGGTCTAAAACCTCTTTTAAACCTCTTTTAAACCTCTCCAGGCTCTTGTAGGATCTGTTTCTTTGTTTTCCCAGCATGTGTACCTGCTTCTGTCTGTACTCCAGCTCCTCCCACGCTCACCTGATTCCCCCGTCTCTCCCCAGGTGTTGCCCATTCCCAGCTCGTTAGTAATCCTTTATGTTCTGGTTCATTGGGCTGTTTTCCTAACTCTAAAACTTATTTGTAAGTACCGGTATCCTTTTTGCTGCATTGTCAGAGTTTTCTTTTATATTAATAAATCAGTTTCTTCTTACTCTGGTTTTTTTTAACATTTTTTGTGCCTGTTTCCTGGTTTAAACCATCAACAAACATTGACCACTCTGCAAAGCACTTTACAGTGTTTCTCGTTCCCCCATTCTTTCATTTATATATTTACATGCTATATTCAGCACTTTTTTAAACATTCTCATGCTACACAGATAAACTTAGTAGTAAACTATTGGTTCAGTGTCTTTTTGTCACACTGCAGAGTCTAGAGATTGAAACCTGACCCTTTGATTGGAGGACAGTCACACTCTAATATCTCCAGGGAATCCCTGCAGTACATGATACATACATGCTGACTGTTGTGTGATGAGTTGGTTTAATACTGTAACCAAAAGGTTTGCCAAGCCCATGATAGATGAAGGTTTTGATGCACATCTTGAACTTCTAGACCTCCCAGAGGTGTACACAGTGTCATGATCCTGACTTAGACCTAATGATGACATGTTATCCTCCAGTTGCCTCAGTCTGACTGACAGATTCTTCCTGGTTTCTTTTGTTGTCTTGGTGTTGTTAAGCCCAGTGACCATCATCTCTGTATAACACTGGTTCCTGGTGTATATTTGTTGTGCATTTCTCTCTGGTTAGGATCAGCCACTAACATTTTCCTCATTACCTGACATGGTGCTTTTAGCTGTTTAAAGCTGGACTGTTGGCCGGGTCTTTGATGGCCTGTAACAGTACCAATCATCTTCCTCATTGCTGCTGTTTTCACACTGTGCTCTGGTACCTGTCCTTTTCCTCGTTTTTCTCATTCTTCCTCTTTGGCTTAGCAACTTTGAGAGGGATCTCCAGAGATAAGTGGTTGCATTCGAGCAGGAGGTTATGATGAAGAATCCTACTGTGTCCGAATTTTCCTTGTTCAGGCACAACTTCTTAGATCAGAAGGTCCCTGTTCACCTGCAGAACAGCTTTGTAGACTTCATCTTACCGGTGGCTATAGCCTTTTTGCCTGTTCCTCCTCTCAGAACAGAACTTCAGGCTTTACTTTCATAATATTTTCATTCCTCTCTCTGGATTTTATTTATTTATTTTTGTATTTCTATAGCATTCTCAGAAGCATTCCGTTTGATTTTTCACTTTCTGTGTGCAGTTGGTGATCTGATGTTCCAGCCTCGGGTGTGAGCCTGAGTAGGATGTAAAAAGGAAGTCACGAGGCTCTCCTAAATGGCAGATAAAAGAGTGTCAGTGACTGTCGTGTCACTTCTGGTGCAGTTGTATGCAGAGAGAATCTTATTTAATGACTCATTTCAGATGGAGTTTTTTTTTCACTCACTGAACATGTTCAACATCTGCAGGAGCGTCCCGTTAAATCACTTGACCTGACCATTTTCCTCTGGATGATATGGTGTTGTCCAGGAGCTTAACGATCTGGTTTTTAAATTCACCTCACACATCACGGTTTATCCTTAGGGGAAAGCCAAACTTTGTAGTCATTAAACAGCTTGTCAGCCACTGTCTTGCCTAATTTAGATGTTTCATAAGCTTGTGTGAACTATGTGGGCCAGGTCTATTGTGACCAATTTATACTCGTATCTTCCAGAACATCTGCCCACATTGCAGGAAATCAGTGGACACTAATTCAAAAGGCTGGTTGGTCACTGTAGTGTGAGGTACTAGGGTTTCTTTACTTCTTATTCTTTTACATAAGAGCAGTTTGATGTTGCGTTTTTGACCAGAAACATAAGTCTCTAATAAGTGAAGCTGTCCCGTTTACTCGCTGATGTCTCATCTCATTGTATAAAGTGTCTGAAGGCCTCCACATACTTGGGCGTACTTCGCTATGCGAAGGTCCGTACGGACTCAAGGTGGACTCAATGTGGACTCGAAGTGGCCATCTGCCAGACAGGTCTGCGCAGAGATCAATTTTTTACATCCACGGTGTCGCACAATAAACTGCCCGGTGAGTTCACGTCAAACTGTTTTGGATGCGACACCAAGCAGATCGGTGTCATTTGTGGACAAAATGGAGACAAAAACTTGAAGAGCGCCTCGTGGAGAAGATTAGAAAACGTTATAATACGTCAATGAAGAAATCTAAAGACTTATAGCGAGCAACAAATTTGTGGGAGGTAATAGTTCAGTTCCTGGGTAAGATAAGTTTAAAGCTAAAATGCAAACTGTTAGTAACCAGTGGTGGAGAAAGTACTTAAACACTGTACTTAAGTAAAAGTACAGATAAACAGATAAATATGTACTCTAGTAAAAGTAAAAGTACCACATTAACATTTTTACTTGAGTAAAAG
>JARVJO010000227.1:17118134-17136353 GCA_031762555.1 Cynodonichthys magdalenae | reverse complement strand
TAGATCTTTGAGTCCATCTCATGAAAAATGGGAGCAAAAACAAAAGTGTTGCGTTTATATTTTTGTTGAGTGTAGTTGATGCCACCAACCTTGCTTAGCTGGGCCGCGAGAGGTCGAACAGCTGAAGCCTTTCCTCTGCCTACATCCCTCAGAATGCCGTGCAGTTCTGGATCTGAGTTCAGTAAAACTGTCAACATTCTTGTGGACAAATTTTCCATTGATTATGCATCTATCACGATATATTACTAAATTATTGCCCAGCCTAGTCACCCTCCTCAAAGGGGACAGATGGGACACCTGATCACCTTACTTAGAGGGGACATATGGGACACTTAGTAACCCTACTCAAAGGGGACAGGACAGCAATGTTCTGCGATTTGACCCTGCCTCCTTCATGTAGACACTGAACCCCTGTAGCCTTTCTGTGAATTTGTGTGTGTGTGTGTTTAAATGCAGTCTAAATCTAAATACAGTCCATTCACTTTGGGTCCAAACTGAATGAATTGAGCAGAATTAGTGTTTTATAAATGTGAAAATGAACCAGAATGCCACTTAGTGTTACAATTCTCTGCGTAACACAACTTCAGATGTATTTCAAATGAGAGAATGTTCTTTGCTTTTTGAAGGACTGCATATCACTTGCTGCCTTTCATGCCAGAGATTTACAATTATGTCATCCCATGCTGAGAATTAACAGAGATGTAGCTGTTCTGGTCAAACCTTGCAGCTCATGAATGCTGTAAGATGTCAAGATCTGTTGGCCCTCAGAGTATATGTTGAGGACGACTCTCAGTTACTATCACACCAGACTTCAACTCAATATCTTAAACGCTGCTGAGTTGTAGACATGTTTGTGCTTCCTAATGTCAGTTGGCTGTGGCGGCCATCTTTAATTGGGTTGACTCCTTAAGTTAATGAGCTGTAGCAGCATATCCAGTGATTATTTTCTGAGAGTTTCATTTAAATCCATGCACTTGTTATTGACATATTTTACTAACAGACAGGCAAGACACATGGCCGGCCCTTACGGCGGGCGACAACCAGCCTAGGAGGGGAAACTGGATCGGTTCCCTGCTTCATGGGAGGTGTCTGTCTCAGGTTGTAGGAGGAAGAGGGAGAAGGGACGGGGAAATTGACCCTCCGAACCTCAACCAGAACTGAACCAGGTTCGGATCCAGATGCATCCAGTGAAAACAGAAGGTTTCGGATGCAGGAAACCGCGATGAGACCGACAGGTGCAGCAGCAGCAGCATCTTCTCCCCCACCCCCCAGCAGCAGCCGAACAGATGCCATCATGATGATGTTCCCGTCAGAACCAGAACCGGACCGAGCAGCGGGAGCCCAAAACACAGCAACGCTCACACAGAACATGTAGATTTGTTATAAATGTTGTTTTTTGTGAGAAAAGCCTGACAGACACGGGGATAAGTGACATGCTAGCAGCTCATCGCGGACACCGAACAGCACGGACAGCCTGGGCTCGTGCTGCTGCTGCCTTCAGTTCAAGCTCGTGCTGCCGACCAACCGTGCTTCTGCTCAGCGACACAGACGAAAAACATCACCTGCGTTTTCAGACTCACCTGTCCGCCATTTTCCCGACGCCTTTTAAAATCCCTCAACAATAAATCCCTCAACGACACCCATATTGGCCAAACCGCGGTAGCCGCAGTCGCCGAGTCACTGGGTCCGCCCCATATTTACGCCGGCGTATAAAGAGGCGTAGCTAGCGCCCTGAGTCAAGAGCGCGTCGGGCGGCGCTTGTGGCTCGTAGAATCATAACAGGACTTTATTTTAATGTCGATTTGCCTAAATAAATCATCTAATAAAATTCATTTATCTCTTGAATTTAATAAAATTATGATTATCATAAAATTATTATTCAGATTATTTTCCTGGTCCTACATAAATGTTAATAGTTATAAAAGTCACACTAAAATCAAATATCTCTGATTACTGTTTATCCCCGCCAGCAAACGTTTTCTCATTTACCCAGGAAAAAAAATCCTCCGATTTACATCACTTCTTTTACGGATCTTGCGTCGGGGGACCAATAAGGAACGGACCCTCTCTCTCCAGAGAAGCGTCAACAACGTAACATTCATACTTTCATAATAAAAGTCTCGGCAGGAGTAATAAAATACATTTAATCTCTTTCTTTTCTTTGTTACCATTTATAGTTTAAATTATTTATCAGTGTCTTTCTCTTTGCCACTCTCCCATGAAGCTCAGACTGGTGAAGAACCCGGGGGCAGTTGCAACAGTTGTTTCAGTCTTTCCCGTCTCACCTGCTGAAGCTTCTTTCAGAGTGGCCTCAGGTGTCTTGGTGGTCTCTCTCCCTATTCTCCTTCTTGCTCAATCTCTCAAATTGTAAGGACAGACTGACCTTGGTAGATTTGCACATGCCCCATATTTAATGAGGATTTAACAGAACCCCTGGGGATGTTCAGAGCCAAATCTTTTTGAATCTATCCTGACTTGTACTTTTTAAATAATCTTTTCTCTGACCTGAATTAGACCAGTCACTTTAAATGGAATGAATATTTGTACAATATTTTACTTTACATTAGATTTTTATTTGTTTGGTGTTATTCAGTAGACATTTTATTTTACTTTGACTATATAAAAAAGGTTATTTCTTGTAAAGAAGGCCAATTTATTGTTGATTTAAAAGCATAAAACACTTAAGGGGTGAATACTGTAATCCCTCCTATTCCAGTCTGCTTTCTTTAGTCCTTCCTGAAACAATCCTTGACATTTTGAAACACTGTTCCCTCTAAAGTGATGACATCAAAGAAACTACATTACCAGACCATCACAGACAGTAGAGTTAGATAATAAAAACAGGAAGCAATGCCAGCTTGAATTCTTTATAGCTACTGATTTGTTATTTTCAGCCATTGATTAACCTTTTCCTAATTTTAGCTTGTTAGTTTTTTGTTTTTTAGCCTTTTGCTTAATTGATCTTTTAGCTAGTGTTTTCCTTCAGTTTGCTCGTAGCAAGTGTTCTGCTTCGTAGCTTCAACAACTCCATTTCAGCTTCTTTAGCAGAGTTCAGGTAGCCGTTTGGCTTTTAGCATTCACACAGTTTTCTCAGAAATTGTTGTTTCTCCAATTTCTGTTTGAAATCTGGTGTCACTGTAAATAAAACGTCGTCCACAGTAAATTCCTTATCAATTTGATGAATGCATCCTTTTAGATTTAAACACACACGCACAATTCTTGATTTTAAGAGATGTTGACAACCCAAGATAAACTTTCATGGTGTTCTGTGACATGGGTGGTTTTTTTGTATCTGGAAGAATTATGGTGGACACGAATGTTGTGGCTAGATTGTTAACATTGCCTGTTTCAAGGTGATCTTTTGAATGAGAAAAGATTATATTTAAATTAGGCAGACTAAATCCAGCAGTGGTTTTAACATAAAATAAAGCTGTTTTAAAAACTCTTTTTATCAACGCTAACCATAGATGAGTTTATAATTTTTCTACTGCTGACTGACCCCAAATGTTCAAAAACAAATTAATTGTATTGTTGCAGCTACTTACTTTATTTCACTACGGGCAAATAATCATCATGGGAAGTTGCTGGATTTGGTAATTTGACGAAGTTGCTCAGCAGCATCAAAATCCTGCGGTACATCTGTGCAATGGTTAAATGAAAAACCTTTGGGACATCAGAGTGGACCATTAGCTGAATGAGCAGCACCACAACTAGACTCTAATGAAAAGAACAGATACTGAACATCTTGTTGTGTTTCTGGGAAAACAACATGAAATGAGAGCAGCCTTAACACTGTAGAACATTTCATCCTGCTTGGTTTGCTCTGTATTTGAGCAGAGAGAGTTCAGACACACTGCAGGCCATGTTACGGACAATCAAAGAGACTCTGGGGAAGACATGGTTCATCGCTCAGATGGGTACATAATGCTTCTGACAAGCTTTGACTTCTGGTTTCTGCTCTCATCAGTAACCGGTTTTTGCATTCTGCTGAACAAGTATTGGATATGCAGTTTTGTTTGTTCATCACCAGAGACTTGTTTTTTTTTATCACCACAGGGACAGAAATGGTCAGTTTGACTCCATCTATAAGGACGTGGAAGGTCAGACCACCCTGCAGGCACCGAGCACACCAAGCTGTACGCACCATGTACCAGCAGCTGCCCTGGATTCCTGAACAAAAATCCTCATATAACGTACGACTAGGTTCAATGATTGGGAAAGAACACTTGTTTTTATTTTGAACCCACACATGTTCCCAGCATACAGGAAAAAAGGAGAACCCAAACCGTTAATAATCAGCTCTGTTGTTCATCACCAAATCAACTTCTTCTGTGGAGCAGTCTTTCATTCCAGTACAACGCATCAAAACGCAAGTCATATGGAACACCTACAGACAAGAGAAACAGAAGACTGACAGGAGTGCCCAGAGGTTGATAGGAGAAAACTGAGGCTGGCAGAAGGGACCAGAGTGTGACGATAAAGATGGGAGGCTGACAGGAATGACTAGGGTCTGACAAGACAGACAGGAGGCTGGCTGGAAAGACTTGAGGCTGACAAAATAGACAGGAGGCTGATAAGAGTGACTGGAGGCTGACGGTAGAGACCAAAGTGTGACGGTATACACAGGAGGCTGACTGGAATGACTAGAGGCTGACAAGTGAGACAGTAGGTTGACAAGTGAGACAGGAGATAGACAAGAGAGACAGGAGTCAGACAAGAGAGACATGAGATAGACAAGAGAGACAGGAAGCTGACAAGAAAGGCATAATGTAGAAAAAAAGAGATAGGAGGTTGACAATAGAGATTTGAGACTAACAAGAGACAGGATGTAGAAAAGAGTGACTGGAGGCTAACAAGAGAGACAGACTGACAAGAGAGACAGTAGGCTGACCAGTGAGACAGGAGACAGACAAAAGAGGCATGAGGCTGACAAGTGAGACAGGATACAGACAAAAGAGACAGAATGCACACAAAAGAGACAGGATGCAGACAAAATAGACAGGAGACTGACAAGAGAGACAGGAGACTGACAAGTGAAACAGGATACAGACAGGAGAGACAGGAGGCTAACAAGAGAGACAGGAGACTGTCAAGAGAGACAGGAGGCTGACAAGAGAGACAGGAGGCAGACAAGAGAGACAGGAGGCTGATAGGAATGACTAGAGGCTAACAAGAGACAGGAGGTTGACTGGGACCAGAGACTGACAAGAGAGACAGGAAGCTGACAGGAAAGGCATAATGTAGAAAAAAGAGATAGGAGGCTGACAATAGACAGGATGCAGAAAATAGAGACAGTAGGCTAACAAGAGAGACAAGATACTGACAAGAGAGACAGACAAAAAAAGACAGGAGGCTGACAAGTGAGACATGATGCAGAAGAGAAAGATAGAAGGCTGACATGAGAGACAAGAGACTGACTAGAGGCAGTAGGTTGTCAAGAGAGACAGTAGGTTGTCAAGACACAGGTTTTAGGAAAAAAAGACGAGAGGCTGACAAGCATGACAGGATGCAGAAAAGGGAGATAGGAGGCAGACAAGAAAGAAATGATTTAGAAAACAAGCGAGTCAGGAGACTGATAAAAAGAGACAGAAGATGGACATGCGAGACAGGAGGCTAAAGAGACCGGAGGCTGACAGAACAAGCTGTGGTAGCAGCAACAATCTGTAAACAAATGGAACAGGATTCTGATCTCATTTACCTGAAATATTTATTTTAGTCCAAAGTACAGAGGATGAAGAGGATCACTCAAGTGGCCTCTTCACAAGCCAGTTTTAATTGTTCAGTAGGAGACATATATTACAGACAGAATACTTTATCGGCTCTGTACACAAGAATTTTTATTTTTTTGGCAATTTCTGTTGAAGTGCCTTTTATGACCAAAGAACCCAACAAGGTCCTCAACATGTTTTATGATTATTGTAAGAATATTACTATACAAGGACAAAGATTAAAGAAAATATTCTCCCTTTAAACTAAAATAATTTGAACAAATCTATAAATATTCTTTTAACAAATAACATTGTTAATATTGAAATGAAATTGATACCAGAAACCAGAAGGCATTTTGGACATTTTATAGTGAAATTAAAGATGGGATAGGAGAAGTAGCTGGACACAGAAACATAAATAATTAAAGAAACAAACAAACATTTATTACATATCAAACTATAAACATCAGACTGGCTTTAAATGATAAATTAAACCACAACAAAAGTAAACATCTATTGCACAGTAGAGGCATCAAATTATAAACATGAATACAGGTCTAGTTTTAGATCCCAGCTGGTCCATCCATACAGTCAGAGCTCATTGAACAGACTTAAACAGTACAATTAATCTACTGAATTAAATATGTGGTCAGAGGCAAAACCTTAGAACCTTTTGGGGTCAAATACCTTAATGAAACTATTTTAAGTTAGTTTGAGGCATTACCCACAAAGGTCTACAGAGAACTGGAGCAAACAGATTCAAACAACACCCAGCCCTTTGTTCGTGTGTTGACATGACAACAGAGTTTTATCTAAACTAGAGGATTACTGTCTGGGGAAAAAAAATAAGGATTAGCAAGAGGTCAAAGGTCAGGAACATCAGCCATATGGTCAAACAAACAACAAACAAACAGTAACATGATAAAAATGCCCATTTTAGCAAAGGAACCTTCATTAGCATGATAAGCTTTATTAGCACAGGTACCTTCATTATCACAAGAACCTCCATTAGCACAGGAACCTTTGTTGATACAAAAACCTTAGTTAGCACATAAACCTTTGTTACCGTAATAAGCTTTAGAACAGGAACAAACATTACCAACGTAATCCTAATTCGCTCAGGTACCTCTTTTAGTACAAAAACCTTTAAGCATTTTTACATTGTGAGGCCTGGCTTGGCTCCAGTGGGCCTGGACTTATTCTACTCCAGCCCTGGTTGTGTTTGCATTGAGCAGAGAGCTGCCTCAATGTGGGCGGGATCATAATAATAAACATGCGCAAATTTCGTTTTGTTTGCAACACAACAATAATAGACTACACCAAACTCTAAGGAAAAGTACCAAAGACTGTACCGGATAATACGCTGAAGACGAGAGGGCATGATGACAGATAACCATAAACTGAGTTACAACATCTAATTTCCCTCTGGAATCAATAAAGTAGTTTTGAATTGAACTGAAGCTAATGGTAGCCAATGGTTAGCTTGTTGTCATTGTTTGGTAGCTTGCTACTGTTGAGTCGCTGCAAATGATTCCTGTTAAGTTACTCTAATCTGTGTGATGTAAACTCCCTGATCAGTGAACCAATCAATGAGCAACAGTAGCTGACATCAAATCAGACCAGGCAGGCCCACCCAAACAGAACCACAGGTCTCAAAGTTCCAGAAATCAGGGCAGAACTGGGCCATAAGAGCTAATGGAAACATGCTGAAACTTCATCTGAAGCCAGGTTGGCCCTGGTCGGGCCTTGCAATGCAAAAAGGTATTTTGTTTGAACAGAGCCTCTGTAAGAACTAGAACCGTCATTGGCTTAGGTACCTTCATTAGCACAAGTGCCCCTGGTAACACAGATATTACAAACAATAATTTCCATTAGCACTGGAACTTCAGCTGAAATAATCTATAATCTATCACCAATACCTTAAGAACTCTCAGGTCATTAGCACATGTAGGACTACCACATTCGGACTGGTTTAGAACTCTTGAGGCCTACCCTCTGATATGGATCAGAACGTGGCAAAATCAGTTCTCCAAAAGTCAGATTGCTGTAGATTCTGTTATTGACAGCAGCCCGTTTGGACTGAGTCAATCATCTTTAATTTTCTCAATTATTTATCAATCACTGATACTGCTGATAAAAACAGCTTCAACAGGTGGCTGAATAATGATGATGATAGTGATCCACCTGAGGATCCATATTAATTGTTTTATTTAACCAGGCAAATCCCATTGAGATTCTCAAGGGAGACCTGGGGTTGAAGGCAGTCTGAACATGTAAAGTTTTGAAGTGCGGGAAGACACTGGAATAACCAGAGAAGAAAAAATTGTAAACACAAGGAGAACATGCAAACTCCACACATAAAGACCTCAGACCCCACCTGGGAAACCGAGGACCTTTTTACTGAGCTGATCTAATGCACCTGATTCAGCTGATAATCTGATTTTGATGACCTAAAATAGTTTGTTCTGTAGAACACAGTAATCGAACCTTTAGCTTTCACTAATACAATTCAGCCATTCATTTTTTTTACCCGCTTTATCCTTTTCAGATTGCAAGGGAGATCACTGTGTAAGAGGTGGGGGGCACCTGGACAAGTCCATCACAGGGACACAGTGACAAGTGACACAATTGGGGTGTTGACTTTAAAAACAAAACGTCCCTGCAGCCTCACCTGCAGACACCAGTTCATAAAGTCAGGACAGTTACATACCAACAAAGGAAAAAGAACACAAACATGTTTACGGCTCAGAAAGCTCTTCATCATCTGCTTCAATAAAACTTAAAAAAATCAAAGCTCATATTTTAAGAAATGTTCTCATCTAGTCTCATTTCACTATCAGATTTTACAACTTCCCTCATTATGATCAATCGGTTTAAAATAACTTAAGATAAACTACGTGTTCACAGCATTATAGCTGTCCTTTTTATTCCATGCATATTATAATCATGACACAGTTTGTTCAAAAAAACACCAAAACCGGAATATAAATCCTTCTAACCACTAGAGACAAAATAAGAATGTCCAATAAACATGAGTGTGAACGTCCAGCAAGCACATGAATGTCAAGCTAACATAAACATCCAGAGCAAAAGTGAAAGTCTGGTAAACATTTGATCGTCTGGTGAATGTTCTGCAATTTGTTTGAACATCTGGTGAACGTGTGGTGATATGTGTGAACATCCATCTGATGTGGGAGCATCCAGAGAACTGCTTAACGTCTGCTTGACGTGCTTGTTTGGCAAACGTAAATGTGTGAAAATCTCATGAACATCTGGCAAGTAGCTGAATGTCTGGCGAACGTGAATTGCTTGTGGACATGAATGTGTGGGAAACATAAATAACCAGTGCACACGTAATCATCTGGCAAATGTGTGAATGTTTGCCAAACTTTTGAAAGTCTGGAAAACACGATTATTTAATGAACATGAGAACATCTGGCTAACATGAAAATATTTGGCTAACGCGAACATCTGACTAACATATGAACATACATGTCAACCTCTTCGGACATTTACCTGTACACCGATCTTCAAAAATCAGTAATTTTCACAAAAAATCTGTATTACTCTCACATGATACAAGCGAAAACCAATGATTTTGTGGCACAACCAGCCAGCTGAGTTTTTTGTTGCGCCACTGCATATTGAGACAACACGATAAGTGGCTAGGACCTAGCATTAGCAACGTAGCACTCTGTTACCTAGGCCTTAGAAACTTTACTAATCCACTCACCTCCTCCATCAAAATCGTTAACATACTGCTCTGCTACCCACCACCGGGATTATAAAAGAAAATGCCAGCCTTAGCAAGTTTTCTGGGGGAAACTTTGGATTGTTCAACAAACATGTTAACGTCTGGAAAACACGCAAATGTCTGGCAACCATTTGACATCTGGTAAATTTTTGAAAATCTGGCGTCTGGTGAACATCGTGAACAACAAATTTTGTTGATGTCCAAAAAATATGTGAATGTCTGACAAATAAGTGAATATTCAACATATGAACGTCTGGTGAACATGTAAAGGTTGATTTATACTCAACTTCAAGATATTTGTTCTCAGTGAGGTAGTTTTGTGACAAAAAAATACGTCTTTTTGTTCTCACATTGCCTTTTCTCATAGGGGTATGTGATAAGTCTTGTGTGATTAGTCAGGACTTTCTGTTTATGCAAAAGTGGTACTCTCTTTTGGCTTCAACAGCTCTGCTGAGGAGCAGCTAGCCGAGGCTGTTGGAGAATACAACCATCTTTACAAAAACTCAAAGACAGTCAAAGAATTCATGGAAGACGATTGCACAGTTTTGTTCGTGGAGGAGATGGCACGAGGACACAGGTGTTAAATTTAGATCGAATATAGAGCTGATATGAGTAAAATAGTCATAAAAACTTTTTTATAAGCTGGATTAAATTGTCGAAAAAAGTTTTAGTGTGACAGGGCCTTAAGTTATAAGACCTTTTATATAAAATGATCTTGTTTATGTTACTGTATATTTGATTGTTTTAATAGTGAGTTTGAAATTCTGAATATGTTTTGTAACAAAATTAGTGACAATTCACATTATAAACACTGAAATGATTAAAAAGAGACATGTAGACACCTGAAAGAAAAACAAATGCGAACACAGACACTTATCCTGTGTTATCTGCGATCTGCCTGTCCCAATGTTACTGGAGGTTCTGGTCTAGTCCAAAAAACAATAACAAAAAAAACCCCCCCAAAAAAACACTGGGTTTTAGGGAAACTTGATAACACAATAAACAACTTAATTTCTGTACAACCCGTACAGTTTAATAAAACAAAATTTAAGCCTGGTCCCTTAGAGACCATATGAATCCTGGGCAGATCTTTCTTCACAGCAAATACTGAACAAATAAAAGTATAAACAACTTCTACAACCAACCTTGACAACAACTTTTCTTTGTGCCTACAATCAGAAAAAAAAGCCTTCTGGGGAGGAAACAGCGCTGTAGCTGGAATCATAGTGTTACATTCACCTAACTGCGACACCAACAGGAAAATATCTGCGTCTGGGGTAAACATCGACATTAGCTCTTTTAGTGAGTCAGCACTTTTTGATGATGTGCTGATTTTTCCATGTTGAGATATCAAGTGGAGAAGAGCTGCTTAGACTGAATACTGCTAAGGTGTTTGATCTTCTTGGCTTGGTGAACTGATCCATCAGGGCGTCGAGGCTGAACTAAAGTTCCTCTTTCTGTCAACAGGAGCGTCAGTGTGCACTGATGAATTTGTGTGTGTGTGTTGCAGAATGTAGATGAGGGAGTTACTGGAGCTCAGGGCTTCATGTCTACATGGCTGGATGTTCAGTCACAGTCCTGCTGCCTTGATGGCCAGTAGTGGTTTCAGGTAATGCGTTTGACATCTCTGCCTTGCTAAGAGCGATGGCCAGCTCCAGGTCCTCCTGCTCCTGCTGTCGGAGCCTCTTCAGACGCTCACGCTCTGCCCGCTCACTCTCACGCTTGGCCCACTCTAACTGTTGAGCCTCATTCCCGAACTGCAGAAACACAAGGGTAGAGGGGGAGTTCTTTTTAGAAGTGGAGCCTATACATGTTTTGGCTCATATTTAGAGATAGGGAGTTTTTAAACAGTCTGTTTAGTATCAAAGTGTTATCAAACCTTTAAGTAAGATGGAGCATAGAACAATTCTGGAGCATTGGACTGACTTCATGGGAAAAAAACGGTTTTAATGAAAACTGATTAAGAGGCCTTGTCCACACAAAACAAAACCAGTTCTTCCAAAACAATGTTTTTATCTGTTGTTTTTAAAACTATGTAACAAGGTTGAGTCAAGGCTTCTGGATGGGTTAATCTTTGTTAAAACGTTTTGTTATTTTAACAAAAAGACTTCTTCAGTCTGAGGAGTTGATTCCCCAATGTATAGATGGTCACAGTCCTCCAGGCACTTAACAACATACACAACATTACTTTGTTTGTGCCAAACAAAGCAGCCACAGTTCAAAAGAATGGTCCAGCACAGAAGAGCAATATTATCAGGCCAGGACTCTGCAGTTTACACTCATCTGCAGACCAGCGATCACTCTTTCAGGGATGAAGATATTTTCATCCTTGATAGAGAGGAACGTTGGTTTGAGAAGAGAGTAAAGGAAGCCATTTTTGTGAAGAGAAACTATTTTCATAAACATCCTCCTTTCTACTGTTGTGTCTGTGCTGCTCCAGACAAGTGAAGATTCAACACAGTCTGTAATTTCTTTAGATAAATAGGAATACATAATCTAAACTGGATTTATGATTTGGACTTTTTTCCTTTTTTTAAATTTATCGTGAACTGGAGCTACATAAATAAAATGAATTTAACTGAATTAAACAGCACTGTTTCTAAAAATGTTTTTATCACATGGAAACACAAAAAAAGATAGTCGTTTTTACATTGTATCATTGTAATACTTTCTTTTACATTATTGTCTATTTTTAAAGTAGATGAAAGAAGCTTCATTTTGATTCATTTACATGACTTACAAAAAGTGATTTGATAATATTTAATCTCGAATTTAGTTTTGTCACTTCTGTTCAATTTATCATTCAGGGATTACAGGAACACATGAAACTGTTGATCAAACAGCATCATGAAGACCAAGGAACACACAAGAAAGGTTGGGAATGGGACTAGTTTGATATCTTCAGTGTAATAAGATTATTCAGACTTTTAACGAGTAGTAACAATCTGTATAAATTGAAATGAGTCTAAGTCTATGTTTACTGGACATGGATCATAACTTCACTGAAAATTTTGTGCTGTACAGGTGAAACAGAGCCCTCATAAACAATAAATAACCACAGTTTTTCAGCAGGATTCTGAATAAGTTTAGTTTGAATTTCTTAGTGTGAACAGTTTCTTACCTTGACTTTATCAGGTCCTGTCAGAAAGGTAGATTACAAAGCACAAGTTATAAACCAGACATGGTCACATTAACACATCTAAGCTACTTCACAACAAAACACACACATGGTTAAAGGAAAACCTCCACAGTTTCTATGCAGTCCTCTGAACAGTGATTTTGTGTGTTTTTTTGTCTTAATGTGCCTTAAAAAAGTATTCATCTTCTTGGACTTTTCCACATTTTGTCACAGTCCAACTTCTAAGTATTTCACTGAAATTTTATATGACAGTCCAACACAAAGTAGCTCCTAAATGTGAAGTGAAAGAAAACAAGACATGGTTTGAAAGTCCATCCATTTTCTTTGCAGCATTCCAACACATTGAGACAACTGAGACAGAGGACTATTTCTTACACTTTGAGACATTTTAGTTACATTTTAGTTACCAATACACCTTAACATTGATCTTCGGGGGTGGGTGGGGTGGGGGTGGAGTAACCACAGAGGGAGGCAAACCTTTTTGATGTGAGGCGACAGCTGTAAATACTGAACTCTATATTTTAGTTTGATCAAACCAAGTTTCAGTGATTTACTCTGTGCTGGCTTCTACACAGAGAAATCAACCAAATCTTTCAGTCAAATCATCAGTTACGTTTTTTTTTTACTTTCTAATCTGTTGATTCACTGTTGTGCCTTTACAACAGGACTTTCTAAAGATATTGGCCATGGTTGCACTCGAACTGCACTGATTGAAGAACTTTTGGAGAGGGGAAACCACACACTCTGAAATCAGCAGTGCTTTGCATCATCATGGAGCGCCACATTACTCTGTTTATGTCCGGAGGTTTTGTATGGAGCACAACTTAGGAAGACGCAAATGAGCCAGGTGTTCAGGCCATGATTTCTGGTTCCGCCAGAGAATCCCAAATGGTGCCCTAACAAATAAAACTTGTCTTTGCTTTAACCAATAAAGTGGAAAAAAAGGAGCTTTTTTATTTTTGTAGTTGTTGTTTTTCTAATTTAGTTTTAAAGCTAAAAAAACCAAAAACATTTTATTGTAAAACTAAAAACCATCCACAGTGTTTATGTGAAAATTTACATTAAAACTAAATCTTAGGGTTATCTTTTTTAAAGCACTTCAAACATCAGATAGTCCTCACACCATCTTTCAATCCTAACTTTTAAAAATGAATTAAAAATCTATTTGGTCAAAAAATGATGCAAATATAAACCCAGACAAAAAAGAAAAACCAACCAGAGTTTTAATGTAATCATGCCCCCCAAAAAAGCCCGTATTACTGATTCTATACAAACTAAGAAGGCAAACATCAGCGAGGAGCTGCTGTATTTCAACTGCCCCTCGTCAGTGGGACCACCACACAGGAACCTAATCAGTTTGCTGCTCTGCAGCTTAAAGGTGTTGTCAACATGTCATCAGGACAGAAAGACATCAGCACTGACTGTACAAGTCTTTAGTCTTTATTTTGTTAATGACGTCCTGATACAACTTTTAAACATCAAGTTAAATACCCAGTTTTACAGTAAAACAAGATTTATGAGCAGGTCCTGAATAAGATGGTTGTGTGAAAATTTAGTAAATTTAGCAAAAGAAATGAACTAGTTTGAGAAAATGATTCAGTTAATAAATCAACTGCATCAACAATGATGTTCCTATCAAACTATTTAACAGTAAATATATGTGATGTTCAGATAAATGCACAACTTTCAATTTAAATGAATTAACCAATCTTATTGTATAACTATTTTTTGTACCTAGTCCTTTAGTATGAGCGGATGCATACAGAAACAGTTAAAACATGAATGTAACAGCAGAGTGGAAAGAAAAAGTTCAACAACATTAAAGTTATGAAACAAAACAATGTGTTAGAAACAGAAAGCAAAGCTACAGAGCTAAAACAGCAGACACACAGCAAGCTGATGAAATGACAACAGACGTCAGAGCTAACAGCTGAGAGGTGATACTGCTCTTTATTATGTTTGATTTATAACTTGACTTGATTTTCCAATGTCAAATATCAGTTTTATTAGCAATAAGCTGCGCTGCCAGATTAGGAGTCAGCAGAATTGTTGCTGCATTAACATTAATAAAGATGGACAAAGTGTCTTTAGATTTCCCCTTTTGTCGTAACTGAAGCTAAAACGTCATTTTTTGGGGGGAGCTGACATATTGGCTGTGTGTCAAATCAGGGGATGAAGTCGACGTAGGGTGTATTTGTCAGCTGTTTACGCCACTGAACTATGATGTAGGCTGTCACAACTCAAAACTCATGTGACCCCGGAAAAGCTAAACCCATAATATTAATGTTTTTTTTTTTTAATTAAGTGTGACGTTTTAATAATACTGAATTTTGGACAAGGGTGTCTCTACCGTCCCTAAGTAGGAGTTTCTTATTTTGTGGGAGGAGTTGGCCCAAGATGTGATTGGTGGTGGGGTTTAAAGAAGTTGGGGGCAGCGGGCAGTAGCTTGGTCAAGACGGGCTGGAACTGTATGTTTTTTAATATTAATTTTAGTCATAACTTGAGAAATTAAGGTACTAGCTGCACAAAATTTGAATGCTGTAAATGTGGAGGGAAATGTAACAATTTCAAATGAATTTTTATTTGAGTCATTGTTCTGTTTTTCATATTATTTTACTATTATCATTACTTCCTCTTTTAAGTTGCCCCACAAGACAAGTCAATCCGACCAATCAAAGTCAGAGGAAACTCCACCCACACTAACTCCACCAATCTCCATTAGGGCCAACTCCGCCCCCAACTCACACCCAACTCTGTCAATCGTGATTAGGGTCATCTACGCCCACACCAAGACCTCCACCAATCACGGGTAGGGCCATCTCCGCCCACAGGAGAACATGTAATGCAGAGACCCCTACTTGGAATTTTGTGATGTTATTCCGTGAAAAGGCAACTCAAGGCAAGCAAGGGAAGAATTACACAAATTAATAAAATTCAACAGCTGAAAAAAAAAAAGATCTGAAGATATATTTTAAGATTTCTATTTTGTTCCACAGGGCTCAATCTTAGAAGAGAGAAGTTGTGTCGTCTCTTTTATTGGTCGATGTGTATAATGACTCAACCCCCTCAATGGTGCTGACCAAAGCACCTCAAAGACTGACCAAAGTTGTAAACCAATTTAACACAAAGGTTCAATGAAATAAAATTCTCATAAGTCATCAGTCAGTATTACTCGTCTCCCTCATAAGAAAAAAATGACCACTGAAACATAGAGTTGGCTGAATGTGTGAAAATCACTGATTAATACAAGGTATATTTGCAGCAATGTTCATCTAACACCCTCTACACTGCTTTAGCTATGACTCAGCCGTTTATCATGACTATGAGTTATTCTATTTTTTTAATAAACAAAGGGAGGGAATCTAGGAATATGAAACTCCAGATAAAGAACAGGTGCTGAAAATATTTAACTTGATGGAAATAAACCGGATGGGTTTTCTGTCTTCAGCCCGTTGGTCTCAGATCAAGTTCACGTGGTTTTGGGTGTAAATGCCTACAGTTAAACAGTATCACCAGATCTCAACTCACAGAACTGACGTCTGTTAAAGCCAAGCTAGAGTCGTTACGAGTTTTACTTGATGCTGAAGACGGGGCGAAAGGGTCTTTCCCACTGAATGGGTCTCCCAGGCCTTTTTTACTCTGGAATGGGTCGATGACATCAGAGGTGAATGACTGGAAGGGGTCGCATGGTTTGGAAGGGTCTGCTGGGCCAGTCAAGCTCACTGGTGTTGTTTTACCTGGAAGTATAAAAGACATAAAATGATCAGACACTTTGACATCAGCTGCAAACACCAGGGCTGCACTGAGAGTTCAGCCTGAAACCGGTATTGGCTGATTTTAACCTTGATGATTTAAAACCAGTGCCCGGCCAAATGCACACACAAAAATCTATACAAACTAAGTATTTGACCTTAATTTGTATCCCAGGTGCTGTCCACCTTTTCTCAGACATTCAACATATTTAAAAGGAAAAAACTAAATAAACTCTGAAGCTCACAGGCCTCTGCATGGGCAGGTTTCTATAGTAATATCTGATCCCTTTTAAAACCTTGAAAATACCACATTTAAATTCAAGCACTTTAAGAGTTCAAAGCACCTGTATGAACCCTTTTAGCACCACTTCAGAATATCCGAAGCTCTAGAAGTATCACCATCATGACAGAGAATAAAACACAGCACAAAACAAGTCAGCAACACTGGTTTTTAAGCTTGTACTAAAACATGTTAAACAGATGGAGTACCTGACAGAAACAAACTAACCAATCTACTTACACAAATAACGCTACCTTTAAAACCAGTTTTAATGGCTAAATTAACTTTTTCATATCTTATCTCCTGGGTTAAACAAAGGAAAAATAATATCGACTGACATCTTGTGTCTTGCTTGACTCCAGTTTCTGTAACAGAACTGACTAAAGTAGAACCATTTAGATACAAAACACACAAAACCCTGGTAGAGTGTGGTTCAAGATGCTGTGGTTCTGTGTATTTGTTGCTGAGAACATCACCACTAATATACTGTATATACACTATGGTCTTGACTCTTCTGTTCCACAAGAACTGAATCTAAATTTGAGGAAACTTGAGTTTAATTTCTTTACTGTTTTGCACTTTTTGTTGCAAAGAATTTCAAAATAGTTGATCGTTTACCCAAGTACCACCAGTTGTACTTGTACCATAGTTAGATAACCATGGCACTATACAAGTATACCACATAAGATTTAGCACAATGTTATTGCCAAGGTTTGACCAAAATGGCAACAACTCCATCATTTATCTCCATACGATGATTTTAGCCTAAAACTGCCATGTAAGGTGGTTTGCATTTCTTCAAGGACTGCTAGAACTATAATATTACAATTATTGAAGAATATAATTTATTCTTCATAATATTTATTTAAGAATGTATTGTGTAAACTATACATAGTGGTATTTTCATCAGTCAAAAAGAAACAAATGCTTTTGCATGTCACACTTTCATTAAGGCAGAGAAAATATAGCAGCTAATTTACTTTAACAAACATTAATATGTGAGTATTTTTGTAGTGTACATACAAACTAGTAAACTACTCACCACTGGGTGGTTTGGGTCTTGGAGGGATAGTCTTTTTTGGAGGTAGAGCTGGCATGTCACTTTTCCTGCTGAATGGGTCGTCCACAAACACTGCCTGGAGAAAAAACAAATACAACTAAAAAAACGTTGCTGAATCAAGAATAAATTGCAAACTGAAGTATCAAAGTTAAAATGAACAAAAACTAAAATCAGCAAAACAACAGTTAAAAACTAAATTTAACAAAATCATAGGAAAAACTAAAATAATCAAATCTTTGTCTAAAAGCTAAAATTAGTAAAACCATAGATAAAAATTTAAATGACCAAAACTGTGGCTAAAAACTAAAACAAGAAAGAGTTAAAAAATAAACTGAGCAAAATGGTGACTAAAGTCTATGTAGGGATGCACCGATATGAAAAGTTCAGCTGATATCGATATCCGATATAATTATTGCTGTTATGGCCGATAACCGATATTACACAAACATACAAATTATATTATACATACACGCACAAACACACTTGGGTCTTTTTTTGATATTGTAAATAAACAACCAGACCTCTG
>JARVJO010000227.1:17083817-17107888 GCA_031762555.1 Cynodonichthys magdalenae | reverse complement strand
TATAGATATCTTATAACTATGACAGGACTGGCAGCTGGAAGTTTAAGCCCAAAGCACAAACTCCTCCTAGTGGTTAGATGCAGTACAATGTTTAAGTGCCACCTCTCATGTAATCAAATGAAACATTTTACAGACTAAAAAAAATAAATACACTTCAGATTATTCTTTTGTCAGTTATAAGAAATGGTGTGAATGCTGACTCTGCATTAACACCACAGGCATCCTGTTTTCCCCCCCAATACATGTTTTTCAGTCTCACTGCATCCGAATTATTTGTGCCATTTTAACCATTGAAACATGTAAATGTTCATCTCATTCAGTACATGGGTGCTATATGACTGTTGGTTTTTATAACTTTTATATTTTTCAAAATATTTAGATTTCTTACAAACATGTTTCCCACTAAAATAAATTGAGATATTTGCAGTTTCTTTATTCAGTTCATTTGAAATCTGCTTCAGCATAGTTTTACCCCTCACATTTAGCTACTTTTAGAATAATAAAAGTGAAAATTTCAACTTATAACCAGCCTTTTGCTACATTCAGCTAACCTTTTGCTACATTTAACTTTTAGCTTACATTTTTAGCTTTTAGCTGACCTATTGTTCAATTTAGCATTTTGTAGTGTTTTGCTAATTTTAGCTAACTTTTTGCTACTTTTGGTTTTTAGCTACTGTTCTGTTTTTTTAGTTATAACAATTGAGGATCAACCTCTTCAGCAAGTTCCAGCAGTCACTCAGCATTTAAACTCCGATTTAGCAAAATAATAATAATAAAAAAGCTATTTCTCAAGTTTTTATAGTTGAAGCTAATTATTACCTTGTTATTGTTAAATATTTTAGTTTTAGGTGGTATCACCCATCAAGGCTGAAACATGAGTAAGAGCCTTGTTATGTTCTTACCATATGTGTGCAAGACTATTCTGAGAAAGTCCAGACTGCATGAAGATATCTTTCACTTCCAGTCCACTAACAAATCCGTCGAGGTCAGCGTCTGTCTTTAGGAAGATGTCATCGTACCGCCCACGTTCTGACACCGGGACCACCCAGTTCAAAGAATGCTAAAACACAGAGATACATTGTTTGTTTTGAGATCTCCTGGTTTCAGAGCTGATAGGTTGGTCTAAAAACACTGATCCAACTGAAAAAAATGTTTCATAAAGCTCAATAAAAATGAAAATTTTAATTGTGGATATTTGTAACTTGGTCTATCAAAGAAACACACATTAAACTTTCTTTGTTTTATCTGCTTTTTATGGCCACGTTCACACTGCAGGTCTTAATGCTCAATCCTTTGATTTTTTCATTTTTGGCAAAAATCCATTTTTTTGTGTGGACGTTCTCATATTTTAAATACGTCCTCCAACAACTGCAGTGTGAACGTAGCCTCTGACTAACAGAAAATCGCAAGTCTTTAAAAAGCAGACATTTAAATTGTTCAGAAGTGTTACAGTCAGTGTTCTGTTCAAAGACTGAATAACCTGTGGTGTGTTTACACAACAGCTGAGTGTGTGTTACCTGTCCTGACTTCAGTGTGTGTTTGGGCGACAAGCTGCCGGTGCTGTTGAGTGACGTCATGCTGCCGTGAGACGGCGTGGAGCGCAGCGAGTCTTTGGGTGGTGGGGGGCTGGCTGGTAGTCCAGGAACCGTGCCCGTTACTGAGCAGAGACTCTTCTTCCTCTTACATGGGGGGATGAGAGAAGAGGGGAGGAGGGCAGGAACTGGTTCCTTCTCCAAGGCCCGGTACACCAAGTGCATGGCCTGAAGGAGAGACAAATACTGCTTTTCTATAAACACCTTAAAGCTGACAACAATTTGTCTGAATGTAAAAAAAATTCTGTTATCATGAAGGAGCATTAAAGCGACTGCTGACTTTGTTGCCTGTTTATACTTTTCCATAGGTTTTTTGCAATCTTTCTGCTTTTTTCATACATTTACACTGTATATCAAACATACGATCAAGAATAGTGAGACTTTTTACATTTGCAGCTTTTGTAATGGTCATATTTTTTACAAATACTTTGCTCCTTGAAATACATTGACAGAGTTTGAAACTAAGATCTTATGTTGAGAAATGATGGAGTTGAAGCCATTTTGGTCATACCTTGAAAAAAACCTTTTATGTTGCTAATTTCAGTTTTTTACACGTTTTTCTTGGTTTCAGCTTCTTTGTTAATTTTAGCTTTAACAACTGAAGAGATCAAATTTCAGCGACGTCATTCTACACTGCGCTGTTGTAGAAAATGTTATTTTCTCTAATATGAATTTATGGTGAAACACACTGAAAAAAAACCCCTACAGTTTCAGACACAAAACTGTAGTAAAACTATGCTAATATATTGGAAATAAGAAAAAAAAAAGGTAAAACTCACCACGGCAAATTCATCTCTGTCCAGATGTCCATCTTTGTCGATGTCACTCAGGTCCCAAACCTTGCAATGGAAAACAAACAGGAAGTGTAATAGTTAACATGTTCTCTTTGATATGTTAATAGCGGCTACAAATTTATGTTGCTTCACTTTTTGGGTTAAACATGACACATTTAGAGTTTTACAGTAAAGTCTTTAACAGTGATCCTATCTCCCCTCATTGTAGCGCTGAACCTCTGGATACTTTGTCCACAACACAAACAAACCACAGCTTCTATGTTTCTACAGATAACTTAAATGTTTTGGTGGTTTCACATTTTGACAGTTAATTAAAAATATGCATCTAGTTTTAAAAAATGTGTTCATGTAAACAAGAAACCTAAAGTGAAGAACATACCTTCCCGAGGATGTCCAGAGGCAACTTGGAGTTGATGAGAACTGGTCTGACCTTCTCTCCTGACAGCAGACCATTTACTGGAACCAGACTTTCAAAAATCCCATCAAATTTATTTTTCTCCTCAGGCTGGAAAGATAAAGACACACGGTTTAGAACATTTCACTAAAGCACAGATTACCAATACCAATTTCTACTGCATATTAACTTTTTAATATTCAGTTCATTTGTATTGAGCTCTCCATGAACCGGACCTAAAGATGATGTTATTACAATTTTCTTTAAAGTAACCTAAAAACCAAAAGTATCATTAAAGCCAGAACCTAACTAGGCTGTATCTGTTGGAGACAAGTTGTTGACCAACATTCTCAAGGAAGTCTAAAAATATCTTGTGACAATTGTGGTGGTTCTCCATTTCCTCACAATCGTTTCAGAGACTCACAGTTTTTCTTGCCTAAATTATACATGTTTAAAAATGTTGTGGATCAAATTTTCTCTCAAACGCTGGTTTCATACTCTGCAAGAAGTGAAGAAAGATGCTCTCGCTGAGGTAGCTGCTCAACGAAAATCAGCTCATTTCTTTCCTCCTAGGTGCCCAGCAAGCTCGCTCTTCACACAAGGTCTGGGCAGAACTTTGTCTCTCAGGGGTATGCTTACGATTGTTACGATTACGACTGTTCCAGTAAAATTTATAAAGATCGTTATATGTTGAAGAACTCCTGGAGGAGACAGAGCAGAGACACAGGGGGCTCTTCATGGCTGTGCTGGCTTCCAATCCCTAATATGTAGTCTATCAAAAATGGTTGTGGTTTCTTGGTAGCGAATTTGCAAATGTGAAAAGTTGTGTACTGTCTCAGTATATATTTTAAATATGTGCGGTTGCGGTAAGATAGGCAAAGATGTGTACATGGACGCAAGAGTGGAGAAGCCAGTGGAAAGATATGTTTCGGCACTGTGGGGAGGGATTATTAAAGGGATCCACTGTTACTTGTAACATTAGATATTATTTGATAAACAATTATTTCAACTGTAAAGCAAAGACTGTAAAAATACTGTAGGCTGTTTAGTTTTTATGAATTAAAAAAATATATTGTTTCACAGACAGTGCCATTTTATTACCACCTCAAAGTGTACAGAGTAAGAGCTGACGTTCACTAGGTGTTCTGGTGCGAGGCTGTGCGAGCTCTTATCCACCCTGAAGGTTTATTTTGGACAATATCTGATGATCAGTGCTTTTATTTGAAACCAGAGTTCCTTGCCTGAGAGGAGAAAATGGGAATGGTTGGTGATATTAACTTCCTGTTTGTGGCACATTAATATTTGGGGGGGGGACTTTTCAAGATGGGTAGTGACCACGGTGGCCAATTTGAAGTCAGCCATTTTGGATCCAACTTTACTTTTTTCAATAGGAAGAGGGTCATGTGACACATCAAACTTATTGAGAATATCACAAGAAAAACAATGATGATTGGTTTTAACGCAACTTTATTCTTTCGTGAGTTATTTACAAGTTTTTGATCACTTACAAAATGTGTTCAAAGTGCTGCCCAGTGTGTTGGATTGTCAATGCAACCCTCTTCTCCCACTCTTCACACACTGATAGCAACACAGCAGAAGACATGCTAGCGCAGGCAGTATTTAATGTTTCAGATGCTGCACATCTCGTATCTTGCTGCCTTGTAAGCCTCTTTTTTTTTTTTTGTAAAAAAAAAAAATAATTTTTGTTTGATTCCTGAGCTTGCTGGCTCCCTGGGTTTTAACGCACAAACCATAATAAAAACAGGCTGTGATTTTTTTTAAAACTGGCTACACAACTTGCTGGTCGAAAGCACTCAGAATTCAGTGAAACTGCAATGTGAAGTTCACCCATTTTTCCCACAATTTTGAGTCTCTGACAGTCATAGCTGAGTGAGTCTGGTTTTGGTGACAACCCTCTATCCTCAAGTCATCGCTGTCTTTCAGGCCAAGTTGGTGTCCTAACTCTGATTTGATTGTCCTGAATGAATACTGCAGCAGCTCCTTCCATTTGCCATAAATCTCAATGTTATCAAGTAGGGGTGCATCAATAAATCGGTCGGCTGATTTATCAGCACCAATTTCCTTAACTTTGGGAGAATCAGTCGATACTTGGATAAGATCGGTGGAAAAGTTTGGCTTCTCATCTACTTCCACGAAGGTCTGAAAATCAGCCACCTTTTGCTCTGCTGTGAGCACTACCTAATGTCCAGTTAAAACAAGTTTGTATTGTTTCAAAGGTATTTTTCAATGTTTTTCATTAAAATAAGGTTGGAATATTGAAGGTGTATTGTGACCTTATAACAGTGTTAGTCATTTAAAAAAAATCAGTATCAGCCAAAATCGGAATCGGCAGGTCAGACATTTCTGTGATCAGACAGAAAACTGCAATCAGTGCACCCCTATTGTCAAGTCTGAAGCACCCTTCAAGATCTGATACTTTATCCTGCAATGCTTATTGATCACAACCATCCTTACCCCAAACAATTCCAGACATTTTAGAGACTCCCTAACAAATGCTCACTAACTAGTCCCCAGTAGTCACAGCCAAGTGAGACACTGATTAACAGGTTTCTGTAGAATTTGAAAGACATTTTGAAGAACAGGGAAACAACTAAAACATGAAGGTTAGTGGCCTCTGAGAACCAGGATTAGGCACCTGTGTGTGCATGCTTGTAATTGAACGTACCTTAACAGCCCAGTGGGGTTCTCCAGAGACAGAGGTTGTGGTGCTCAATAATGGACTGCTGGTGTCATTCTGAAATCAAATATATACTCTCACAGCACTGCTACATGAACCATTCAGTAAACTTTAATGCAAGATATTCACATAGTGCAAGAATTGAGAAAGGTGTCTGGATGGGAAGCGAAATGTCTTCAGTGTCAGAATAGAAGTCCAGTTGTTTTTTTTTTTTTTAACCTTTTTTATGGGAAGATGTTCACACACAGATAAAAGCAGAAGCTGCTGAAAAGAAACAGGTTTTGCAGTTTTTTGTTGAATTTTGTTAATTAACCATTATTCCTTTATTGTAAATCCATTTTTATGAAACATGTTTTGTAATTTTAAACTTGTTTCTAAGCAGTCATTTTTTTTATTAGGCAGTAAATAATCAGTCTCAATTACTGACATAGTTAAAATCAGATGTTTACATACACTATAAACAAACAAATAGTTTTTAAATCACATTAAATCCTGCTAAGCCTTCCTGTTTTCGGTCAGTTCAAATTTCCAAAATTATTTAAATGAATATTGAGAGAGAGGTTTTCCAGAACTTATATATTTTTTTACTTTATCTAAAGTTTACATACACCAAGTTTACGCTTTAAACAATTTGGGAAAGCCCAGATGATGATGTCATGACTTTGGAAGCTCTGATTTGTTAGTTGACAACATCTGAGTTAATTAGAGGCACATTGTTTCATTTTGTCTGCTCCCTCCTTCTCCTACAAATGAAATGAAAACTGGGCAATTTTTTTATTTCTTTATGTCGACCACCACAGCCCACGTGTGGAGCTCAGGCCTGATTTACTGAATTAAAGATCTTTAATGAGCAGATTGTTTATTTTGTGCTGATATGTAAAACCTTAGAATGAAAACAAATCTGTTGAATTTGTTACCACATCTGACGTAAGAAAGAAACAAAAGCTTTGAAGATTATTTCACACTCACAAACTTTGGAGGAGGAACAGTGAGGTTGAGGTTGGACACACTGACTTCATGACCACTCTGAGCACAGGCCACCAAACGCAGAGCAACATAAAAACCCTGCAGAGAACAACCCTTTGCTTCAGCCTCTCAAATACTACAAATAATATAACCACAAAGACACAAAATATCTGAGACCAATTTTTACCATATTAAAAAAAGAACGCTTTAACTAGCTTTTACAAGCTAATGATCAACATGTTAGCTGATGACTGGAGGACAGCCCCATAACAAAGTCCCTGTTTGTTTTAAAGTGCTTGAGAAAAAATATATATATAATTTCCTTTCCTACTTGTTTATCCAGAAAGCCTTTTCCATCAGGATCAGCCAAATCCCAGATCTGAAGCACAAAACACAAACAGTCATTAGAGACACGAATGACCTAAAATCATCTTGTGAGGAGAAATGACAGAGGTGAAGCTACTTTTGTTTAAATCATGAAAATAAGCAGCCAGCGGCAGCTTCATGCATGTGTGATTCATGTAAGGTTTGGACGCAGAGAGGTGAACCTGCTCTAACTAGGAAGGACTGTGTCCAGTAGGACTCTGACCCCCCTACCTTTCCCAGTGTCACGTCAGGTAGTCCAGACTTCTTCAGGAACAGGGCAGCCTCTGTTGGTCCAACTCTCCCTGTATTTCCAGGATCCACCTTAAAGTAGATACAGTGCTCTTGCTCATCTTGTCTCATACAGAAATAAAATAACCCATAATATTATAGTTACTGTCTTCTCACCTGTCTGTAGAAACTTTCATAAATAGGGTTCCCACCGGACAGCTGCACAGAAACAAACACTCAAACAGGAGCAAAGCACTTGTTCTTGATTTATACAAATGACTAACGAGCACTTCTTTTGATCAAAATGAATAAACCTGTCAGCAGCAGATGTGCTTAACTCTCTCAGTAACTCATCAGTTAGCAGCTAAATGTATTTTTAAATTAGAAATATTAGAACATAAGTGAACCTCATTCTGTAACATTAGCTGATCTGCACGAACAGGGGTAGACATAAGGATGTTCCAGCGGACAACCTCCTGACAAAATCTGGTTGCCTGCTAAAAGTTTTGGCTGTCTGCAACCTTAATAAAATTAGAAAATATATAAAGGAAAATGTAATCCACCTCATTCTAACTTTAGCAGGCCCTCTTTCACCCCTTTTCTAAGGTCTGTCTCAAAGCAGTTGTCCATCCATACTTGAGGGGGGGAGTTAGCATTTTGAAGCTGTGCAGAAACATTTTATTTACAATTTAATTAAAAGATGTCAACAACAGAAAACTTGTCCATCCAGCCTGACATGTTGGAGCCAGAGTCTGACCCAGAGTCAGAGGAGAATGAAGACCAGTCCAGGCCTTATTTGGCAGTTCCGTCACAGATAACTCGATGTAAAAGTTCAGAAAACCTCATTGAAAATAAAGAAAACGGAACAGGCTGAAAAATATGACTCAAACAGAATATAAAGACACCTGCACAGCACCAAGAGAGACTAAATGCTACTTTTCTGCACAACTAGAGACTCAAAGTACAAAATGCATTTAACAGCTAAAAATGTGGATTTTGCATATGTCCCCTTAAAAAAAAATTTGATTTTAGATACTAAAGACACTCTCATCATTGGTTGTACGGCTTTAAGATGACCACAACAAAACAAGTTTTTTTTCCTGCTTTCATTTTTACAAATGATGGAAATCTGTCGTTTCGGTGGCCAACTTAAATCCATGATTCCACTTGGTTGTCCATCGAACAGCCAGGAAACAGGATCTGGTTGTCCAAAATGAAAATAGGTTGTCTTGGACAATCTAAAAGCCCTTACGTCAATCTCTGATGAATCATTGCTATTCCATCATTAAATAGATCCGATTTTACTGGTTCAAAAACATAATTGCCCAGTACATCTAGATACAGTTCCAAAGCTGGATTGGTTCACAGCTGCTCTACCAATATAGTTGCATCTTGCTCATATGCATTCATGAATGGACACAGATCAGCTTACCTTCACATCCTTACTGCCAAGGTTAACACAAAAAGAGCTGAGGTGGCTATAAACATAATGTGCACATCCAAGAATGCAGTTTTGTAAGCCTCCCACATATGAGAAATATTCCTTTCATATTTCTGTTTGAATATTCTCACACTTATTAATATTAATCCTTTATTTTACCAGAAGAGAAAACTCACTGAGATTAAAAATCTAATTTACAAGACTGGCCTGGCAATAAATCAGAGATATTCTACTGGCAGTCCTGTGTAACACAGGCCATAGTAAATCCCCAATATGGACAATATCTGGGGTTAAAGGGGTCTAGGCTAGACTGGACCAGTCCTTTTGTGTTTCTCTGTGTCTCTTTCCTGCCTTCTCAAACCCAGCCGGTCGAGGCAGATGTCCACCCATCCTGAGCCTAGTTCTGGTTCTGCTGGTTAAAAGGGAGTTATTCCTCTCCACTGTCGCCAATGTGCTGCTCAGGATGGGAGACTGTGATGAAGTGAAGATTCAACACAATCTGCTGGCTTCCTTAAATCGATTTTTTTTTGTACAGTGCTCTGAGACAATGTTTATTGTGACTTGGTGTTATATAAATAAAAACTTTAACTGAATTGTACCCTGGGTATTCTGTGGTCTAGGCCAATTTATTTTATATGACATAAGATATAATATTATATTCTTGATAACAAATTAAACATTCAATTTAGTTCATTCCCCAGGGTATACTCTGGCCCACTGGTGAGTTAATCAAATAAAACTACATTTTAAATTAAAAATAAATACATCTATTATAGAAACATTTATTTAAACAATCTAAAAAGACATAATTCCATCAGAGAGGTGTATATAGATGATTTATGACAAGGCTATACAACTTACTCCACCTGCCACTGGGTTCATATAAATCAAGACAAGATTTTAAATCATAAATTAAATCTGCATAACAAAATAGCTGACAGATGTCCGGCCCCTGAGCTGTTGGCTTTCAGTAACTGAGTGAAGCCCACTGAGCAATTTATTAAATACCCCTATATTAATAAATCTTAAAAACATGGGAAATATGTTTACATTTTCAAGAAAAAAACATTTAAATGTCTTTTGGTCCGGTTTTTAATCTTGGCCCTCTGTGTGAATGCCTGTATAACACAGCTGTAACGAGAAGGAGTTGTAGAGCTTAAGTTTCATTTTAAAGGTCTGAAAAAAACTCGTGAAAATCAGACCGAACATTCAACTCTGCCTGAGGCTAAAGCTTTTACATTAAATATTCTTAAAATATGGTCCTGATCATGATCTCGTGAATCCAATGACTGACAGCTAAATGTTACCTCTGTCTGCTCTGAACTCAGCCTTCATCAGTATCATCCTCATCATTCAATCCTACATCATCATCATCATCATCATGGAGCTCCTATCCATCCTGCATTACTATCTGACAGAAGAGCTAGGAGCTAGCTCCAGGAGCCAGTAGACCGAACCGGATCCCACAGTATGTTTCTGGTTCTGCAAACGGTGTCCGCAGCGTCTGTTTCTGTCACGTGCATTAACAAAGACCTTTATGTTACACACCAAAAATAAATAACAACATGGCCGAGCAGGAGATGCTAACCATCGACAGATGATGCTAACCCTTCCGCTACCTAACGGTACTGCAGGCCTCGGCTCGACCAGCTGACAGCTTTTATTTAGAGCACCGTTTCACAGGAAAATCCGCTATCCTTGAAACTTCATTCACACTACAGCATAACAGGTGTTAGATGCTGAATCACGCCAACACTTTCAGTGAGCCTCCGCGGGGGTGACGCTGACAAAAAGCTGTATCATTACCTGAGTGAGTGATGCGAGGGCTGCCATCTTCCCTGTTGCTGCGGGAACGCGCTCTTCCCACTCTCTGCCGGTGACGCGCCCCCTTCTGGACGAAACAACGGCTGCTGCTCAAAGATGGTGTATTATAAAATATTTTAAAGCTATTTTTAACACATGTGGGTAGTAAAAAGTTACATTTACTTTAGTAAGCTTTGGGGAAAAAATAACTTTAGTAGTTTTTGTCAGTCTGACATTTTAAAAATATCAAATCAGATGTTAAGATCAGTTACTCAGTATTCAAATAACCTTTTTACTAAATATATTTTTAGTCTTATTTGAATAATTTCTTGGACGCTAATTTTTACTTTTACTTGAGTAAAAATATGTTGACGTACTCTTTCTTGAATACAATGTTTGAGTACTCTACCCACCTATTATTAGTATATTGTGATAAATAAAAACTGTGTATCATGAAACAATTTAGAAATATTGTGTATTTGAACACAATTTAATACTGTAACTTAAAATAAAATGTTTGTGTATTAGACACAATTTATGCTTTTATTAATGTCATAACAAAAATCAAAAATTGAAGCTATTAGTGTTTTATAACAAAGTTTAAGGTAATCAGTGTATTCTACTGTAAAACTATTTAACAAGACTATTCATCCATGGGGAAAAAAACAGAAGAGCAAGTATAAAGTTTAATTACAGTTACAGTACATACGATGGGTGTGGGCAGGAAATACCTGTGGTAGAACTCATTGTGCTGAAGGAGCTGCTCAGGGACTCCAGTCAAGTAAAATGTTGTGTTGTCATCATTGTACATGCTCAAGGATGAAATCTGTTCTCTGCATTTGACCCATCTTACGTGGACGATATACTGGAGCAGTAGGCAGCCAGTTAGGGATTAGGGGACTTGTTCGAGGACTGTGACATTCAAGAACTGGAAATTAAATCTGCAATTTTCTTGTCCCAAGATGGCAGTTGTTGAGTCTCATCCTGTCTCGGTCTGTGCTGCCCCCCCCTCCCCCCTCCGGCACACAATGAGAACAGAGGTCTTTAATAATGGGTTAAATGGTACTGCGGGGAGGTTGCAAAATGTTTAATATTTTCCTTCTTTTTTATCCATATTTGTTTCTTTAAACATATTACAAATCCAACATGTAGCAAAGTGATTTAGTGAAGAATAAAGCACCTGCTGAACTCCGCTTCACTCCCACCCTGACCCTCCATGTATTCTGCACACAACCCACATTATTACCCTGTCAGTGATGCCATTATTGCAATATATGGGGTCTTTGCTCCATCAGTTTTGGAGGTCCCAGACTCAAAAACGTTGAAGACTCCTGGCTTAGAACATGGCAGAGGCTGGTTCTGATAAGCTATATTCAACTCAGTTTCTTAACTAATAGTTTCTCAAATGATTGAGTTTTCATTTAAAATTGACAATGCACACCTCATTTTTTAAAAGCCATGCATTATTTTTACAGGCTTTTGATCACGAAGAAGGGAAAACATTTGGCATCTATGGCTGACAAGCCTAAAGTAGTCCATCTGCATCTCTAGAAAAGTTCAGTTCCATTCCTGAGAATGGAAGGTTAAATTTTGAAAATGTTTTGCTAATACTCGAGAACAAGTCAGTGGCACAAACAGCACATACAATTTATGCTGCACTACCTTTTCTCTGTTCAAATGGAAAATACTATGACCACTATAATAAAGGAGGGATAAAAACACATTTTTAGATTATTTATTTATAATTATTTTTATTTCTGACAAGTTGTCTTGTTATTCCCACTGCACATCCCAAGTAAAGATTTTAAGAAAAAAAAGAAGCCATTTCTCCTCAATTTGCCTACAAATACCATCTTATTTCCGCAACCTTTCATTTGCATCTCACATTGAAAACTTCATTTGAATGTAGTTGCATACATCTTCTTTCTCTTCCCTTCTTTCAGCTCTGTGTAACTTCTAAAAGAAAGCATCATTCAGTTTGCATTTATGTTTTCATCCTGGCTGGAGCGAGAGTCAGAAGTTTATGGATGGAGACTGAAACCAATGAATAGAAAATGAGAGTCGACAAAAGAAAATCAGGATTTTTCAATGAGACACAGTAAAAACATGTCATAAAGATAGATCTGCAGTCCAAGCTGTGTGTTTTTGTGTTGGAAAGATAACCCAGTTGCATAAGAGCTGCAGAATTTATTCAAAAATTTAAAATGGCAACAAAATGCAGCTTTGGGATTTTTCAGAGAAATATCACTAACATGTTATACAGATAAGACAATTCTTCTGAATTTCTGGCTTCTTTCTGAAGTTGATTTTACAAATATAATTTGTGAAACATTTTGTTTCCAGAGATCCAGTGAAGTTAGATATTGTGCACACCGGCACAAATAGACACATGTTGTCTTTTTAACTTACAGGTTTAATTTAAGTATAACCCTGTGGAAGCTGAAATGTAGAAATAACTTATTTCTTTGTGTTGACTGCCCTCACCTGGTGGATTGTGTGTACTGCACAAGTCTCAAATGTAAGAGGTATGATGCTACTGTAGTGACTGATTCTCATTTTAAGAAGTTTTATTTCTTTTTTTTTCCTTCTTAAAATGATTTACTATACATTTTTTAAATTTACTTTGGTTCATTAAGTAAGTCATATCTGGAAAACAGTTCAGCTCTTGATCTGAAGAGTATTGTTCCTAAAGTAAGGCATCATCCACTGAGTTCCTGTAGTTTTTAAATTATGTGACATTTGTTTGTGAAGGTTTCCCAACGCTACCCGGTCCTGTCAGAGCTGATCCTTCAACTGGAGTAGTCCATCTGCGTACTGGAACTGCTCGCTGTTCTCATACTCCAGCATGTCCAGGGCGACCTCACAGCTTTCCTTCACCACTCGCTCTCGGTCGTCACGGTAACACTGCAACACGGCCAGACATTCCTCTTTCCCAATGGAGCCCAGCGCCTCCGCCGCCTCGTGGCGCACCATAGGGTTCTCGTCAGAACGCTCCAGAGCCGCACGCAGGGCCGGGACTGCCGCCGGGTGCTGCATCTGACCCAGGACGTAGCCGATCTCGTGGCGGAACAGAGCGCTGGAGCTCTGCAGACCTGGAGCCAAAAACATATATATAATAAAAACATATTATATGTTCTGCATGGAGAAGAATAAAAGTGCTGAAACAGAGTTGTCACAGCTAAAAGAAGCAGAATGCTAGCTAAAAGTACAAAAGGCTAAAGCTAGCTAAAAGTAGCCTAAGACAAAAATAGAGCCAGTAGCTGAAGAAGATTTCAAAGAACATATGTTTTTGAAGGAACAGAAGAAGTATTTATATTGTGAAAAATCTTTTTCTAAATAAATCTATATACTTCTAAATGGCTTAAATAAAAAGTATGCAGAAGTAGTTAAGTTTGCAAGAAACACAGAAAGATGTTTTTGTTTCATCTGAGGCACATCATTAATGAGGACTCATCATTCCAATAACTCTCAGAGGGGCCTCAGATCAAAGGTGGGCAATCCTGGTCTGCATTTACTGGTTCCTCTGCTCCAACACACCTGATTCAGTGACTGCATTACTGCAGAAGCTTGGTAATACTTGTTCATTCATACCGTGTGTGCTAGAGCAGAAGAGACTCTAAAACATCAAAGCATCGTTAGAATTTGAACGATACAGTTCCTTGTTTCGATTCCACTTTTGAACGATTCCCTGATTCTTTTTAAATAAATTAATTATATGAACTTTTTACTTTTTATGAACTACACTATGAATTCCTCACAAGTTCAAACCTATGAACTTGAATAGAAATGTTATGAACGCTCTTTGCACAGGGGTACTCTGTGAATTGTCTTACTGAACTGGCAGATTATTTCACTTATTATGAGAAGATTCAGACTCAACTTAAGTGAAATAATCTGACAGTGGAATGAGACAATTGCACTTCTTAGGAAAAGTTCCAGGCTAACAAAATTATTAATCCAACACAATCTGCTCTTGTTCAGTATATCAGTCTCAAAACAAAATCAAAATATTTTTTGGCTGGATATAAGATTGTAAGACTTGGTTAGATAGACAGTTTTTGCAGTATACACTTTCATAAAACAGATTTTAAAAGATCTCATGAAAACACAGACACATATCCAGTGTCTGATGTTGTAGGCACTTAAACATGTTATTGAACTGCTGCAACAGTTTTAAGGTCTAGTATAATTTGTTAGCTGCCTCAATGTTGGTATCAGATGTATTTTATTGTTTTACTTAGTCAGTGGAAGCTCATGCAGCTCGTCAAAAACAACCTGAGCAATGTTTGATCATGTTGGACCCTCCTTTGCACGACATAAACGGATTCTTTTATTCAAGTTACGCAACACTATGAACCGCTGCACACCGTTTATTTGCTCACACACCATCTGCGGATTCTTCTTTGTTGGTGTTCTGGTGGCTCACCTGCAGGTTTTGTTAGGCGGCTACTTCTTCCGGTTGGTGAACTGCATATCAAACTAAAAATCAAAATTTTAAAAATCGAACGATTCCGGAAGAATCGACGTGATACCTGGTTCCAATCTATACTCAATGCCAAACCCTACTCGAGGACCAGGACTGCCCACCCCTGCCTTACACTCTGTCCTGAGCACATGTTCAGACTTGTTCTAGTCCAGATTAGTCCAGTACCCACCGTCTCCCAGAGCCAGCACAGCCTCCTCCGTGCCCAGGTTTCTCAGGGCAAACATGGCTCGGTAACGCTCAAACAGCGGCAGACTTTCATCCAACAGAGCAGAGCGCAGCTCTGGGACGTCCCTCCTCTGTGCTGGGGGGGCCGGGTCTACAGAACAGTAGGGGTTTTTATTTGTGCCACCATCCTCCAGCTCTGATTCTCCACCACTCTGTAACCATTCGAGCCGACGAACGGCCAACTGACACGTCTCTGCAACCTGCAGGTAAAACACAGATTATTTCTCATGTAGGCATCTCAATTTATACCAAATATTAAAAACACGAAAATCATCCTCATTATTACTGCTAATAATTGATCTGGGCTAGAATATGGGCTTAAATAACTTGTTTCTGGGGCTCCTACCTCTATGAAAGGATCCTGGCAGTACTCTTTTAGTAGGTCTAGAACCACTGAGTCTCCAATCGCTCCCAGAGCCTCTCCTACAAACACAGCAAGGCAAACAGAATGAACGAGATGCAGATCATGGACATCAATAAAGACAAATGAAACTAATCACTCAAAGCGTTTCAAACTGGATGTATTAGAAGAGCAAAAACAAAGAAAGTTGTGGTAAAGGATGTGGTTCTTGGTTCTCTCTGGATGTGGAAAACTAAAGTAATTCTTTACTGTTTTTTAGAAGAACCAGTCTCGTACCGGTTCTGGTGGGAAAAACAGCCAATGTGAGCGCATGTTTACCCGCTTCATGCCTAACCATGGGCTCCTGACTTCTATCTTTGAGAACATCTGTTAAAACAGGGATGGCTCGTCTGTCCTGCATCTGTCCCAGGCAGTAGGCCAACTCATGCTTCAGCAAAGCCGAGTCGTCAGTGAACGCCTTGCTGATCCATTCTATGGCTTCAGCACCTGGAAGGAAAAAATAAAAGAAAACCATGTTAGCTTAAATCAGATTAAGTACTGGCACGCTATAAAACTGACTGGATTAAAGTCATGATATGAAATGTTAAAATGTTTTAAACTTACAGCATAAATTATAAAACTATGTTTCCCTTATTTTTCGATGCAAGTGCTCAATAGAAGAGGAAAATCACAATTGTTAATCTGGTTTTTGATTTCCAGGTCTGTGATTGGTTCCCTGATCCAATACTTAACGGCTCAGGACATCCCTAACTATCACATCTTTTCTCACCAACATTTTCCTATCTCACTTATGGTCTCCCGTTGTTAGACTGGCCCCTAAATGTCTCAAGGACTTGAAGGCCTGTTTGACTCTGACTGACTCTTTCACTTGAATGAGAAAAAGACTGATGTGTGTTTTTGACAGTTCCACTGATGTAGATCTAGACAAACCAAACCAATCACAAGCCTGGGGGTCAAAGTGTTTACTGATCTTTAATTTGATCAGCCTTTGAGGGGATTGTGATTAAAATGAGGGATCTGCATTGTCTGCTTCTAACTAACTTCTTAAAACTCATCTCTGCTCCTTGTTCTTTGACACAATCTGAGACTCATTTTTTAGTTGTACATTTGTTTTTTGTATTTTCTATTTGATGTGATTTTGTTTTATGATAAGGCTGTTTTGCTTTGCTTTTTAGGGTTTATTATGTACTGTGACTGTTCTGTTTTATTGACAGCAGCTGTGCAGTACTTTGTTCCTGTTGCTTAAAGGGATTTGTAAATGAAGCTGGTATGGTACAGTTTGCTGCAACTTGCTTGAGAACTTTTGTTTAAGTCAAATATATGTTTATTGATGACTTACCTCCAAGGTTCCTCAGGGTAAATAAAGCTCTGAAGCGTTGGGTCAGGTCCAAACCTGGGTCAACAAGAACCCGACCTATTGCTGCCACCTGAACCACAGAAGCCATACTGCAACACAGAGACAGCACAAAATAAACCTGTTTCCACTTCTAAAAGTATTTTACTAAAGAGTGATTTATGGCCAGTTCGCAACAAAAAAGTTCTCTCAGGGCACTGTACTAAAACATTTACATACATAATAAAATTACATTTAGTAAAACTTAAAGGTGCAATATTATGTTTCTCTTGTATATATTTAAATTCTATATCATAATAAAGTAACTATGTCACCTTTAGTTGTTATTAAAATGCTGTTTATATAGAAAATAAACATGACTTCTCATCATATCTGTTTCTAAACACCTTGAAATTGGTCTCTGTCTCTTTAAGAACCTCCTTCCGCTTATGTCCCGCCCATTGCAGCGTCATCACAGTCGCTTCTCTACAGGACTGTTTACAGCCTGGAGAAGACTTTGTTGTAATTATAATTAAAAAAAAAGCAACATTATACAATATCCGTTTTGGAAAATTGCATCTCAGGATACATATGAATCTTACCATCGAACCGGAAAGCATGTTTTCGAAAGAACCGGAGTGATTACAGAGAGGACGTTTCAGCTGGTAAGACTATTGCAGTCGTCCTCATAACGTACTGATCGTAATAGAAGTTACAAATCTGAACTCATAGACCAAACAAGGATGTGAACAAAACAACGCGAGTTGTTTTTCAGCTTAACTGCAGAGGAAAACAATGTTTGTTTACTTCTATAATTGCTGCCGATAGACTGAAGGAGTCGAGGGGGGTGGGGTGTGTGCTGCGATGCGGAAGCTTATTGTAGTTTACTTGGCATCTGAAAATACATTTCCTCAAAAGGTAATTTTAATCTAAAAAGGACTGGATGGAGCTCAGCAGACATGGTTTTAACTAAGTGTTTGCTAGTTGTTGCTGCCGAGAGCCTGCGAGAGTCGGGGGTGGGCAGGTGTACTCTGTGATGAGGAAGCTCGGTTCTTAGACCCAGCCCAGGGGAGGAGATGTTACCAAAAGGCGTTTCTAGACCCAACCGGTTGTTTTTAACTCTCCTGCCTGGCTGCCTCAGAACAGCACAGGATTTCTCAAACATGCATGAATGAGTCAAAGTAAGACTCTGGACATGTTTTTATGAGAGGATAACATTAACATGATATAAAACTAAAAAAAGTTGTTTTTACATTATATTGCCCCTTTAAAGGAAGACAGCATCATAAAATCTTCACTTTATCACAATCTCCCGTCAGTGTTTTGGTCCATGTGCATGTGTTCTCTGTCTGTGTTAGCAAAATAGCTCATAAACCACTAGACCAATCTTACAATAAAATTTCCAAAAAGTAATCAGATGAAAATTTACAACGGATCGATTTCTGAAAGTGACTCAATTTATTTGGCTGTTTAAAAACAGCCGAAACACATCCATCCAACAGCTGAAACACATCCACCCAACAGTCGAAACCCATCCACTCTAAAGCCAAAACACATCCATCCAACGGCCGAAACACATCCATCCAATGGCCGAAACACATCCATCCAACGGCCGAAACACATCCACCCTACGGCCAAAAAACATCCATCCAACGGCCGAAACACATCTATCCAACGGCTGAAACACATCCATCCAACGGCCGAAACACATCCATCCAACAGTTGAAACACATCCATCCAACGGCCGAAACACATCCATCCAACGGCCAAAACACATCCATCCAACGGCCGAAACACATCCATCCAATGGCCGAAACACATCCATCCAACAGTTGAAACACATCCATCCAACGGCCGAAACACATCCATCCAACGGCCAAAACACATCCATCCAACGGCCGAAACACATCCATCCAATGGCCGAAACACATCCATCCAACAGTTGAAACACATCCATCAAACAGTCGAAACACATCCACTCTACAGCCAAAACACATCCATCCAACGGCCAAAACATATCCATCCAACAGCCGAAACACATCCATCCAACAGCCGAAACACATCCATCCAACGGCCGAAACACATCCACTCTACAGCCGAAACACATCCACTCTACAGCCGAAACACATCCACTCTACAGCCGAAACACATCCACTCTACAGCCAAAACACATCCATCCAACAGCCGAAACACATCCATCCAACAGCTGAAACACATCCACTCTACAGCCGAAACACATCCACTCTACAGCTGAAACACATCCACTCTACAGCCGAAACACATCCATTCAACAGCCGAAACACATCCACTCTACAGCCAAAACACATCCATTCAACAGCTGAAACACATCCACTCTACAGCCAAAACACATCCATCCAACAGCTGAAACACATCCATCCCACTGTGGGAAACATATCCACGTGACATCCATCCCAGGAATCAATTTCAAAACAACTGAATGTTGCAAAAAACAATAAAGCTTATCTGTTTTAAATGTCTTGTCTTTGTAGTGTATTGAATTGAATATGTTGAAAAACAAATCATCCCATTCTGTTTTTATTTTTGTTTTACACAACACCACAACTTTATTGGAATTATAATAACAAATAACATATTCTAAGCACTGAGATAAAACTTGGAGACATTTGTTGTAAGTTTCATGGCAATCTCCAAAATCGTGTAAAACATATGGCAGTTTTATGACGGATGACGATTTTTCACATTGGTCAATGGAAATTAGGTACTAATTTTATTTTTTTTAAAAGTTAAAAACCTAACTGAAGATTTTACGTTCTTAATTAAGCCACATGATCCTGGTCTCATTTAAAGTCATTTAAAAACTAAGGAACTATTTGTTTTAGCATTTACAAACTATGAGGCTTTCTTATAACATTTTTTAAAGTGCAATAATTTTGTGATTTTAAGATTTGCTGATAGTGCTGCTTCTAGATGAATATCTATTATTAGGTTATGTTTTATCATCCTTTTGTTTTCAAATGGGTTATTATTTTGTAAATACAAACGTAATATAGTTATTCAAAATATTTTTAAATGGTGTTAATATATAAACAGTTTAGTTTATCCTTGATACCAAAGGGTTTTAAGAAAATAGGTTGTTTTGACTCAACTAAAAACTGATTACATTTTTTATAGCGAGACTGACAAATTATGAGCGAATTAACGAGTAGCTCAATTTATAAAACAATATTTCCAGTCGTAATAAACTTGGCTGCGGTGAGGAAAAAAATAGTTCACGCTGACACGAGACTAAAAACACATCGGCTAAAGCTAAAGCTAGCTTCAGCCTGTCTGTGTCAGATAGTCCAGCGTTTCAAATGAAACTTTTCTCACAATCAATATAATCTGAAACCCGTTCTATCGGGTTGAAGGCGTGAAGAATATATAGTTGTAAAACACACGGACCTCAGGATGAAGCCTCTCGGTTTTTTGTCTTCCAACTTCAGAAGCAGTGCCTCTGGACCGGTTCTTCTTTCTCTTCTTCTTTAGCTGTTTGACATCCAGTAAGTTGTATTACCGCCACCTACTGGGCAGCTTTTATAACGTCATCTTTTCTTTTTTTTGGTGGATCGTAAACTTGAAGATGCATACCGCCACCTACTGTACATGACAATGTAACTACACAACCTCCACCTATTTTTTAAAAAATTGTATTATGCACATAATGCATATAATGATTTCATAATAATACTGATTTTTTTCTGTATCATCTTCTGTTCCTAAGATTCCTTTCAAACTGCATTCTTACCCTGCCTTTTTTACTGTCAGCCTCTCTTTTTCAGCTGAATACACACTTGTCATTAGTACATGTTTTACATTTTCCTTTCCTCTATAACACTCACACTTTTCATTTGTCTGCTTGCCTAACAATTCTGCTTATCAATTCCACTTACTCATAAGAGTGTATGTGCATGATGACAACACACTCCGTTTTTGATATCCAAGGAAGTAGTGATCTGGTGCATGGTTATATTTCACCAAAAAAAAACAAAACAAAACTAGTGCCATTTACAACACATGCAAAGCTTCAATCACAACAAAGGGCAGAAATACTTCTAACATGCAGAGACATTTTGTGTTTATTCTTAATGTTTAGTTAAACTAGTTGTTATTTTTCTGATTAAGACTGATTAAAGACTTCATGCACTCAAACAATGTTCCATTTTTTTTTGTCTAACCAATGAAAATTGATAACAGGATTGATAAGGAATTGAATCAATAAGCGATATCGACAATGGAATCGGAATTGCTAAATTGTTATCAATTCCTATCCCTGCTAATGAGGTTTGCAAATCTTAGGGTTTCAACATACAAGTATAAAGACAGTATTATCGTCTACCCCAGAGAACCTTTTAACTTGCAAAGATGAGCAAAAAACATTTGACAGTGGGGAAGTATAAAAGTCAAAACACTTAGACATTAAGTTTGATCCCAAAGGTAAGTGTATATTTCATTTGGATGAATTAAAATGTACAGAATTAACATTACTGCTACTAACATTCTCAGTAACATTATTTTTTCACACTGTTTGTAAATAAACCTTAAGAGCAATCAGTTTTAATGCTGAAGGACTGTAAATGAAATGATTACTAAAATTAATTTATGGGTGCAAGAGTATGGGGCGCCAAGTGTTAAATGAAATGTTAAAAATTTTCACTAACATTTTTCATTATTTAGCTCATTTTTTTACTAAATGTTAAATTGAAAAGGTAAAAAAATTTAAATATTAAATCCTAAATCTAAATGTTTAAATCTAAATGTAAAAAGTTAAACCTTAAATGTTGAAATTCACATTAGGTATTTTGGAATGGAACTCATGCTCGAAGTTATAAAGCCGGACTGACGTCAGTTCCAACTTGAAAGCGTTCCAGTTTCAAACGTCAGAAAAAGCATTTCTATTTTTTTGCTCTGCAACAATAACACAATAATAGTGCTCTACAAGGCATTTTAAGAGTACAAACTGTGTTAAAACATATTTTTTAATAAACACTAAAACACTACAAGTATGTCTGACTTAATGTAAAATAAACACCACAGAACTGCTAAAAAATGTATAAGTAAAGAGTTTCATGCGTGCGGCAGCCATGTTGAAATGATGACGTAATGCATGCTTGAGCTGCTTGGGTATGGTCAGGTTGTGTTGACCTCTCGACTTGTTCCAGTTTAAAAATACAACTCGGAAGTTCAAAACTACGACCTCTGAGGATAACTGGAACGTAGCAAAACATCAACAATGGCCACTGCTAGCCCCCGCTGAAGACATAAAATCTAAATTCAAAATGTGTTCATAAAAACAATACTGTGGTGCAGCAGTTTGAAGTGCAGCTCAGACACTACCCATAACTGCAAGTCTTGTAGGGAAGCTTTAGCTGCATTTGAGTGCTAGCCGAGCACCAACAGCTTATGGTGTGTTCCATTCCAAAATACATAAATGTGAACTTCAACATTTAAGGTTTAACTTTTACATTTATATTTAGAAATTTTTTAACATTTCATTTTATACTTGGCACCCTGTAAAAGAATAGTAATGTAGGCAATCTGATCTGAATTGGCATTTTTTAATTTTATTTAATTTTTTAATTTAAAATGAATATTGCAAAAGTTTTTTTTTTTTCAAAATTAATGCAACTTCTCTTTCAGAAAAAATCTGCAGAACTGTGAGGTGAAGACACAACACACATACATGTCTGGTTTGTATATCCCTGTGGGGACCATTTATTGACTTACATTCGTTTTTTGGGAATTTTATAGCCTAACCCTGACTGTTTACCCTAAAATTAACCTCACAGGTACCTACCTGACCCTAAAACTAACTGAAACTCAATTCACACCTTGGTCTTAAACCTACCCCCCCACCTGTAATTTGTAGTTGGACCCATGGGGACCAGGCATTGGCAGGGCCGGATTAGTAACCCTAGGGGCCCCTGGGCACTAAGGCTCATGGGCTCCTCTCCAAACCCTAACACTTACACCCTCCAAAGGAGGAAATAACATTATTCACACCAAAAAATATGCAGGCACCTGTTAGAACCTTTGCAGAACAGACTTTTTACACCCAAACAGCTAAGGCCCATCTTAATTTTTTTGAACTTCCAACCAAGCTAGCATGTCAAAATTTTAATTGCTAGTCCAGCTGAAAATATGCCTTTCCAGTTTGAGAAACCAAGTCCTGCCATCTCACTCATAAATCATATGACAATAATACAAAGAATTAAATCTGACAGGATCGGAGTCCGGATTGGATCCAATTGCAGGCGAGCAGGCAGGCAGGTTCGAAGTAAATATTTATTAAAGTAAAAAGCTGACGTGGCAGCAAAAACGGAACAGAAAAACCTCGAAGGACACGGGAGGGAACCAGGACGGGAAACAAAGCAATGCAGGTATGAACAAACATGGACAAGCAATGATCAGACAGAGCTGGAGAGGAAATGAGCAGAATAAATACCAACGGGGCTGAGTGGAAAGTGGAAAACAGCTGCAGTGATTACAATTAACAACAGGTGGGAGAGAGAAAGCTGATGGCTGGAGAACTGAGGTGAGCGATGACACAGAGCACAGGAAAAAACAAACACATACACAAAAACACAGAATGTAACAAAATCATCCCAAGCCAGAGTATGACTCAAGTTTATGTTCACTGAGAATCACCAAGCAGAAAGTACACCAGTACTACTCAAATGTGACTCACTGAATATAGAACACAGCTGAGTGCAGGTTGCATTAGAGCAGTCACTAAATGAGCTGCACAACTTCACACTCTGCAAAAGCCAAATACTGTATCACACCCTAATGAAGCAAGTTAGGCTACATGTTATGCAAACAGCAAATCAAATAAGCAAAATATATTCATTGTCTGGTCGCACAATCAAAGCAGTCAATATTATCCTACTCAATTCACAGAAAGCATAAAGACACCAGAAGTTCTTTCTTGTCTGTTTCTTTGCAAAGTTGCAAATAAAGTCCTTAAAGTCTTATTGGCAGGTGCAGGTGTGTGACATCCAGAGGAGTTGGTGAAACGAAAGTATTGACTTTTCCCTTTTATGGTAAAATGTTTCCACAACTTCAAACTGTTTAAAAGTCCACTCATTTTTAGTTAGCTTCACCACACAGTCACATTATGGGAAAAAAACAGACCAGCCACCAAATAAACAAAAGTAAGTCCAATTAAATTTTAGTCAAGGACGCATGTGCCCACCCCCACAGACGCACACAGATGTCACTAATAATTTTAAGTGCCGGAAATTCTGACACAAAAGATAATTTCTTATTTTATTTGGTAATAATAAAGGTGTTCATAACTTTTATGGACAGAATTTCTAGGCGCAGCCAAGGTGTTGAGGGGATCCGTTTTGGTGACCTTAGGATC
>JARVJO010000227.1:17043852-17059450 GCA_031762555.1 Cynodonichthys magdalenae | reverse complement strand
CTACTTTTATTAAACAACAATGCGAAGACGCAATCTGCTAGCCCGGTACGGGGCCCGTCGGGCTCAAAGTGTTAAACCTGTCTAAGACTGGGAAGCTTTAACGCGACAGAAAACAAGCAGGGTTCTCTTTTTTTTTTTCTTTTTTAAATACAGAAATTACCGACATGGGCAAAATGACGTCGGTCATTGTCATAGATGTTGGTGTTGGTTATTTTTCAGTTTATCACCCAGGCCTACTTGTTAATGCTCATTTAGAATGAAAATAATTGTTGGGTTCTCTGTCAGGTTTATTATTAGTTCAGTTTGCAGGGACCTGCACTTTGCTTCCAGGAGAATCTTTTTTTTTTTTTTTTTTTATCCTAAATGTTTTAAAGAGCATATCCAGAGCACCAAAGTATTTTTCCTAATGGAAGAAAAGTGGGCAGAAATCAGACGTCTTACCTGAACAAGTGAGGGTTACCTTAAGATCCTCGTGGCTTAGACTCCAGAAAGTGAGCCGTCGTTACCTTTGCATGTCCAGTTATTAGGAACAAAAATAACCAATTTAAAAAAGGTTTAGTTGTTCTGAATACAGTCGTATACATTTCTGTGTATGACTAAAACTTCTTGTTTTGAGTTGTGCAACAGAATCTTCTTGCATCAGTTTAATTGTCAGTAAAAAAAATCTTGTTTTATGGAAGAATCAACGTTTGTCATCTTTAATCATCATTGGAAAGATTTTGTCCGTGGATCTTCTGCAACATGCCTCAAACGTTACAATTGAACCATAGAATATAATTATTAAATGTGTTATAAGATGGTATATAAATATACATGTCCATACTCTACACAGTCAACAGTTCAGAAACATGATTGTTGAGTTTTGGAGATTCTAAATCCGAGGTCTTCAACCCTGTCCATGTCTCAGTCCTTCATGTTTTAGATGTGTCTCTAGTGAATTACCTCCTCAGGATGTCATGAGGGTGCATGGTTCCCAACTGGTCTCTGCTGGTCCTCCTGACCTGTCCAGGGTGTCCTCTACGTCTTGCTTGTTCCTGTTTGCATCAGTGAACTACATTTCCACACATCCAGATAGGGTTAGGAAAAATCATATTGTTTGCAATTAATCATCAGAAAAACTTTAATCGATTACCGTACTTCCTTTTTGGCACTTGACGATTAATGCCACTGACTGGGGATTTCCCTGGTCAGTCCGCTCAGTGCTGCTCTCCACTTCAAATATTAACATTTTAAAAAGTTCTGTAATTTATTTATCATAACTCCGGTTTTAGACTATCAACATGATTTAAAAATTGATATATAGTCTGAAGTCTGTACTTTTGACACAATTTGGAACAGATTTTTATGGAGAGTAAATCTTTCCCACTAAAGCAGTGGTCCTCAATCCTGGTCCTCAAGGACCCCTATCTGGCATGTTTAGTTGTTTCCCTGCTCTGCAGTGAGTCGATAAGTTCTGCAGAAGCCTGCCAATCACTCATTGATTTAAATCAGGTGGGAAACGACTAAAACATGCAGGATAGGGGTCCTTGAGGACCAGGATTGAGGACCACTGCACTAGAGGGATTTATATCGGTCATGCTGCCGTCCAGGGACTACAGGGGATTAATTATCATATTAATGGTTATTGGTTAATAAAAAAATTCTTTTGCCAATATTGCCCAACCCTACATCTAAATACTTTAAACTGCACTCTTACTTTTGAACCAGTAGTTTTTGTTAAAATACAGATCATTCTTATTCTCACCCATCCACACTTTATATTTTTCTTTCTCATATGTTCAAGAGATGAAAATTCCAGACTTTATTTTCATGGTGCACTAAAGTGTATTAGTCTGTCTCCAAAACATAGTTTGTCTTTAATCCGTCTGAAGTTTTTGTTCTTTAAACAGTTTAATAAAACAAAATGTAAAAGCAGACATTTATTACAGGATCATAATGATGCTCAGTACTAAGAAAAGGATCTGATGGATATTTTTTTGTTTTTTTTTTATCTAAAAGTTTTAAGGATTTGTAAATTTTAAATAAATGCTTTGTTTATACAGAAGTAACTTTGCTTCATTTTTCTTTTGCTGCCTCTTCCAGTACCAAGCGCTTCCCTGGCTATGATGCAGAGAGCAAGGAGTTCAACGCAGAGGTCCACCGTAAGCACATCATGGGCCTGAACGTGTCCGAGTACATGAGCCTTCTGATGGAGGAGGACGAGGACGCTTACAAGAGGCAATTCTCCCGCTTCATCAAAAACGGAGTCACCCCAGAATCTGTACGTTTTTACTTCCAGCATTATACAGAACCAACCATTGGTGTGATTTTTAACTTTTATTCATTTAGTTCTTGTTATATTTCGATTCAACTGCCTTTTTATTTTGGTGAATTTGTTACAAGCTGCTGTTTTCTTGTCTTAAAATGCAGAATTTAAAATATTTGAATAATGGGGCCTTTTTCGGTCAGTCTGAGAAATATTTTGTATAAATGAGTTGAGTGTAAAAAGTCTTAAAAGGCATTGAATTCATCATTCCAAAAATAAGGCTTTAATTAGACCTAAAGTCGTAACCCTCCTGTCTTTGTGGGGTCCATATGAGCCCACTCATGTTTGGTGTGGCTGTGGGGTCCTCCTGACCCCCACCTGATAAAGCGGTGGTTTGGGGGGGCAAAGTGGGATTGGGGTGGGGTCACTGGATGGTGTTTGAGTGGCCTGGCCCCAAAAGGCAGCCATGACCTTTACTTTCTAGCTTTGTTAGCGCACCGCAAGGACAGCGGGAGGGTTAAATCAATCTTAAAATGTTAACACATTGTAAGTAGGGTGATTGTAATTCATCTCAAATATTAAAATAATTGGTGACATTTATTTTAAATTTTCCAAATGTCTCTTGTAGCTAGTTGTTTTGTGGTTAAACATTTGGGTAAAATTGTTGCCAACTAATTTTTTTTTTTCCCCGTTTGTGTTTATTGTGAAGTTGGTCTTAAATTTCATTTCAAGTGGCATTAAAGAGGTATTTAACAAGTCTTACACTTGTCTTAAGCTGTAAGAACCCTGATTGTCAAATGTGGGTATGAAGAACAATCAATCACTTAAATCTTATTGACAGTCTTGGTTTAAGGACAATATTTGTATTTCTTGCTGGGGGAAAGTCTCTTTTTTTATTGAGACCTAAAATGTTATGTTCATCTTTCTTTCAGATGGAAGAAATGTACAAAAAAGCTCATGCTGATATTCGTGCAAACCCTGTTCATGAAAAGAAGCCGCCCAAAGAAGTCAAGAAGAAGAGGTGAGAAATATTTTATTGATTGGGTTTACTCAGGGAATTTGACTGTTTGAACCAGTTTCCTCTCAGCAGCTCTGACTCGTAGTTAAAAGCCTGTTAACTGTGTGTTCTGTGACTGAAGGTGGAACCGGGCCAAGCTCTCTCTGGCCCAGAAGAAAGACCGTGTCGCCCAGAAGAAAGCCAGCTTCCTCCGGGCTCAGGAACAGGAGGCTGACGACTGAGACGTCTGCTCTGTTCAAAATGCAGAAATTTGTTCTAAATAAATATGAAAAGAAGCCTGTGTTCACGTGTGCTTGTTTCACGCATCGCTCTCATCCTACAGCTTTTTATAAAAACATTTGATCTGAGGAGGCCGTTTCCTGGTCGTCTGACGATGGACTGATTTGTTCTGATTCAGACGTTCAGAATTCGACTGCAGCCGTAGAGCAGCTGATGCCGTTTAGAGTTTAAATCTAAATTGGTTTATTAAGTCTTTAGATTGATAAAATATAATTTGTTGTAATTAAGTCAGTAGCAGGTTTGTTTCTACACATCTGGTGTGTAAAACAGTTGGATAGGGACATTTATGAACAGATTTAAGCTCTTCTGCCTGTTAGTGAAACGTTCTCAGTAAAACTGCAGCAGCAGTGTAAACAAACACTTTAAATGTGCTTCAAGTAGTGATGAACTCATGCAGGAAGAAAAAGGTTTAATTTATCAAATTATATTAAGCTGAACCACAAAATTTGCATTTGCTGCTGGTCTTTTTTTTTTTTTTGACCGCCTTATTTTTATTGTCTAAAACAATTTAAGTGTCCCTTTGTATTTGTTAGTAAATACTCCAATAATTCCTGTATTTGGTTAGTTATATTGCATTTAACTTCAACTCGCCTCATTGAATATTATATTGTGATTTAAGGCTGAGTTGCATCATAATTATTTTATTGAATCAGGTTTTGTCTCGTATCCAATACATTGTATTAAGAGATGCATGAATTCAGATACAGCCCTGGTTTCTGGTGCTCCTAAACTGAGTGGAAAAATCTGCAAACATTTGATTTTAATGTTAAAAATCAGTGTGCAAAATGATCAAGCTGAGACGGTCATGATCCTTGGTCAGATTTTATTTTCTTTGTCCTGATTGGTTTTAAAATAAAAGTATATGTTTCTCTGCAGAATACTTAATACATGAATTATATTAAAATGACCTTCCTGACAGCTATAGAACCTAAAGATGTCACTGGGCTGCAACTGTTGCAGAGTAGATGGTAAAACATTTGTTAGACTTCCTAATGTCACCAAACCATCTCTGGGTTGGGTTGCTTGTTTGAATTTTTAGCATGTTAAAAAAAGTTGACAATTTTTGTTGCAGGTGTCCGACTTGTTTCATTAGCAGCTGCACTGAAGTGCTCTGACAATTTGTGTCCAGGTATAAAATCATGCAGATGGTACATAATTTAAAAAACAAGGTCTAAATCAGACTTTTCATTTCAAAAGTGTACACAAGTTTAGGTGGGCAACGAAATAACATGCATGGTCTAAACAGGTCTGACCCACTGTCCTGCAGGCTTCAGTTAAACTCTGACATTGTGAGTACGTAATTTAATTATTTAAAGCAGGAGCTTCTGTCGAGGACAATCCTTAGTTGGCAAATAAACGACAACAGACCCTTTTCTGTTCTGATTGTGGGTTAATAAGAGTCCCACAACTACAATAAGAACTGTAAAATGAGTTGCTCATCCTCCATCTTGAGTCATTTGGGTTGAACCTAATGAGGCCAACTTGAGGTGTTTCAGTCACGTTTTAAGTTGTGAAGGTGATTGTAGAGATGAGTCAACGCTTCTCTTTGGGTGTTAAAAAGATGAAACCATCTGCCTTTATTGTAGAAGGCTTCTTTCACTCCTTGAAATGTGACCAAATCAACCTCATTAGGAAGTATACAGCTAAACGACAGTGACCAAAGATTTTCAGGTGCATTTCAAAAAATGTAAATGTGGAAAAAGTTCAAAATTATTTGTCTTTCAGTTCAGAATTGGAAGCTCAGACTACACATAAAATTAAATAGTTCAAGTCTTTATTTCTTGTAATTTTGATGATTATGGCTTACAAATAATGAAAAACTGATATTCAGTGTCTCAGATAATAAAAAAATATTACATAACCAGCTTCTGGTACTTTTGGCAGTGTGGGCAGGAGATGCAAAATCCTGCTGGAAAATAAAATAATCCACCTAGAGCTTGTCACAGAAATTCGCGTGTTGACTGTGGACTTGAGAAAACCCAGTGGACAGCAGCAGATGACGTGACACCAAACCATCACTTCAACAACGTGGATTCCGTGGCTCTCTAGACTCTGGAGCTGGATTTCCAAAAGACTTTCTGAAAAGAGGACAGTGGACCACCGAGGAGTGTCTTAACTTGAGAATTGGGACATTTGGAGCTCACGTCTAGAGTTAATTAGGACTTGGTTCCTGCTCACACTGCAAAAACTTTTGGCAGTGTGACGTTTGTCCTAAAGCTGCTCATGTAACATTCTGATTTTCTAAGATACTGAATTTTTGTGTAACGAATATGTAATATACGTTTAATTTTCTGAACTGACTGACAAAAAAATAACTTTTTCTAGATATTCCAATTTTATTTAGAAGCACCTGTAAGTGGATATCAATATATGTCTACTCAGGATGGAGGGGTGGGTAAGCAACTCATGTCAACTTAATGCCACCTTCTACTCAGTGGTCTAGAAAATCAATTTGCCAGGAACTCAAAACCAGGTCAACTTTAGAGGAACTGCAACAGAAAATTTGCCAATTTCTTTGCCTTTTTGAGTCTCAACAGTCCCAGCCCAGTGAGATATTACCTTAATATACATTAGTGACGCGTGTGAAGTTGAATCCAATGGAATGTTTGCCCCATCACAACTGATTGTCCATTTTAAAGACAGGTAAAGGTCATCATACCAGTGTGTAACATCAGTGTGTTTAAGAATCTTTCGTATGAGAGATTTTCTTCCACAGAAGTGTTTTCAGATTGTTTAAGATGAGCGAGTGCTCAATTTCCATCTGTTCCGCTGAACCCTTGAGTGCGATGCAAGCGTACAGCTGCTTCTCCAGCTCCTCGCTCACGTCAGATGGTGCTCCCCTCAAAATATAGTCCTTCAGGGTCTCGCAGGCTTTAGCTAAGTTCGGCCTGGTGACCTCGGGTGTGCACCTGTGCTTGGTGAGGTCACAGCTAGTGAGGCAGTCGGTCCCGTAGAGACAGTCCTCGTCCACATCACAGCGCTGCTGTCGGATTGTTTCCTGGAAGGTGGCTTCAGGAATGATGTACCGGGCGTCCATCACTTTAAAGTCATGCCGGTCGTTGTAACCAAAAGTAGTTGTGCTCACGTCGCACATGAGGAAACTGCCAAAAGTGCCGTGGAAGATGTCCTCCACCAGCTCTAGCAGGCCGATGGAGATCTTGGCCTTGTGAGGCCAGGAGGGAGTGAGCCACTGGTCCATGCTGCGGCGCAGACCGGCAGGAATCCACACCTCAATGATCCAAGGCACGCTGATCCCATACAGAGGAGAGTACGGCACCTTCTCCATCATATACAGGTCGCCACAGAAGCCAAGTAACTTGGGCGTGTGCTCCCGGTCTCGCAAGACCAGCGCCAACAGGAACTCGTTGAGCTGTAGCAAAGCCCATATGGAGCGAGCTTCTGGCAGTGAGATGTGACCATCCTTATTGGCATCTGCAATGGACAATACCTGGGTTGCCAGGTCTGCGAGGTTGGCCTGGTCCCCCACTTTAGCCTGTAAAGAAAACATTTAAAGGGACAGTCAGATAATTTTTGAAACGATTTTGAAGTCGATGTATGATGAAAGGAGACTTCCTCCAGGCTAGGCTTATACCTGGCCAATTTTAGTCCACTGAGTTCAGTTTTAAATAATTTTTCAGGCTTATAGAATTTTTTTTTTTTTCGGGAACAACATACTAGTGTGAAAGAATGAGTCATTAGCTACTATTAAATCACTTTTGTGTGACACTATTTAGCTTGGTGCTATTTTCTAAACAACATCTGTGTTACACACACAGATATGTGTGCTGCATACTGATAGACCAGCTGTGCTCGCCTTCTCTCGTTGGGAATTCAAACCAGAAGGAACTGTTTTATGGGAGCTGCTAATGGAATCAGGTGTTAAGTCCCACACACAATCATAGTTTAACATAAGCTTTGTTTTTAGGCATGAAAAAGCGAATTACAGCTAAATATATGAGAAAAATGAATAATTGCACCTACAGCTACCAATATATGGACCTGGTGACTAAAGGCTTCCTCACGGTCCATCCGAGCCCCATGACATCTACTCTCAATGACGCTGTTACGTGACAAAAATCATATCATTTTGTTCTCAACCTCATGTCACCCTCCCCTTCGTGGCAACAACCCCCTGATCTGAACTTTACGCTCCCCTCGGCATACAAAATTGGTCAGAACTATGTGTGTGTGTTTGTGTATGCTGAAAAGCACTCGATGGTGTCAATCATGGAACTTTACTTCAACTACTCCTCTTCCAGAAGTTGGCTGTGCACATCCAAACATGTATAGTTTTGAAAAGCAGTTTTCCGGGCAGTTGGAAAGTATATTTGTCTATATGACTCTTCCAGACACTTATAAAGAGTCAAATGCCCAAAAACTTATGGACGGAGAGAGCATGGGTATTGTTGCTGCTGAAAAGTCTGGTGCTCCATCGTGACAGATTTGTGGCCAAACAAAACATATTTCTAGCGGCAGAGCAGGTTGAGAGATGGTTATTTAATTTTATTCATTGTTTTTTACGTCCCACAGGTTCTGAGACATAAAATAAATTTGAAGCTGAGTTTTTGAAAAAAAAAATCTGTGAGGCTGCCCTGCAAAATGGGGGAAAACCCGTGTAATTTACTGACAATCTGTACAACTTGACATGTGATCGTGCATCGACTGGTTGGCTGCCGGTCGACCATGCTGGGCGTTTGTGAATCAACAAGAGTTAAAAACAGGAAGAAAAAAAAACATATATGAAATGTACTTTTATTTTATCAACTTCAGTGTAATATTTGTTTATATGGAAAAGACAGGACTTAAAACATGTGCTTGAACTACAAGGCTGATGAGTACCCCCCTGGCTTCAACTTCCAGAGGTCCATCAATACACACACTTTGGTCTACGCCAAAGTTGCTGAGGCTGCAAATGATCAACAAGTCTAATCAGCGCAAAGGTTTATGCAACTCCCAGCAGCCTCAGCACCATTAGCGTAAAAACAATCTATTCTCAGCACACATGTAATTACATAGTATCAAGTTGCAGTTTGGCTGAAAAAAACAACTGTAAAATGTGTAGAGGTTTAATGTAGCTTTCTTTAATTTGCCACTGTTTGAGTTGTTTAAGCTTGAAAAAATATTTAAAGCGGCCTTCATTTGGATAGCCATACATACGTCTAACTTTTTTACCTCCTTTTCTGTGCTCTGTGATTGATGTCATGGTTTATAAGGCACCAACTACAGATTAATGTTTGACAAAACACTGACTATTCCTATAAGACAAACCAAAGTTAGACCTGATGGTGTGGCTCTCTGACCTTTAAGTGGTTGATTATCATCTCTCTGAATTTTTCCACTGAGGTTCCCTTGGTGGGCTTGTTAAAGGCAGCAGCTTCCTTCCTGGGCTCCATCTCACCTCCCAACTCATAGTGAGGGGCCTCCTCCATCTGACACTTGATTACTCCCTGTAAATCTCCCCAGTTCCCTGAGTAAACCTGCAACGAACAAGACAGGTCTGAGGAAGCGGCTGGACTCAAACTGAGCCCACCTGAAAAGTGAAACGTTTTAAAGAATAGGCCGACCTGACTGCTGGGGTTGGCAGTGAAGCACTTTCCAAGGTAAAGTGTTTCTTTCTCACACATGCTGCTGCAGGCTGACCCATCGATGATTCCTTTTCTGTATTTGTCACACTGAAAAAAAAAAGAAAAATAAAGAAACACACACGACCATAGTGTGATTTTTACCGTTTGAGTGCCTACAGGTCAGAGAGGTACTCACTATGGAGTTTTTGCAGTCATGCCCTCGACACAGCTCTGTGTAGGATGAGTACTGCACGTAAACGATCCAGCTTCCCACAAACACCACCAGCCACGAGAAGAACAGGTACTTCATGTGTAGGTAGGAGAATCTGGCCTGTTAGACACACATTTTCAAACTTTAAATTAGTGTTAGAATGATTATTGGCTAAAAATAAATCAGTGATAATAAAGAGTAAAAAATAAAGAGTGCATTGTGCTCAAAATGTAAACTTAGCCCCAAAAAAAGAAGTAAAGTAGTGTTTGGTAGATTATTTCTTTGTTGTAACAATGCTTCTTGGTAATTAATCTTATACTGTTGGAAAGTCTGTTAGTTTCCCTTTTAAATGGTGCCACATTTGTAAGGAACATGCATTTATGGGATGAGCTGTAGAGCTGAGTTGTTCACATGAAACATTTGCCAAATCTTCTCTGTCAAACAGTTTATTTTGTTGTTCTGGTACCTCCAGGTGCTGCTGATCAGGTCCCCGCTATAAGATTTATTGCCAAGAAGCATTGTTACATGTTTGAAACATCTCTTAATTTTGCGTGTTGCATTTAAAAAGGAAACAATTCAAGAGAGTAGAGCTGTTATTTTGGAAATGTTTAAGGTTTCATCAGGTCATTATAAAATTAAATCTTTGGGCCTCACCACTTCCAGGTGCTGCCAATCAAATGCATTGATTACACTAAAGCTGATGTTTAGACAGTTTGCTGCTAAAACGTGATTCAGGTACATTACAACAGTGCTAAGGGAAAAAAAGATTTTTACTAGGAAAAGTAAAGCTTGTCCTGTTCTAAATTTATATTTATAATAAAATATGGTCTATATAACCTCCTGAGGCCTTGCATCCTCATGTTAAGAACAATGGTTTTAGACCAGTTGTCCTTTTTCAGGCGGTTAGATTTTAAGTCTTATTTTAACTTTAGATAAAAATATATACATATATATTTATATCTTTAACTCATAGTTGCTCAAAAACAATGTTTGTTTTAATGTTCATGAGGGTCTACCAAAAGACTTTAATGGTTAGTTGGCTGCGGCAGCCACCTTGTGTTGCCTCCTAAAGTTAATAAGATGTTGGTACTACAGGTGTAGAGCCGCTGATTATTCAATGCAAGTTTCATTAAAAACTACAGAACCTGTATGATGACATTGGATAAAAACACTTATGAATTAATGCGTGGCCACGAGATAATTATTGCAGTGATTTTCCTGCAGAGACTTGATTGTCGACATGGAAAAGTTTGAATTCATTTCATTTCATTTTAATATAGGAATAAATGACATCCTTCAGTCGCTTGTGGACAGGCATGAAGTAATTCTCAATAATCCAGGAAGAAAAATCTAAAAAAAAACCAAAAACAAAAGTTGAGTAGGTCCTCTGGACCACTTCTTCTTTGTTACAAAAGGTTTTGCCTCCTCTTCAAGAGACTTTCTCAGTCTTTGCTGCAGAAGGAGTCAGAGTGATGTTGCATTCAGGAACACAGTAAAGAAAATATTTCCGACACACACTTAGGGTGTTAAATGTCATCTTGTAAAAACTAGTAATATTAAAAAATGAACTGTTTAGATTAAACCATGAAGGTATACTCTGTGGATTAAACAAATGTGGAATATCTTCACAAAGCAGTGTATTCATATATAACCTGACTCCAACAGTGTCCGTATCCCCCAAAGAGACACGGCTGCTTTAAATTATCTTGTGGCTGCACATTAATTTTTAAAATCCAATGTCACTGGACGGGCTCTGTACAAACCTGCCTGGTACTTCATGAGGTATTTTGCTAACCAACACACACAGGCACATTATTATTGCGTTCCTTTTATCAGTGGGTGATAAATATTAGATGTTATATGTGAGTAATATTTAGACACATTTTGAACCACCTTCATTAGACTAGTGTACCTGTTGGTTTAGTCATCTTCTTATCTAACAAACATATTTAAATAGGAGCATAAAATTGTATAATTTCTGCTGACCAGTCCAACACCATTTATTCATAAATGATAAATTAGAGGTTTTGAAAAAATATGATCATTAGTGTTTTATTTCTGACCACTTGATGGCAGCAGATAAACTTCTAAACATTCATGCAGCAAACTGTGCTCTGATGAATGTTGTCTCCTGTTCTCCTGTCAGACACCAGTATGAGTTTCATTTAGTTTTTAACCACTTTTAGTTGTGAGACAAATCTGATTGAACAGTTATTGATTTGCTGATAATCCCTTTAAAGGAAAATAAAAACAGTGGATCCATAATGTTGAGGAGAAAAAAGGACTAAAGGAAATTAAAACAATCAGAATTAGGTTTGAAGAGTCAAAGTGACATGATAAAAACCCTCTGGTAGAAATTCTCCTAACAAAAAAAAAAAAAAAATAACTGAACCTTTGTCACAATAAGGTTTTGAGATGCACCTGTATGTTTGAGCTGCGTCTTAAAATTAACCCACAGGTGTATAATGTTGTCAACTAACCTACAAAAGCTGCCAAAGCCACGATGTCATCATCTAGGCTTTAACAAATTGTTTAAAGGCGCAGTTATCTCAGTGCATTTAAATACTTTGTCACAGTCTTTAACAAATAGAAATAATTTTGGGAATTTTAACGGGCCAAAAACAAAAAAAATTTTATAACCCTGACTGGACTGTAACCTAATTTCTGATCAACGTCCTGCTTTCTGAGGATTTCATAAAGATTCACTGTTTGTGATGTGACATGTAGAGCACTGAAAATGATACTAAACTCATTATGTTGTCTTTAGATTGTTTTGCTATTCCCCAGTTGATACAACAGGCAGTCAGCTCCATCCATGATGGCATTCATCCAGCTGGAGGAACATTAGTGAGAAACAGTTCTGCTTCTCTGCCTGCTGATGTCTGCTGCACTCAGCAGGCAGTGATGGACTCCTCCATCCACCCATTTACTCCCAGTTCTTACATTTACAATCTGACATCTCTGTACAGCGCTGACTTTTATTTCTTTCTTCTCTTTTTGAAGTTGAGGGTCACATTTTCTTTCTGTTGGATTTTCAACAACAGTAATAACTGAAAAGACAAATGTGCCAGACAATTTTAACATCCATCTGTCCATCCATCCATCCATCCATCCATCCATCCATCCATCCAACAGGTCCAGGAGGAAGGTCCACACATCTGGCTCCTCACAATGTTTCCTTCGAATTTTAATGCAAATTTTGAGTGAACTTTTAAAATGTTGCAAAAATGGAAAAACAAAAAAACAAAAAGTGAATTAGGCATGTTTCCATCTACAGGTTTGGAGCCAATCAATCAGGCTACACAAAGCATAATTTCATCAAACGTTGACTTGACTCATGGCTGTAATAATCAGAAAGTAGAGGTTGCAAACTAACAGGGACCACACATCTCAGTGGATATAAGTTTTCAGGAATGTGTTGCTGTCAAACAAGTTGTAATTGTTATGTCATAAAGACACCGACAGAGGGAAAAGCTGCTCAATCATGTGAGGTTAGTTCACTACGTCAGAACTTATTCAGCAAACGTGTTTCCATTTCCCCTTTTGAGCATTAACTGTTTTTCAGAAAATCCAAAAATCACCGCAAGCGAGCGTAAAAACATTTTTGAGAAGTTGAGGAAGTTTTTCAAATTTTGCCGTTTCTATCAACCTTTTCTAATGCAATACTTAAAAATGTGCACAAAAAGCCAGAAGCTACTGACACTCTCAAGGTCCTCCTGGGAAATCCCAAGATGCTCCCAGACCAGAGAGACTATAAGATCCCTCCAGTGAGTTTTAGGTTTGAGGTGCCTGGAAAAACTTCAGAGGAAGTTCACTTCTGCCACGTGGATCCAGAAACTTGGTGTGAGTTGGACAGGCAGATAGAAAGTAAAACTGAAGGCTTTACCTTTTGACTCAGCGTCTTCTTCACCACAAAAGACCGGAACAACACCCTGATTACTGCGGTCAATGCCACGATCCCTGACCTCCCACTCCATCCTACCATCACTTGTGAACACGACTCAAAAATACTTGAACCCCTCTACTTTTCACTTTTTTCCATCAGAGAACTGTGGTCTTCAACTTAGAGGGGCTGACTCTCATGCCACTTCCTTCACACTCAGATGTGAACTGCCCCAGTGCACGCTGAAGGTCATGACTCCAACAGATCCACATCATCTGCAAAAAGCAGGAACCCTGAGGTTCCCAAACCAAACACCCTCCTCTTCACGACTGTGCTCTGAGATCCTGTTCATGAACACACAGGAGTGGAGATAAAAGAGCCCTGGTGATCCACCTGCAGCGAGAATGAGCTCGACTTCATACTGAGGACGAGGACCCAGCTCTCACTGTGGTTATACAGACTTCAGCTCGACCTCGACACTTCCTACACCCACTGCACGCCCCCACAAAATGCCTCCAGTAACACAGTCATATTTTCGATAAAATGTTGTTCCTTATTATTTGAATCTACATCCTTTTTTCTGCTTTTAACACATCCAGAAGAAATCTGCTTTCAGGCAGCCTCTGAGAGTCACTCACTAATCTCATTCCACTCTGTGATGTGGCCTCTAATCACAAATTATACTCTATAATCTCCCAGTTCTAAGAAGAATGTGTTTTTCCACAGTGCTGCTTAGGGACAGTTTGTGATTATAGTAAAGATATTTTAAATCTACAAAAGTTTTGCTTCTCTTTTTGCTTAAAATAATTATAAGCTTAGTGCAGTCTTCTCTTGACAGTTGGCCAACATTAAAGCAAAATAAACAAAACTAAGTTGTAATCTTTGGAAAGAGCTACAAAGAAGGTTAAATGAAATGAGAGCAATCAAACTCCTGTTGATGAACTTGGAGCCAAGAAAAGATGTTGAATGATTGACTCGACTAAAATGTGTCCAAGCAATTCTCTTATTTCAAAATCAAATAATTGGATTTTTGTGAAAGTATTTTTTAAATATATGACTAAGAAATAAAAATTAAAAGTTGCTGATAGAAAGTAAGGCATCATAAATGAATGCAAAAGATGTGACTATGTATGATCTTTTTTCTTTATCTGTTAAGTTCTGTTTGCTCTAGAGGCTACATAAAATATAAACCTTTTACCAATTACATAAATATAATTGGTGAAAGGTCATATATATTTCTATAGGCACATTTTAAAACCAAGTTGTTCTTTCTTTCCCCCCTTCTTGGTTTTGTAGAATTTTTACAGCAAACAATTTTCATGTTCAGCAGACAGAGAAACAAAATAACTTCCTGTTTCTGGTTTCTGGCCCTGTTGACTAATGCAAGTCCAACATTCACTCTTCCATTCAGCTAATCTGATTTACACCAAGTTTACAGAAGAAAATCGGCCTCTAAATGGACTGGATTTTTTATGGTTCTCTTCAAGCCTTTTTGGCTAATCCAAGTGCTTTAATTCAACCAGCCATTAACTCGTTCAGACTGACAGGTCCAGCTCATCATGGGGGTTCAGTTCCTGCTTAAGATTACTTCAACATGTAGAGTAGGAGAGCTGGTATCAAACCGTCAACCTTCATTCTGTTAATGACATAACATAATCTATGATGAGGTTGAAGCTGTCTTAATATTGTTTTGTGCTCTCATACTCATATTGAGAAGTTTGATAGAATTATACAGAAGTCAATAAAAACAGCACCAATGAAAATAGCGTTCCTTTATGTAATGCATTTCACCCACTATCTTTGATGCCAGAGTTTTAGATTAAGATCATGTTATGTTGAGAAATTGTGAAGTTATATCTGTTGTGGTCAAAGCTCATGTATTGTCATGCTCAGAGTATGTGCTAGGAACACCTCTCAGGTACTACCACAGTAAATTTGAGCTCAATTTCTGTAAAAATGACTGAGTTTTAGTTATTTATAGGTTGGCTAAAAGTTAGCTGTTGGGGTCAACTTGAATGACATGAACTCATCCCACTTCTTCATGAAATACTTCGCTTAAAGACAAACCGGGTTGATGCAAGTTTAAACCAAATAAACTGCAGATAAATATCTACATTTTATCTGAATATCTGGAAAACAGTAACTTTTGTGTTTGCTGAGGTGATCTTGTGTACACTGGAGTCTTCTTGCATGCGCTCAAACCTTGTTGTGTGAGCTCAAGTCTTCTTGCGTGCACTCGAATCTTGTTTCAAGTGCTCGAGTCTTCTTGTGTGCATTCGAGTCTTGTGGCGTAGGCTTGAATCTTGTGTGTGCTCAATTGTTCTGGGCCCTCATGTATAAACGGTGCGTACGCATAAAAAAGTTGCGTGCGCCAGGTTCTGCGCACACGTCGGGATGT
>JARVJO010000227.1:17010451-17023509 GCA_031762555.1 Cynodonichthys magdalenae | reverse complement strand
TATATATACACACACACACAGGTAAACGTCCGAAGGGGTTAACATGATGTATGATTTGGACACATTATTGGCAGCTACTTTTGCTGCGGTCCTGTTGTACTGGGAAGTAGACAATTCCTACTTGCAAGTCGTAAAAAACACTCCATCCAGTAGGAAATCCCAGTTGGAAAATCAATAGCTATAAGGTCACATGACTAACGTGAAACTGTTCTACCAGATTAGACGCACAACACTTTTTTTTTTTTTTTACTTGATTTCAAGGCATTTTCTATTTTTAATATATTTATTTTGTGCAAAATTGTAAATTTTTTGTCAATAACCTTTCAGGTGTCCTGTTTGAAGAGCTGATAAAGTCCAGTTCTTGAGCTATTTTTAAACTGCTAATATGTTCTAATATTAACTTGTTCATATAGTAACATTCACCCTGAAGTTTCATATATTTAGCACTGTGATTATTTTTACTTTATTATTAAAAATACATTTAAATATTCAGCACTAAAGCACTTGTTAATTGTAGATTAATAAAAATGAAAGTAAATTGTTAAAAACTCTTGTTAAATGACACACAGGTATTTTCACAAAGAATAATTTAATACTCTTTAACACAAATTTTAAAAATTCCAACAAATTGCCCTAGAAAATTCCTAATTTTGGACTCTTCAAACACCCTCACTGACTTGTTCCAAATGCCAAGACCGCCCCTTGATTGATCACCTTGTGCGTTCGGTGCTCGGCACTGGGCTTCACCTTGTAGCTGGTCAGGCACCTTCTCTTTCTAAGTATCCTCCTGCAACTTTTGCACCCCCTGAATGGACGGTCTTTCTCACAGATGTAATAGAAAGAATCATACTTTATCAGCTCGATGAGCCGCTCCTCCAGATTGGTCTTAGTTCTGTTCAGGTCATCAACCTCTGCAGTCATCTTCAGATACTGGCTTTGTTGTTCAGCTTCTGCTGCCTCCAGTTTCTGCTTCAGCTCCTCACACAGTCTTTGCGCAGCCAAGCATGCCTCATCAGCACTGAAGAAACAAGACAATCGGTCAACTTTTGTTCCTCGCGAGAAGAAACAATTAGAATTATTTGTGGCCGTGACCGCACCTGGTGACAGCCTTCCTCAGCTGTTGAATTTCATTTTCATTCTCCCGAATCGTGTATTCTGCCTTTGTGACGAGAGCATCTTTCTCACTGACTAACTGTGAATATTCCTCATTGGCAGCCTTTGCAAAACATTAAACAAAAATGTATCAAATACACTTCTTTAAAACACTTTAAAACGTGTTCTGTTGACTTTTCACGAAGGCTGATAATTCTGTTGAATTCAATTCACATTTGACTTTAATGGTCCAGAAAAGTTGAGCGTTTTGCATCAAAAAGAAATCTGAAGAGTTTATTTTGAAAGTCAAGTTCTGTTTTCTTCAGTGTAACTTTACAGGCTCTTAAACCTCCAGAGGATAATCATGAAAAGCATTAAAAAGCAGCTTAGTGAGCAAATCATTTAATTAGAACAGACATTTTGCATTTGTTCTACACAATCAAAGGCTAAAAAAAACTTATTGCAATCAAGGTACCTCATTATCAGTGGAGAAATTAAATAATTTGAAAACACTGCAATAGTGAGCCCACATTCCTATGGTTTTCTGTTCCTATTGATTACTGCACATATAAAGGAAACATTGTTTAGGTGCTGTGTGGAGCTAATTTTCTTTAAGGTTTAATTTAGGTTGAAAGTCCATCTGACCCAAAAGGTAAAATACAAAAAGTCATTTGAGTTACTACAACATCTAATTTCCCTTTGGGATCAATAAAGTATTCTTTAATTAATTAAATTTATTCTGTTTGCAACACCCACTTGAACACTTAAAATAAGAACCACGCTTATAACAGTTGTTTTAACTGTCCCCTTTTATGTGTTTTAATGTGCTTTTTTATATGTACCTTAAATGTTTATTGTATTTAAAATTTCCTTCACCATCTTGGACAGAAAGTTTTTCTATTCTACTCTACGCTTGAAAGTATTTTACAATTACCTTTTACGTTTCTAATTTATTTTTTTAAGGATAGTAGAACATTTCTTGAATGGAAGAATATAAAACCCTGAATAGGTGCATTTTTTTATTTTTCAAAAACACAAACCTCTAGTTCAGACACTCGAGCCTGTAAGCTGGATCCGTTCCTCTGATCCTCCTGCACCTGGACTTTATACTTTTCAAGCTGTTCGTTCAAACTCTGCAACGCAAGAGAAGACATTTAGATTTAAACACTTATATGGGAAATATCATGTAAAATCAACATTTTTAAGTTTTATATCATGTTATAATGTTATCCTCTCATCAAAGTCTTGCTTTGACTCATTCATGCATGTTTGAGAAATCCTGTGCTGTTCTGAGGCAGCCAGGCAGGACAGCAAAAATGACCGGTTGGGTCTAGAACCGCCTTTTGGTAACATCTCCTCCCCTGGGCTGGGTCTCTGAACCGGGCTTCCTCATCAGAGGACCTACTTATTTTTTTCTTTTTGAACTCAGGAAACAGCTGAACCTTACTCATGCGATTCCACGTCCGACCTGGAAAGTATGTTTTCTAAAGAACTGGAGTGAGTACAGAAGCTCTGACAAGACATTTCAGTTTGATAATGTATCTCCCAGTCAACCTCTCAAACATATACGTCGATGTTAATCTACTTTTTGCAAATGAACTATAAATATTGATCATTATGAAGCCGTTTTTTAATGAAATCAGGAACATCCACTGTTTTTAAGATATGTTTTGCTAGTCTGATGAAGCTGTGTGGGGGAGGGGTGTGGGGGCTCAGCTTTAAACTAAGCTCCAGGGAGGAGCTTTGTAAAAAATAGGCGGTGCTTTGTACCAACACGTGTTTAGGAAGCTCCACATGGCCACAGGCGATTCAAGGATTTCTCAAATATGCATGAATGAGTCAAAGCAACACTCTGGGTATGTTTTTGATGACTTTATAACATTGTATAAAGCTCAAAAACATTGATTTTGCATAAATCCATACCTTTAAAATGTCACTTGCCTTCAGCGTTCTATAAATCACGATTAGCGGATTCTGTTGAACGTACCTTTAAGCTGACCTGATGACTCATGGTCTCTGAGCTCATCTGGAACTTGACAGCATCTATCTCCTCTCGACAGCAGTCCTTGACGCTCTGCATCTGGTTCTTGGTCTTTTCCAGCTGTTCCCGGAGCTCAGCGATGGTCTCTGGAAGTGACTCGTTTCCTCTTACCTCCTCTTGTAGATGGTTGTTCTCCAGCTGCAGTTTTGCTATGCACTCCTCGAGCTGCTCCACCTTCTTCTTCAGCTCTTCAGTCTCAGCGGCTCTGCCTGCCCAGTGCCTGCTAGACTCCTCCTTTTCTGCATTCAGCTTGCAGATCGTCATCCCCAGCTCAGCCATCTCGGTGTTTGCTCTGTGCAGACTCTCGCTGATCTCATTCTTCTCCAAAGCCAACCTGTTGTTTTCTGCTTTGACTTTAGACAGTTCTTCATGGACGGCAGCCATGGAAATAGTCAGCTCTGAATGGGCTGCAACTTCTCGATCACGCTGTTCAACGAAGGCATGTTCTTTATTTTTACACTCCATGAGCTCTTCTATGTGTTTCTGATTCAGTGCCTCCGTTTGGGATTTAAGCTGCTCAGTCAGAGACCGAAGCTCATCTCTTTGGGCCTCGGTCACCTCCAGCAGCGCTTGGAGTTTTAGCTTTTCCTCTTCAGATCTCTGCACCTGCACCTTTCTGTCCAGGAGCTCTGCCTGAAGTCTGGACACCTCCTTCATATTAACCTCCAACTGGCCTTCAACCACGGTAAGTTTGGCAGTGATTTCCTGCTTCTCCTTGTCATGAACTGAGCTCTTCTCTAGTTGTGAACTCTCCACTACCCGTTTCTCAGCCGTGACTCTTTCTATCACCTCCGTCTGTCTGGCACAAGTTGCTTCTGCATTAGCTTTAGCCATCTCGAGCTCCTTCTTCTTAACCTCTAGATCTCTTACAGTAGATGACAACTTTACAAGATCCTTCTCTTTACTCTCTAACTGTTCTGTTTTGGCACTAAGCTCTTCTCGAAGACCAACTTCTTTTCCGTTTGAAGCCTTTACGTTTTTCTCCAGTTCCTCGTTCTTTTGTTGAGTGTTCTTCAACTCTGTTTGCACGCGACTAACGGTCGACTTTAATTGGTCCTGCTCGTCCTGCAGACTCTGATTCTCACGCTCCAGCTGCTTTAACGTGGTCTCCGACAACTTTGCAGCCATCGTGGCTCGCTGCAGACTCTCATCCAGCCGGCAGTTCTCCTCACGTAGTGCCTTCTCTTTCTCGTCTACAGTCATTTTGGCGTCGTCCAGCTGGCCCCTGAGTTGTTTCTCGGAAGCTCTGAGAGATGCTACTTCAGCCTCAAGTGCTGTTCTAGTTGCTTTCATCTCGTTTTGCAGCTCCTCGTTTTTCTTCACGGTGGTCAGCAGCTTCTTATTTGATTGCAGCAGATTGGTGCACTGCGTATTGTAGTCTTCTATCTTTGCAGCTTGTTCTTTGATCTTCTCTTCATGGTCAGTGAGGCTAGTGGTCAGTTTGTCTCTCTGCTTGTGCAGGCTTTGGTTATTAGCTTCTAGTTTTTGTAGTGTCTCACAGCTGGAGCTTAATTCTGTCTCTTTTCTCCTAAGCTGCTCTGTAATGGCAGCAACTTCTGCCTCTAAAGACTCTTTCAGGCCATCAGAGTTTGCCTGTTTTTCATCTAAATCTTGCCGCGCTCTCCTCCTGACCTCGTCCAACTCTTGCACTTTCTCCTCTAGAGATCTCTGGAGGTCTTGCAGCTGCTTTTGTAGGTTCCTTGTCACTTCTTCTCTCAATGTCAGCTCACCCTGAAGCTTTTCTAGTGCACTAGCCTGTTCCTCCACCCTCGCCTCCAGCTTGGCCTTCCCGTCTGACACAGATGTGAGTTTTGCTTTTTCGGTCTTTGATGCAGCTTCCTTGACTCTTAGCTCCTCTTCTAGTTTCTCTACCTGCCTCTTTAACTCCACCATCTCACCTACGGCCTGCAGCTTTCCATTTTCTGCCTCTTTCAGTTTGTCCAGCAGCTCGTGAATCTTCTGAGCTGAATCGAAGCAGCTGGCTGCCTGCTGACCCTTCTCGTTCAGAAACCCGTCCAGCTTCACGATGAGCTCTAAGTTCTTTTGCTCTGCGGTTTCCAGCTTTTCTTGAAGTAAAACGTTCTGAGCCTCCTTGGCTTTTTTTTCAGTTCTGAGAGCTTCCATCTGTTTGGACAGAGCTTCCTCTTTTTCCTTGAGTTTCCCCTGCGAGGACTGGAGCTTTTCTTGTGCATCAAGTGACACATCGAGTTGACTCTGGAGCTTCTCGATTACCAATCTGAGCTGGACGTTGTCCTCGCCTAGCTGCTGGACCTTATCCAGGAGCCCTTGCTGCTTAAGCTCAAACTGATCCAGCTCCAGTCGAAGGTCTTCGACTGTGCTAACATCCTCCATGCAGGCAGTGAGAGATTCGTTCGGGTCACTTAACAAGCTGTGGATGTAGTCAGGGCTGGAGGGAAACTCATGTGCTTGCTAGATAAATGTAATACAAATCAAAGAAAGAGAGGAAGTAATGAATATCATGAAAAGTTATTATAATATGTTGTTAAAAGCAAAAATCAAATACCTGAGAGTATGAACTAGCCAGACTGTTAATACTGGAACTACGACTAGGTGGTTTCCACATGTGACCAGGTGAATTTACACTTCCCAGTGTCCTCCTGTTCATCAGAAAAGAAGTCTTTTACTGTAAACATTACCTCTGCTGAGGAAGTTCAGTGGTTAGTTGAGCTAGGTTGTGTGTTTGATGGCAGCTTCAGTTAAATAACGATAAAACAGACCGACAAAACAACACACAGGTGGACAGAAAGAAAAGTTTGTATAATGTAATAATGTATAATGTTAAAACTGCCTTTTCTGATTTATTTTTTTTTTTACCGTGCAAATGTTGGCCAGGAGGCATCAAGATCATGACCTCTGGAAGCCACATCGAACTGGACCTCGTTGAGCTCATACAGGTGGTTGATTATGTCAGAACTATGTCTGGGATTCAACAAAGGACTTCTTGCATAATACCAGTCACTGAGTGGAAAGATCATGAGGGAAAAGTCAGAGTAACACACAATAAAAACTACTAGAAACAATAATAAAGAGCACTGTAAATTATTCTAGAAGTGTAAGAAAATATTGATTTACTGAAATACCACAATATTTCACTTCCTGATGTATTGATTTTAAATTAAGGCTTAGTGGATGAATGTAAGAAGAAATATGAAATACAAATGCAGTTCTCATTGTTTTTCAGAGTTCTTTTAAAGCATTTGAATAAAATTAAAACCTATTAGACTTTATGGATTTGAGTTGAATAAGCTTTTATGAAAAAAAAAACTAGAAAAAAACTTGTTTGCATTTGTTTTGCTGTGCCTTAATTTTATCTTTGCTGTGATTTGTGTTTTCAAAAAAAACTGTAACAAAGTTTAGAACTAATCTGATCCTCTGCGTTTCTCTTGTTGTAGCAGTTAAAGTGACTGAAACTCATGTTTTAAATAACGAGTTCTTGTTGGGAAAATGAATGAGTAATGAGTTCTTCTGTTAGTGTATCCAAGAAAGCGAGACCTACATTATCTGAAAAAAAAAAAAACATTGCAGAAATATTTGGAAATACATCAAGTTACTTCACTCACGTGGTGTTGGATCTGCTTTAAAAGACTCATTTTTCAGTGAAAGACTTTTTTAACCTTTAAGCAAAAACTGACCTAGTTTAGGAGACATTTTTCACTCATACAGTTTGTTTTAGTGGAAGTAAAACAAGGACACATTTGTCCAACAATACTTAGGAACAGATTTTCTAATAATAACAATTTACATTTTGATGACCCATTTTTAAGTGCAGACTTTAGATGGAAACACTAGTTTCTACACATTAGTAAGTATATTTAATAATCAATATTTTTCCTATAATAAAGGAGACATGTCATGCTTTTAAATCTTTTTTTTTTCACTTTTAAATCATTCAGCTGGGCTCTATATAAAGTGGAACTGCAATGCTTTTGTTTGAACTTTTGTTTGAAGCCGCTCTTTCACCTCTTTTTTGAGCTGTGTCTCAGATCAACTCATTTTGAGGCTGTGTCTTTAAATCCTAACGAGGCGCTTCATAACCCGCTACCCTCCAGCTTCCATAGCAGTCCATTGTAGTTTGATAAAGGGGTTTATGACTATATAGCAGCACAGAAACTTTAATTTACAAATAAAATAAAAGATGTCAACAAGAGAAGACTTGTTCATCCAGCCTTACATGTTGGAGCCAGAGTCTGACCCAGAGCCAGAGAATAAAAACCACCAAATTGTGGGTGGTAAGTCCAGACCTTATTTGGTTGTTCCGTAGCAAATTCTGTGACGTAACACTTTAGAAAATGCAACAGAAAATAGAGAAAACTGAACGGGCAGAAAAATTTGACACAAACAGAATGTAAAGATAACTTCGCAGCACCGGGAGAAACTAAATTCAATTGTTCAAATTCAAATTCCTCTACACTCACTCAGAGAGCACACAGTCTCACAGCATAAAATTGGGCAACAAACAGATTTCTTCTCAGATGGATTATTCCAAATTCAATTCAATTCAAATTCAAAAACACTTTATTGATCCCAGAGGGAAATTAGATGTTGTAGTAACTCATTTGACTAAAGAGTTATTGTAAATACTGATGGCTGTGGGCAGGAAAGATCTTCTGTAGCGTCTGTATTACAATGAACACGCTCTGTTTTTCTATGACAGTCTGATGAAGAGGATGGTCAGGGTTGTCTACAATGTTCTTGATTTTATGTAAAATCCTTCTTTTTGCATTTAGGTCCCTGGCTCTGATGCTGCTGCCCCAACAGATGACGGCAGAAGAGATGAAGCTCTCAACAACAGACTTATAGAAGATCTGCAGTATCTTGCTGCCGACATCGAAAGACCTTAGCTTCCCCAAGAAGTACAATCTGCTCTTTATTATTATTTATTATTCATTAGTTTATTCACTTCCAGCAGCAAAAATCACCAAATAACCCCAACAATAACCTTTTACTCTTTAGTTACCTGTGCATTTATACCTGAGTTTATGTTTTAAGGTATGTTTGGGACACTGGGTTGAACTAGACTTTGTGTTTCTCTGGAAAAAATGTCAGGAATCAGCTGGAACACTGTTTCCTCTTTTTAAAAGTGACCTTTTAACTCTGAATTTACTAGACTCTTTATTACCCGACTCTAATAATTTTTAACATTGCACTTCCAGATAAAGAATTTTGTTTTATAACTACATGAAAACAAATATTGAATGTGGGAGGCTGTTTCACCTGGTGACTCTCTGGTTCATCAGGCACTGCTGCAGCGTATCAGCCAACCGTTGATGAACGAGGGAGTAGCGAATAAATGCTCGTCCCTTCCCCAGAGAAGTCTTCAGCTAGAGAAGCAGAAGCAACATTTTCAGGTATGCAAAGCTTTTAAATGGTGCTTACGCTCAAGACGCATTTGTCACTTTAATAAGACGTGTTTAATCTTCAAATAATGCCAGTTTTTGTATTAATTTTACAATATTCAAGAAAAGAAAGATCTACGTGGAGGATTTTCAATGTTTCGTTACTGTCATGATGGTCCAATTGTCCAGCTGAAGCACTAAAATGTCAGTGTAAAAAATATTATGCCAAAACAAACCCATTTATTTCCAATTATTTAAGGTTCTTATGTAATAACATGAACCTTAAATATATATAAAGAACAAAACACACCTCAGTGATGGATTTGACAAAACGGATTCCATCATTGGCTCCCTTGATCTTAGCCAAACAATCACTGAAGTAATCCCAATAGTCCTTCTTGGTACCTAAAAACGTTGTTTTCTCCTTCTGGTCAAACTGTAAAAAACATTATGGTTAAAGTTAATATCTAATTTCTTTACAAAAACTAAAAGACAAACAAAAGAATAAAATATAACTTCATTATCTTTGTAAGATGTTCCTTTGCATTATACGGTATCTAAAAATAGATGGTGCCATTTTTTTAGTTTTGGTATTTTATTTACATTTTAACTGGTTAATTGGTGTTTTTGTTTTGTTTTTTTTGTTTGGTGTGACAATAAAAGCAAAATCCCACCTGAAGCAAATACTCCAGTTTGTAGGAGAATTTGTGCAAAACGCTGCTGTCATCCGTAATTGGCTCCCCATTTTCCTTGTACTCCTTTGAAAGCTCTGCAACGGCATCTGAAAAGTAAAAAACACAGTTCAGAGATGAAGAAAGAGTAGTGACAGTGACACAGCTTACTTGCATTGTTTCCTTCACAAACACACCAGTGTCAACACACAAAAAGTTTTTTCAGCTGACTTAGTAATATTTCGATGAGCTGAATCCAAAAATCACATCTATTTTTGCTCCATCAGGTCAAATTTTTGAGCCATAGACAAATCTTGATTCTGTTCACATGCATTTATTTCATTTCAATTTTATTTATTTCACGCTCTAGAAATGAAATTACTTACTTATTCAGACTGCGAGTTAATGAGTGATGTCATCAATTGCAAAACGTCATTTACTTAATTCACTTAAGGTCAGCATTTTAGAAAGCGTAAAGTGAAAAGCCTCTATATTGCATAAAAACGAAATGGCTTAAACCAGAAGAACTTGCAAAAATAAACCTGACGTATTCTGTTACATCTGAATACACCCTTGTGCCTAACAGCAATCCAGTCACAAGTTTCATAAAGCATGCTTACCATGCTTATTTTGGTATGAAATTTGGAGATCAGGACAAAGTTTGGGCGCTGCACATGGTATGCAAAGCATGCACAGAGTATCTGCGTCAGTGAACAAAGGGCAAGAAGAAGATCTTAAAAATCTAATTCAGATGAAAAATTTTACAAAAAATCCACCAATGATGTCAAAAAATGTAATTATCCATAATCCATTTAGACAAAACGCTCGGATTTAAAAATGAACTTAGCATAAAAACGTGACCTGATTGATAGAGAATGAATGTTATTTTTGGATTCAGTAGTGAATGTTTATAATAAATCAATTGTCAAAAGATAAACTATTTACAAATTTTTTTTTTTTTGTAACCCTGTGTAATTAACCATCTGGAGCCACGATTAGACATGGTAAGCCAAAAACTTTGTTGGAGATAGCTCTACCTGAACTGCACGGTAAAGTGTGCAAACATATATTAGAGGTGATAAAAGATGTCAAAGCAATGAGTTTTACATTGTATATTTCACATTACTATTTTAATTCTGACTGAACCATTTAAAAGGAGGGTTTGTTCCAGTTTTTTTTTTCTCAGTTTCAATTCCTTTATTTTATTTTACATTGTGTGTTATACTCCCAATTGCACTGACTGAACAAGGTAAACTTGTCTTATTTTTACACGCTTCACTAAGTTTGTGAAGCTACTGATTTATTTTTGGTTTTTATACACACAACAAAAAAGTTAGCTTTAGCAGATTTCCTGTCAATTTTTTTGCAAATACTGTGTCCAATACAATTAATAAAGAGGAAATAAATGTTGATTAATAATCCAACCTCCAGCCTTAAAGTAGGATATTTCTCCTAAATACATTGGGTTACCTTTAAAGACCATTAGGACTAGATAATGATAAAATTTAGAAAAAGAAAATGCTTGCATAAGTCAGTTTGGTATAAACTTGTTTACATCATTATGGTCTTTTATTTTGTCATAAATTGTAAGAATAATAATAAACATTCAAATTTTGTATATATTTTTAGTTTTAGAATGTCAACCCCACTGGTCGTAAAGGACCTCCTTCAACAAACTCGGTGGCCCCACGGACTGCCAGTTAATAATCACAGTTGTAGCACATTTGGCAGCTCTGGACACATTTTCTTAGAGAGCCGAGGAGCAGAAGTGGCTCTTTTGATTGTAGGTTGCAGACCCCTGGTATGTAGAGTCAGGTAGTTCCATGAGTAAAAATTAGATGTACGTTAGATAAGAGTCACAAAATTACATATATAATTCTACATCCTTTTTCTCTTTTACCATGTAGATCTCTGATGATCCTCTGGAGTTGGCTCTTCTCGACTGTACCCCCAGCAGCCATGATCCCCTCCTCTCGCTCCCTGGCTACCAGGAGTCACAGGGTCACATCCAGTCTGCTGAATGAGAGAATCAAATCAGTCCAGAAAAATAATTATGTGTATATATATATACACTGTATATTATCACAAGTGTTTCAGACACACTCTCACTCGTGGCCACCGAAGCTGCAATCAGAATCACACAAATGTGTTGCACATTGTTTAGTGGTCTAAAGATGTGAGCTCTGCTCCATCCCGTGCAGAAAACACTGCTCTTAGGTCTATCAAGAGGATAAAAACATGTAACTGCATTTTACCCAAAAGAGCAAATAAGAATAATTCAGTAGTTTGCTTAAATTTGGTTTTAATAAATTTCAGAATAAAAAACTTTTGTTGATTTAGAGGGTTTTAAAATGTTGAGAAAAGCTTAAGTCAGGGAGAGAGAAGCCATACTGACCACAATAGCATGTTTTTTATATAATTATCTCGCTCTTTGACCCTGTCACAAGCAGATGACTAAACCTGATGAATAACAACTACAACAACAAATCACAAACACACATATTTTACATTTAGGCTATTTGAACTAAAACTCTGAAAAAAAATTACCACAAATTCTACTTACCCATAAATTGTTTGTCCTGGTTCTCAGATAATAACAGCACTCCTCTGAAAAGTAAAACTTTAATTTACAATGACAGTCAACTTTGCTATTATGCAGGTTGTATGACATTTAACTAAACATAAGAATTATATTCAAACTAGCATGAAACTTCAATGTGTTTAATAAATTAAGTTAACTTGTGTCGGATTTAAACGTTTCAGACGAAAAATAAAGTTTGAAAACTCCACCATCGACTTTTAACAGTTTTACAAGCCGAAGCCACCGAAACATAATATAGAGTTAACGATTAAACTCAAAAAAAGTACTTTTTACTGACGTTTTAGAATCGTTTACACGAAGCTATGACTAACTGGAAATAACATAAAAAAATAAACGTGACATTAGCAGAGGACAGATGGTATAATGACGTCTTTAGTTTATATATGTTTACAAGAAAATTAAAAACAAAATTCTAACTATGACATACTTTTTTTTAGATATGAATTAACACCATAACAATCAACCCGAGAGTCTTTAAGTCAAGAACACACAAACTTGCTAGGAGTCACGTCATTGACAGAGCATTATCCAATTACAAGGCGACATTTAGACCTCTGACCAATCAATTTGAGGAAAATGGGCGGGCTATAAACCCGGAAGTTACGTTTTTTTTTTTTTTTTTTTTTTTTTTTTTACGAATTGTTTCGTCATGTGATCAATGACGAACGAGTGCCCCACTTTTTGAGGAGTTGAACAAGATATTTATAATACAACATAACTACAGAGGATTTTTAGTGGCAGCAGAACTTATTTTAATTCTATTCAGTCGTAAATTCTTATTTTATTTTTTATTTTTGTTAATATGTAAACAGAAGCAAAACTGTGAAGCAAAACAAGGTTCTTGATAGATTTTGAACCAGTATTTAGATTTTTTTAACCAAATAGCTGAGCAAATACTGCAAAATATGTTCACTTCAGTTCAGACCATAAAACTCTCAAATGATCACCCTCTCCCCTTTTTAATGCTTCAGTCACATTTAACCTTTTAAAAATCTTTATCTGAATAATTTCTCACAACAAACCTGAGGCCAAACTAAACCCATCAATCCCAAGAAACACTTCAGAGGCTTTAAAACGAGATAGTTTTTGTTATGGATAAACTGAAATTAAAAGTTTGGCCTTTTGTGTGAAAGTGTGTTGTGGGGAAAAGAAACCAAACACACAGAAAGAAATTATTGATGATGAGGATGTAAAATTTAAACTGGAGAACTGTTAAAGTGAATGAATGAATGAATGAATGAATGACTTTTTTTTATTTCAGACAATTAACAAATTTAAATAATAAATAAATCAAT
>JARVJO010000227.1:16988284-17010351 GCA_031762555.1 Cynodonichthys magdalenae | reverse complement strand
CTAAACAATTGGTCTACATTTTGATGTTAGGCCAACTTCTTGTTGAATTTCTAAAAAAAAAAAAAAAAAAAAATGGAAATGAAAGTACAAGTTCCTATTTAGGTCTCGTAAATATTGTGAGAGTATCACATTCAGCAACCTGTCAGCTTAGTGGGGAAGATGGTAAGTTCTGTTTATACTTTAAAAAACACAAGACCATTCAAATCATTCAATTCTTGTTCTATCTGTAATTTAGGGTTCTACTTCACCAGCGGTGACTGACTCTTTTAACACAACTGCTGATTATATTCTTGACTATGAGGATGAAGTCTGTGAAAAAGACCAAGTGGTCAAATTTGGATCCATTGCTACTCCACTTTTTTTCACCATCGTTTTCACACTGAGTCTGACGGGAAACATCCTGGTTCTTGTAATCCTGGGTCTGTACGAAAACCTGAAATCTCTGACGAACATCTTCATCCTCAACCTGGCCGTCTCTGATCTCATCTTCACCATTGGTCTTCCCTTCTGGGCCGTCTACCACATCTGGGGTTGGATATTCTCAAAGGTCATCTGCAAGGTTGTGACTTTTGTCTTCTTCACTGGGTTTTACAGCAGCGTTCTTTTCCTCACCATCATGACCATCTACAGGTATCTGGCCGTAGTCCATCCTCTTTCTGACATGAGTACTCAGAACCTTTGCACCGGGGTTTTAGTGTCTGGTCTGATGTGGATAATCAGCATTGCAGCAGCGATGCCCTCTCTTCTCTTCACCTCTCTCATCACCATCCACCACAAAAACAAAAATTCACTGGGCTGTGAATACGAAGATCTATTTTGGAAAATGTTTGGTACTGGCCAGCAGAACCTTTTTTTTCTGGTTGCTTTTGCAGTGATGGGTTTCTGCTACATTCAAATACTCATAAAGATCACAAAAACCAGGTCTCACACAAAAAACAGAGCAGTCAAGTTGGTCTTCTGTATCGTGGCGGTGTTTTTTGTCGGCTGGGTGCCGTACAACGTGGTGATCTTTTTGAAAGTTTTGGCTGACAAACTGATTCCACCATTTGATGGGTGTGACATAAGCAACCACCTGGACTATGCGTTCAATGTGTGCCGGCTCATTGCTTTCTCCCACTGCTGCCTGAACCCTGTCTTTTATGCATTTGTTGGTGTAAAATTCAGGAGCCATTTGAAGATGATGCTGCACAAAATGGTCAGACAACAAAATTCAGCTCCGGGAGAAGAGATCAAAATGCAAAACATCATCTCACGAGGATCAATGTACTAGGTACAAATGTAAATTTATATTTGCATTTTATTTTTGGTACTTATAAAAGCCTAAAATCTGAACTTGTTAAATACAGATTTCAATGTTTCATTTTAAATGCTATGTTGTGTTTTACTTTAAAGTTTGAAATTTTTTACTTGTATACATGTGTTCGTACTAAATTTAAAATGTACAAAGTAGCTATTGATTATAGGATTTACTTAACAGATTAATTTGCACAAAATGTTACGAATAGTCTCTGTGAAAAATATAATGTACATATTATATTTAGAAACAAATAGCCAAATACAAATGTGGGAAATATTCTGAATATGTACAAACATAATGAATACAAAATATACTGTAAGTGCATGTCAAATAAAAACTAGAGTGTGTGATTAACAATCAATCATTCTATACTACAAACAGTACGTTAAAGTACCCGTGACATAATTGTTTTGTTGCAAAAAAAACACACCACTGAGATGAATAGTTGTTGAGATATTCGATTCGCATGTGAAGTGACAGGAAGTGATGACAAAGGGGAATGTCTTCATGTGAACAGAGAGTTGCTACAACAGCTAACAACACAGACTGTAGAGAATGATCTTATGTTCCTTTAGAGTATTTTGAGTCACTTTTAGAAAGAAACAAAGAAGAGCAGGGGTTCAAAAAATATTTTGTTTCAAGAAACAAAGACCAGAGTGTTGCCCTTTGATGTCACTTCCTGTTTCATTTTGTCTGAGCCAAATTCAAAAGAAGTTATGTGAAAAGTTGGATGAAATCATGTGTACTGTGCTAAGTTTCTTAAATATAAAGATGTTTTCTTTAATGTTTTGTATTTGAAGGATATGCATGTAACAGGCACTTTAAATTATTTTTATATGTGTGTTTCACTTGTGTGGTATTTGCAAACTATGCAGTAAACTAAAATATACAACAAATGTAAATATCATATATAAATTCATTCTGTACATACATGAAATAAAGTGCTTCAGCAGAAAATGAAGATTTGCTTCTGTACCCAACATTTTATTCTCCGTTGTATTATTTAAACTTGTCACTAATATAACAAAATTCAAGTTTTAAAAGATCTTGTTGGTCTAAAGTGATCAATTGAAAAGCAATGCTGACAAAAGCCTGACTGAGGAAAGCTTGAATTAAACCACAAAAGAACTACTGTACTTATCTTAGTGTGGCTGTACTGCATATCAACATACTTTATAAAAAAATTTTATTCTTTATAATGTTAAACTACTTACTTTTTCAATCAAGATTAAGCAGGCTGTTCAATTTGAATATGACATATGTGGAATTATGTTTCAATAATTTGTGTGTAGTTATCTTGCACTGCCCCACTTTTGATGCAATCATGCTCAATCTGGATTATTTTTATTTACATACAGTATGCTGGTCTGCACATGTCATGGACCAAATTACATTCAAATCTGAGCACTTTTTTTTGAACCATAACTAGATTTTCGGAGTTTATATTTACTTCATATTTAACATTTAGTATTTAGATTTAAAATTTGGCATCAATATTTAACATTTAAATTTAGCATTTAAATAAAGAAATAACATTTAGCATTTAGATTTACATTTATTTATTGATTTATTTATTTATTTAATCAGGACAGTGCACATTAATGAATAATCTTATACTTCTGTATAGACTGTAAATGAGCCTGATTATAAGCATAGTTGCTAATTTACATCTGTAGTCCTGAGGCAGGAAAACAAAGCAACACAAAATCATAATATACAATATCAAGTAAAGCACAGACACATGTTCAGACAAATGACATTACAACAATAAAGTTTAACATTTAAATTTAACATTTAGTAATGAAGCAAATTCAGACTGGAAGACCCCACCTCACCTGCTCCATCCACTTCACCGTACCAATCATATCAGGGATCCAGATCTAAAGGCCCAGCACCCAAATATAATGTGTTCAACCCACCTCCACCTTCATCTCAGGCTCTTCCAGCCACCTCTGGGCTCCACACCACCACCAGTGTCCGAGGGGGGGGGATGTTATTCCTAAAACCTAAGCTGATTGCTAGCACACAGCACCCACGTCTTCTGCCGGGGCTCGAGTGCCAAAGAACCTTCTCATATCAATAAAACTGTTTAACTGATATATTTTTTCTGTATGAGTCTATTTACCATTTAGCATTTATATTTAATATTTGGGTGGCACGGTTTCTCAGTTGGTAGAGCTGTTGCCTCTCAGCAAGAAGGTCAGCAAATCGAATCCCAGCTGAGGACCTTTCTTGGTAGAGCTTGCATGTTCTCTCCGTGCATGTGTGGGTTTTCTTCAGGTACTCCAGTTTCCTCCCACAGACCAAAAACATGAATGTTAAGCTTAACTCTAAATTGTATCTAGGAGTGAAGAGTGAATGGTTTGTCTCTATGTGGCCCTGTGATAGATGGTGGACCCAGATACTATTTAAATGTAACTAAATGTGCTAAAAGGGGACTTTAGAAAATCCAGACCACTTTTTCAAACATTGCTTGAAGCTAAATGTGGCAAAGTTCACTGTTATTATAGCACAAGCTGCGCCCCATGTAAACAACCCTAATTCGTTGTTTATGTCTTTCCATGGAAATTACCTTCAAGAAATTCTCCTGAAGGTGTTAAACAGCAAGAAGATTTAGACTTTGTCCCTCCAGGGTAATGACGAGTTAATAAACCAGCTTTTGACATACTGATAAGGTGGAAAGCTCCAAAAAAAGTTATCAAATCTGTAAAACTGTTCTTTTTGTTTGTATTTTAAATAGAGAAATTATACACGTCCCATGGTAGCACTCAACATGGGCTGTCATAAAAATTCTCTTAAGTTAGATCAGAGCAAAACATAGTTCTTTTTTATTTTATTTTATTTTTTTACAAACACTAAATAGACAAGAGAAGATGTATCATTGCTTTATCAGACATGCAGTAAATGTGTTTTTATGGTTTTACAGTGAAAGGAGGCGGGCAGGTTCAGCTTCCTTAATCAGTCAGCTGTTAGATTTCTTTCTCGCTCAGACCACAGACCTAACCGTCAAGGGAAAAGTATTCCTATAACATTCTTGAGATTTCTTCACTTTTTCTTAAAGATGGTAAGAATTATTCTGTTTCACTGACAGTCTCAGGTTTAACGTCTTTAAAGAAAGTCTGACCAACCCCGATCAAGTGTTAAATGAAAACGTAAATAGATACCGTATATTCTAAAAAAATTCTATCAGTGTTAGTTAAACAGTGTTTTAACTGTGGCTTGTTATTTTCACAGGTGTGGTTGTGGATTTTTATTGGCCTAAATATCTCAGAGCTAAAAGGATACGCAGATGGTGACTTTCCAGCAGCTTGTGACTCAATGTTACCTGTGCATGATGGCTCTGGAGGTGTCTTTCCTCCACAATCGTCTGAACCACCCTATATGATTAGTTACGAACATGGAAGAAAATTTGAAGACCCGATCACAGGTAGGCAGATTTGATCTGACTCTTTATTTTCTGTTTTCAAACGTTTTATCTGATAAATATTCAAACATTTTCAAGTTACACTTAAGAGCAAAGACTCAAACGGATTTAGAGGATTTATGCTGGAGGCTCGGAACATGAACTTGGGTGGTGAAGAAGGCCCCCCAGTTGGGAAGTTTATCTCACTTGACTCTAGAACGACTCACCTCCTGAAATGTAATAATTTACCAGTAAGTTTTTTTAGTTCAAACATAACTTACATCTTGTGTATTTGTTGTGTTTAAGTTAATGACCTCAAAGTGAAAACTGTTTCTTGATTTTTATTGAATTTCTTTAGGATTCCGCTGTTAGTCAAAAAGTAAATTTGAAAAAATCTGAGTTCAAAGTTAACTGGACTGCACAGGGGGAAGACCTAGACGTCATTTTCCGGTTAGTTATCACTCACCACTGAAAAACAGAAAAAAAATAAGACGAAGAGAGTTTTGATTCTGCCTGTGTGTGTGTTAGCAAAATATCTGAACATCTGATGAACCATTTGATGTGTTTTAATGAAACTTTCAAAAAAGAATCATCTACACCTTTTATTCACATACAAATTGCTATATTTTTTTAAATTTTACAGATATTGAGCTAAAACCTGGCTGAAATATGATATGATTTATATATGATATGATATGATAAATATGATGCCTAACACATTCTGAGTGCTAACATATTGCACAAGAACTTTGTTTAAATTGTTGCAGAAAACTATTTAGAGTCAACTTTGTCTGTCAAAACATAGAAAACAGCTGAAGTTATCAGGAAGTTTCTTGAAATGTTGTTGTGTTTTCTGAAATGTTGTTGTGGTTTGCACTTTAGGGCCACCGTAGGAAGCAGCTGAAAGAACCATAAAAAGCTTAAAATTGCAAATTTGATAGAAGCACAAAAAAGTTGAAACTCGTAGAAGAATAGCAGAAAATGTCAGAATACAGCTTAAAAGAATCAGGATCCCCCCCAAATAATAAAAAAAGGTAGAAACCAAAGGAGGCTACGGAAGCCTAGAGCAGCCATTTTCAACTTATAATTATTTTCCATGTTTTTTATCGTGATAACGACATATGTCGTTCCTGTCAAGGATCGTTTTCTTGAGATAAGTTGTTCATGTTGTTATCATGAAATAACGAGAAGCATTTTCTCAAGATAACAAGGTATGGTTTTCCTTGTGTATCATTCAGTAACCATGGCGACAACCCGATCCCACCAGCTGGTGACGATAAAGTTTATTATATCATCAAGATCACTGTGTAAACGCCTGCTGATCTCCTTAGATGACGAGGGCTGATATGAAAGTTATCTGTACAAGACTAATAACGGTGAATAAATGAATAAATGGATGGATGGATGGATGGATGGATGGATGGATGGATGGATGGATGGATGGATGGATGGATAGATAGATGATAGATAGAGAGATAGATAGAAAACTTATCGATGAACAGCCGAGGGGACCAGGCCCTCTCCATGGTTACTGAATGATACACAAGAGGAAAACCACCTGGAAATTAACTTGTTATCTCGAGAAAAAACGGTCCTTGTTATTTCATGATAACTAGAAAACCATGGAAAATAATTATAAGCAGAAAACCACCGCTTTCGGCTTCCATAGTAGGCTAAAATTGTTAAAATAAGTTAAAAAGCAGAACTAGAACAAAACGTAAAAAGAAACTGCAGTAAAGATTTCAGAACATTTTGAAGGGTTTTAAGAATGTTTAAAACAGCTCAACTCATTTTCAATGAGAAAAACCTGGCAGAAAAAGCTAAATAATTCAAAAAGTATAAAGAGCTTAAGTATTAAAAATCTTTGCAGGAACGTCCAGAAGGAGCTGAAAGTTTTGATCTATAAATTGTGGAAATAGCAGAAAAATTGCAGAGCAAGATGTGTGCTGAAAAAAATGTGTTAATTGTGTGAATGCTTGATAAGCAACAAAACTTAGACAACAAAAGAATGGCAACAGTTCAGTGAATTTAAAATATATTGTTCTAAAATCTGGTATAGTTGTAGCTGAGAGTCGTTCACAACACATACTGCAAGTGCCACATATTGTGTGAGATTTTTGCTTAAAACTTTAGCATTATCTGTTTGGTTGTCACCAAAATAACCTAATTTACCATTTAATTCTGCATCCTACAGGGCCACTTTTGTGCAGGTATACAGAACTTTCTGGGAACGTGTGACTGTCAGATTATCCAGACCCACAACCACCTCAGTACCAAGTACCACAGAACCAACTACTGCTGCAACTACAACTGAGTCCACAGAGCCAATAAGTACAACTGATTCCACAGAGCCAACAAGTACAACTGAGTCCACAGAACCAATAATTACAACTGATTCCACAGAACCAATAATTACAACTGATTCCACAAAGCCAACAAGTACAACTGAGTCCACAGAACCAACTACTGCTGCAACTACAACTGAGTCCACAGAGCCAATAAGTACAACTGATTCCACAGAGCCAACAAGTACAACTGAGTCCACAGAACCAATAATTACAACTGATTCCACAGAGTCAAATAACACAACAAGCCTGTCTAGCTATTCAAAAGTGAATCTGACTTTCTACCATGCTGTAAATTTTAAGGGTTAAATTTCTATATTTTTGTTGACACTAATGCTTTCATCTCAACTGATTTTCAGACATTGAGCACCTTACTCATACTTTTGGACAGTAACTTAGAACACGTGAAAATGGTATGTAAAACTCAGCATATACCTGTGTAAATATAATATTGTACGTGCTGTGTAGTTTGTTCTAACTAATCTCACAAAACATTCATTGATTTAAATCTCTTCACAGGAAATATCCAATAATGTTTTGGTCTTGTTTGCCAGCGGACCAATTTATTATAAACAAAGTAAGGTAAAGTACTTGTACTGTTATAAATGTATTGTGGCTGCTTGAATTGTGATGTGAGGATTTGTGCTTTTTGCTAATTTTGTTTAAAGTTTTTTTGGGGTTGGATTCAGGACCAGCACTTGGCAAGATTTTAGATGGTGGATCATGTGCAATTTTCTAAATCTTACCGCTAATTTACATTTATTTACATACAAAATTAAATAGTTTTGTCGAATTCAAACAGTGAAGAACAATGTATTATACATATTTAAATCAGAATGTCAGAAGCCGACGTCATACAATAGCTAAGCAAAGTATCATTATTAGTAGTATTTAATATTCTTTGTTATACAGCTAACAATGTGGATTTTTTCATATTAGAAAACTATTATTTGTTTGTTTAAATAAGAAAAGTTAAAGTTACTTTTTATGGCACCCCCTGGACGGTCAGTACCCTCAGTATTTGCCTACATTGCTTATACAGACAAGCCCTGGTTGGATTTATTTGTGTCTTGTGCTTTCTGTGTTTAGTTACTTATATTTCTATGTTCCTTGTGTGTCATCATTTCATCTGCCCTCAGTTAATTGTTTATTTCTTTAGCTGTTTTTCTTAGTTGGTCTGTTATGCTCACGTGTTCCCACTTTGTAATCAGTCAGCTGTTTTCAATACCTCATTACGGAGGTATATAGTCAGTTTTCTTCCACCTCCATGTTAGCAGTTTGTTGTTTTGGCTCATTGCCTCAAGTCCCAGTCGTGTTGTCGCCTAAGTTTTGTAAGTTGGAACATCCACGTCACCTAATTTTTATTTATTTTTTGTTTAATAAATGAGCTGCATAAGTTAAATGGGTCGTTGCCTCAAGCAGACAAGTTTAAGTATCTCAAGTTTTTGTTGAGTTATTGTAGGATGGAGCAGGAGATAGATCCATGGATTGCGAACTCATCCTCAGTAATGACGGCGTTGCTTTGGCTATTTGTGGTGAAAGAGCTGAGGCGAAAGGCAAAGCTCTTGATTTACTGGTCTGTCTACGTTCCAACCCTCAGCTGTAGTCATGAGATGTGGATCATGGTAAATGGTCTGAACTTGTATAGCGCTTTTATCAAGCCTAGTGGGGACCCCAAAGCGCTTTACACTAAAAGTTCAATGACTGTTCACCTGTTCAGCTATTCACACACACTGATGATGGGAAGCTATTGTAGCCACAGCTCCCTTGGGGCACACTAACAGAGGCTTGACTGATCATGACCAAAAGAACAAGATTCTGAATACAAGTGGCTGAAATGAGCTTCCTTCGTAGGGTGGCTGAGCTCAGCCTTAGAAATAGGGTGAGAAGCTCCATGAAAAGGGGTCAGTTGAGGTGGTTCATCTGATGAATTACCTCAAGTGAATCAAAAACTTTCTGGTATCCTTTGTTTTTTCAGGTGTTGATGATAGTTTGCAGCACGCTTTGTTTTGCAAGTTCTGCATCGTCTTTATTCCTTTTTATTATCGACCACTGCTTCAACGTGAGTAACAACTATTATTACATGTAAATTTCTCGATTCTTCATTGACTTTATTTAATGTGGGTTTAAAATGTGTGTTTAGGTTACTTACCTGTATGTTGCCCTGGTGAGCGTGGTGACGATGATTAATTTTGTAGAGTGGATGTTTGCAATACTGCCATTAGGATACAACCATGATCTGTAGGTTAACTTCTGCTTCTTGATTGGAAAACTTTCTCCTGACACCAATATGTTTTTGATTCACTTCTGCTCTTTTTTAAAGGATTGACGTCTTCGACCTTGTTCTTCGAGTGTGTTTTGTTGTCCACCACATCTTCACTAGTAAGACAACTCTTCCTGACTTTACTTTGAGAAAACATCTTGTTGTTCAATGAGTTTGAGGCAAAAGTTTAACATTTTGATCCAATTTGATCAATTCAGTACCACACATATCATAAAATTACAACATCATTAACGTTAGTGCTTTTAACTCTAAATGGTGGGAAGGATTTTTTTTTATGTGAGAGGCAAAACATTTTCAAAGCTTCATCACAAATGTCTCCTGGGTGAACATTTTCCAAACTCTTCTGAATTTGAGCCACAATGTGACCCCCATATAAAACTGGTTGATAGGTAAATTAGAAAGCAAAAATCAACAAGCACAACATACTTTCCATTTACGATTACTGTTTTTGTTTCTTATATTAATAAAGACAATAATTTAACTTTATAAACCTGATGGTTTGCTGTAATGGCTTGATAAAAAACCTACCCCTATTCGGCTTAAAACTTAGTGACATTAAAAACAATTAAAAAGCATCAGAAACAGAGTTATTAGTTATGTTAAAATTATCATGGACAGACTAAAATACTAAGCAGTTTTTGAGGACATTGATGGAGATGTGATGCATAAAAAACAGCAAACATAAAAAAAACTTAAACCTTTTGTTTGATTTTATAGAAACTTACACTACAAAAGTGATATTTTAGGTGCTGTAAGATGTAGGATGTATCTCTTTCTCTTGAGTGATGAGTTGCTGTCATTTTTTTCAAGAGTGCATACGTGTTCAGTATATTTTAGATTATGGCAATAAAAAGTGCCTTCCCTATTCTTTATCAGCCAAATTTGTCTGAGGCCCCAACTTTTTTTGTTAACAACACGAGCAGTGACAGCTGTGTACTAAATGCTGTGTTTATCCTGCAGCTGTCGTGGTGCATAAAGATTAATTCTACCAATGAAGATTTTGTTTAACCTAACAAATTAGGATTATTGTAAATTTGATTGCCATTATTTTTGTTTATAAAACATAACTGGTGTCACAACAAATTGTGCACTGATTATTTTAACATTAGTAAATCTAGAACATTAGCTTAAAAATTATTTTTGTGCTGCAGATGAGGCAAAGTTATTCTAAACATAATTTTAACCTATTTAAAAGTTTTCAAAAAAAGAAAATACTGTTTTTAAGTTCACTAAAAAAAAAAAAAAATCCAAGTCTTACTGTTTTATACTTTCCAAAATGTGAACTCTTTACTTCAAAGCAAAAGAACAGTAACTCAATATAAGTGTTATTTGCTTGTTTTATGTATTAGATTATAACTAAATATTTTGCACACAGCTGTTCTCATCTTTTTTGGCGTTATCAGCTTGACCGATGAGTCAGAAAGAACCAGGAGAAAATCTTGGCTTCTGGTTGTGATGGTTGCTTACACAGCCTGGATTCTCCTGGTTATAGTTTGGAATGTTGCTCTCACTGCTTACAAGAAAATACTGCAAAGCAATAGATCAGGTAACCAAGTTTTACACACACTTATCCGTCTGAGAAACAATCTACTCTGTAATTTGCTGAGAACTAATGTATGTTCTTTCACATTACAGGTAATTCACAAGGAGTTCAGGGAAATGAACCACAAAGAATTGAGGTAAAACAAAATCTATTTTATGTTCCTATGACAACTATCTGAAAAATAACTTTTTTTCACTTTTCAATCTTTTCTTGCTGTATTTCAGAAAGATGCAGTCCATCTTCTCACTGCTGTCTCAGTGATCCTCCTGGTTGGAACCACAGCTTTTTCTGTAGCTGTCAGTGTTGGACTATTTATTATTCACAAAAACTAGATGTGAGATACGAAAAAAACTGTTTCTCTATTGTTTTAGTCAGAAATGTACAACCTCATTTCCTTTGAAGTTGGGATGTTGTGTAAAACATACATATAAATGTGACGTCCATGATTTCCAATAACGGTTTGAAATGTGGACTTGTCAGACCACAGGACACTTTTCCACTTTGCGTCAGTCCATCTGAGTTGAGCTCAGGCCCAGAGAAGTCTGCTGCATTTCTGGCTGTTGTTGACATATGGCTTTGACTTAGCATGGCAGAGTTTTAACTTGCACTTGTAGATGTAGTGAGGAACTGTGTTCACTGACAATGGTTTTCTGATGTGTTCCTGAGGCCGTGTGGTAATATCTGTTACAGAATGATGTTGATTTTCAATGCGATGCTGCCTGAGGAATCGAAGGTCATGAACATTCAATGTTATGCTTCAGCCTTGCTGCTAACTTGAAGAGATTTGTTCAGATTCTCTGAATTTGTTATTATGGACAGTAGATGATGAAATCTATAAATTCTTTGCAATTGTACGTTGAGAAACATTGTTCTTAAACTGTTGGACTATTTTTTCTCGCAGTTGTTCACAAAGTGCTGAACCTTGCCCAAACCATGCTTGTGAACAACTGAGCCTTTCGGGTATGCTCCCTTTGTACTCAGTCATGATAATCATCCGGTTTCCAATGAAACTGTTCACCTGTGGAATGATCCAAACAGGTGTATTTTGAGCATTCCTGTCCCAGCTTTTTTGAAATGTGTTGCAGGCATTAAATTCAAAATCAGAGAACATTTGCAAGTTTATCTGTATGAACATTAAATACAGTATCTTGTCATTGTAGTGTATTCAATTAAATATACGGTAAGTTGAAAAGGATTTGCAAATCATCGTAATTTGTTTTTTGTATGTTTTACACAACATCCTAACTTCATTGGAAATGGAATTGTATCTGACAAAAAATATTTGTTCAAGATATATTCACTTCAAAATTTATGTTGCCTTGTGCCAAATGCAGAAACTCAACACCAATGAATGTTTTCCATCACTAAGATGCTTAAAGGAGTGGTTATCTGCCTTTTTGGCAACTGTATGGAATGTGCAATTGATGTAAAAACAAGCTTTTCTGTACCCGTTGCTCAGCTGCTCATGTAAATATATTTAACAAGATAAAGTGGAACAAGAAAACCAGACAGATTCCCTTGTTGTTCGAGGGTGAGGTAAAACAAAACTGAATAATGTTCAGGGAACACATAGTGTTGGAACTTCCTTCAGGATCTGTCTAACTTATAAAGTTTTATAACATTTATGTTTCTTGTAAATTATTAAATAACTATGTTTGTCCTTTTAATATTCAGACATTCCTTCATTTGTTGCCATTAAAAATTAACCTCTGCTTTTACTTGACAAATGACTTAACTTCACTGATTATTGAAGAATGCGGAAACTTAACTCACTGATTTCAAAGGAACTTCCCACCTAATGTACACAAGTTACAAATCCACAATCATAAAACACTCCTTTTATTTATTATCAGTTTGAGAGTGAGGTGTACCTGGTAAATGATTGAGCCGATGCTAAACCGTTTCTGTTGCACAAACTTAAAAAAAAAAAAAGCATAATACATTATTTGCTGTATTTTACAGATATGAAATATTTAAAACTGTAAAGCATCCTAGGACAGGGTTGTTTGGCTAAATTGCTCCAGGGGCCCCAGTTACTGCAGGCCAACAGCTGAGGGGCCAAACATCCAGCAATAGACCATTTCATAGTTAGAAATGCGAATGCGCATAGTGAAGCCTAGCTTTTCCGGGTTACAGGTCAACTGGATAAAAGTTGAGGTTGCCATATCAAAACTTTATTTGAATTATGCAAACTCAACAAGCTCAAAAAGCACATTTTGATATTTGTTAAAAATCACATCTTTGATCCTAAAAGAAAGTTTCAGTCTGTTTAGAATTAGTTTAGAGCAAATAATTGGGGGGCTGTGGTGGAGTGGTTAGGGGAGTCGTCCTGAAGTCATCCTGGAATCGGAAGGTCAACAGTTCAATCCCCTGTTCCAGCTGTCTCAGTCGTTGTGTCCTTGGGCAAGACCCTTCATCCACTTGCCTATCTCTGGTGGTCAGAGGGTCCGGTGGTGCCGGTGCATGCAGCCCCGCCTCTGTCAGTGTGCCCCAGGGCAGCTGGGGCAAATGGCTGTAGCTCACCACCATCAGTGTGTGAATGGGTGGATGCCTGAAGTGTAAAGCACCTTGGGGTCCAAGTGGATTTGATAAGGAGCTATATAAGTTCAAGTCATTTACCAAATACATCGGGTCAGCATAATGGTGTGAATTTATCTGTTAAATTCGTGCAAATACAATGACGTTTCCATAGCAACCTCAGCTTTTTCCCCTATAAATCTTCTCTAAACGTGAGTTTGGCCCACTTGGAGCATGCGCTTTTGTGATCATTTCTAAGTACAAAATGGTCTATAAAGTCATTGTGTAAATAAACCATGTATTGCAAAGATCTGTTACTTTTGAATTATTTTTTTTGCTGCATTAATCATGAATTCAACAAAACCCAATGTAATACAAGTAGATATTAAAATATAAAAAACAAAAATGACACATTATGCCTCCTATTTAACAGAAATATTTTTGACCTCTCTGATTTGCCACATTTTTGAACCAGTTTTATTCTTATCTTAGTTTTATCTTCTACTGCTTGTTAAGTGTCTTGTGTTTTCATAGAAATGGTTTTTACCACCTTTTTAGCCAAGATTCTGATGTTTCTGTAGATGACACACAACTAAAAGAACTTAATGTAATTAAAGTAGAAAACAAGGAGTTTGGGTGTAAGAGATTAATGAACCAATTGGTGGGCCAGATTTTGGTCACCAGCGTGCCTGATGTGGCCCGCGGGCCGCCAGTTGAATAGCCCTGACCTAGGACATGATGATGCAATAGTTTTAGAAACAAAGCAGTGCAGCTTGTTTCCATAATGTACATATTACTTTATATTCATAGCTCTGGCTCAATAAAATAAAATTATATATTTATAAAAAAACAAAATGTGTCCAAATGTCTACTTTTAAGGACAAAGGCGCTTCCAGAATACTGCTGGTCATTTTGTTTATCGATCTCACTTGCAGATTGATGTTCATTGCTCTGAACAGGAATCATGTTGTACTGCCCACCAAATGATTACATATATTAGAAATATATATCAATGCTGCCCTCTATAGGTGGACAGAGTATCAATATTAAAAGACAGAATATCACTACAACAGCTTTTTGTTTTTAAATCTATATATTGTTGTATCGATGTTTATGCCCAGCCCTATTAGACTCAGTCAGATAACACTAGTTCTGATTCTAAATAAGTGTTAAATAACTCAAAAAGTATCAAAATAAACTTTAATAAAAACATTCACATGTAAAGCAAAATTATGAGAACAAGAAGTCACACAGGATATAAAACTACCATCAAAAAGATGAATTACTAAATGATTTATGAATGTGATGGTTAAAAACATTTTCTTGTTTGTGTTTAAGGCATATTTTGTGTCTGAAATACTCAATCACTATTTTGCTAAAGTTTTTATTACTTCATACAAACCTGAATATTTTTAAGCATATTTTCAGTCTATTCTGTTTTCTTAACAACAAATGCAAAGATCAAACCTTTTAATATCTAATATATACAGCCATCCAAAAAAATATTATGATCTAAGTGTCGAGTCAAAATACATCTTCAGAAAAGTACAAAAAATTCACAACAGATTTCAATAAAAGCTAGTACTCTGGGTAAGATAAACACATGTAACAAAAAAAAAGACATTTTCAGGGAAGTTTTAGTTTTAACCAAAACATGAACTGTAGGTCCACCAGCTGTCGCAGGGAGCAGATACAGAGCTGAAAACATGCAAAGAACAAAAGTAGGATTCCTGCTGATGAAAAATGAAGACAAAGACATAAAAACAGGTTACATTGAACAAAGGTTTAAATAGTAAATGCTGTCTTGGGGAAAAAAATTGATGTTATACCTTTATGTTCAATATAAAAACTGTTGCAGTGCTTCGTTTTAAAAAACTACAAAAATACAACTGCAGCTCTGACAGAAAAATTAATACATCTTTTAAACCCTTTAAGTCTGTATACAAAATATCACACTTTACATGTTTCTTTTGCATCACCTTAGATTCTCTGCAGTAAGATGGAATCCTTAGTTTTATGAACATCCTTCCTGCTCCATCCGCTCCTCTGGCACCACGGGTAGAATTAGATGAGAAATGCGGCTCCACAGTCCACTAAACTTGTCGATGTCCATTTCGTTGAAGCCAGAATTGCTTGTGGCGCCCACCTGCTTTCCCTCAACATAGTCATGAACCAGTTCCTCTACCTCCTCCAGACTCAGCTCGCCCTCGATCTCACCCTGAGGCAGCAGCACTGTAAACAACAAGAACACCTGCTTGTACGCGGCGTTCTCGTGGTCACAGTAGCGATAAAATATCAGGGTGGAGCCCGGGGGCAGCTCTTCAAAGCGATGAATGACCGCCGCTGGTTTATCGCCCTCAAACGCTGCTCTCAGCTGATTGTCGATGTCCAGCTTCACCTCATCGCTGCCTCGGCCGGATTTGCCCGCTCCGTCCAGGTGGAAGACGGAGGCGTTGAGGGCGGACGAGTAGGCGGAGGCCAAGCCGCGAGCCAAGCAGTCCAGCGTCCTCTTAGCCCCGAGGCCCGCCGTGAAGATCAGACTGACCGGCTCTGTTGGCTGGGCTGTTTTAAGGTGCTTCTCCAGGTGGATCCCGCTCCTCTTCCACAACTCAGGTCTCTGACTGGGGAACTGAGTCTTCAGAAGTGACAAGCGGTCAGAGAAGATTCCTGGCTGCACTTCCCTGGATTGGTATCCCTCTTTGTCTGCTGGTCTTTGGAGCACAGGGAGGATCCTGTACGCGAGCAAGGTGGCGGAACTGAGCAGCAGCAGGAAAATCAACCGCCACAAGTACCACACAAATCCTGCAGGGACAGAACATGTTTTGACATTATGGCAAGCATTGGGTCAAAAAAATAATGTAATAAAATGACAATAGATTACCTCTACAGGAATTACCAGAGCTGCTCTTAGTCCCCGTAGTTTTCTTTGATGCTTCTAAAAGTGAAAACCAGTGTCAGAAATGTTGCTTTACACATTTATTTGATTTCTTTCTTTGATTATGCAATACCTGTTTTTTTGAGGTGAACAATTTCTTTTTGTCTTGGAATGTTGTTCACACGTTGTCTCATTGTGGACTTCTCCAAAAGGGGGTGCACATTTTGGACAAAGTGGTTAACTTTGGGTATGTCTAAAAACAAAGTTACATTTGTTGATGCAAAATATTTGTCTTTCATTCAACAAGTGCTCTGAGACATTTTCTTGACTAAAACTTCTCAGTAATAATAATAATAATAATATGTAGTATAAGAATAAAAAGTAGAATGATTATTATTCTAATTACATTGATAAGAAGAATACAAGTAGAAGAATAAAAAGAACAATAAAGGAAATTAATAATAAGAAGAATCATCATCATCTGTGTTTCCATCTGTACCTGTGCTCCTAGCTAAAACCTCCATCTTCCGCCTGTACTCGTTCATGCTGCTGATCGGCGCATCACGGATTTTTTCAGTTTTCTTCAGTGGTTTAACTTGTGGGGTGGACTTGGTGAGAGTTGCTGGTTGTTTTATTGCTGCTTAAAATGAAAATAAAAAAGGCCAGTTTAAGGTCAACAAAATATTGTTCTCTAAATATAACACTTATCTTAATCTACCTTGCTTCGTTTTCATCTCTTTAAAATCCTCGTTCAGAGAAAGACCTGCTCGGCAGCGCTGACCGAGGACGACACGAGGGGACAAGTTCACATCTCTTAGGGTGTCTATTTTGTTCAAAGACAAAAGTTTAAATCAGTTAGAACTGATACTACAAGTAATACAATAGGTGACCTTATTTTTAGATTAGGTTTGTTTAACTTTTGCTTTCTCTTAAATGTCAACATGTTTTATGGTTTGAAACATTGTGGTACATGGTTCCTTTGTAAATCAGACTGCCCATCTCAATGATCTGTCTAAATTAAAGTAAATAAATAAGATGAAAAATTCTAAGGAATTTAAGGTCAGAATATGCTAAACTAATACTTCTATTTAAATTATCTGCATGCATTACCAGATAAAACTAAAGGTGTGGTGAGGTCCTTACAAGAATGAAAAAGTAAAAAAGAGCAAAAATGATTTTAATTTTAGTAACAAAAATTGAAAGAAGTGCAGATGGCTACACCTGTTTATTTCATACATTATTCTTTGCACTTTCTTGTATGCAGCTTTAGTTGTTGTTATTGTGGTAAAAAAATCAACAAAAATATGTCAATTATAAAATACTTTCGAAGCCCAATTTAGAGAAAGTGTCCAAAAAGTCAATCTTAAAGGTTTGGAAATCTACTGATAAGACATAGATTTAATCAACAGCTAAATATTTTTACATGTCTAACCTTTGCATATTTTTGGTAGACTGCTTTCATTTGACGAATCCTCTTCAGTATCCATTTTCTGTTCCATGTTTTTCTCCTTTTCTTTGTCTGTATCCTCAACATCCATCTCATTTTCACTGACGCCATCACCGACTGGGTCTCCAGAGTCAAACCTGTGCTTTTTGCTCGGAGACTCTGTTCAGTAAAAAGAAAGAAAAAAAAAGTTACAGTCACACAGTAGGATTATCTTGGAGTATCTGGATAAATAATTGTTAACTAAAGCATCCTACCTTCATCATCCCAGCCATTCTCCTCATGTATAACTTTAACTGCAGCAGAAGGCTGGTCTACTGATGGCCTTTTGGTCCGCTTCAGAGGACCCCTGGGGGTTGGTTCAACACCTAATGCTGTATAAAAAGAAAGGGCTCATGTCAAGATGTTAGCAGCAAGTTATCTCTGAATCCCAAACATGCTTTTTAAAGTTGAACTCTGGAGAAACTAGAGGCCTTGCCACCTACTACAATGTGTTTAATAAGTTTATAAATTGCCCTTATTGATACTAGTTGACAAAGTGGGTAATAACGGCTGCATAACACTAAGTTCTGTCACCCTGCATGAATTTTTTAATACTCTGAAAGCAGTTTTGAATTGTTGAATTGTGATAGTTATTTCTGTTCTTAATGTAGCAAAACCAATAATAAAGTCACAAATGCTGCTTATGGTCAATTACAGGCTTAAAATGATGAATTGAAATTGGGGTTGAATGATAAAACAATAATGTATATCACAATAAATATGTGATCAATATCAATAGAAAATACATCCGATAGAACGTTGCTCCAGAACCGCATGGCATTCTGGGGGACGTAGGCAGAGGAAAGGTAGACGCTCGACCGCTCAATTTCAGTGGCGTTTCCATAGCAACCTTAGCATTTGTACTAAAAGACGTGAGAGCTTGGCCGCTTTGCGTATGCCGCAACTACTAAATGGTTATGGTCTATTATATTAAAAGAATGCTAAGAGCTTATGGAGATCATTTCAAGACCCTACAACTTAGTGTTTCTGACCCCAAACGTTTTGGGAAAATAATGTATCTAAACTTTCCTTGAAAATGTTCAAATCCAGTGTGTAAATCGCCCTAAATGTCATTGGCTTACAATGGCGTATTAGGGCCATTATACAGATTAAAAATAAAAGAGTAAATCTCCACCAAAAGGCTCAGGGAAAAGAGTATTCAAAACTCTATGCAGCCACGCAATATCACTGTCAATTTCCCCAACTTGTGTTGACACATGCTGTATCTAACTGGATGTTTTAAAATAAAAGCTTATGAATCATTTGAAATTTATTTTACTGTACACATGATTATTTTGTATGCTCATATTGCTTCTGTCACTCTAATTGTCTTCCCACTCCATCGGGCCTTACTTAATTTGTTCATTAAATGCATAAAAAGTAATAAAATCGCCCTATATTGAAGTTTCACAAATCACACACTTGGTTTTAAATATTCTACAGTGTAGAATAATCTAGTCAAGGTTTCGAGTGTCTATTTTAGTTTTTAAACTAGAGATTAACGTGGCTCAAGGTAGTGAAAAATAGGTAGACTCGCCCTTTAACCATTTCCGAAAACTTCATTTTTACTGGAAAATTTCAGATTTCTGGTGGAGATTTACTTCCCCTGCAAAATGGCCCTAATAATACGCCGTCGGCGTATTGGCTGACTCATAACTTATGTACAAACTTTAAAACCTGCTGCCTACTGCTCACTTGATGTTTAGTATTTTATCAGGTATCCGCTATTGGCTAAAATTAATCTATTTAGCTGGCTGTGTGATTTTAAAATGTTACGTAGTTGATAATAATGCGCGAAAAATAAAACCGAAACTGCTCCATATTTGATCTCTATTCAAAAATGTACAGCACGTATTAACATAACACAAGTTACATTAGAAACATAAATATTTGAACATTGTCATTTGAATTAGCGTTGCTTATATAAGTTATTGTTTTTTTTTTACTTTTAGCAAGCTAACACCAAGCCAAGCAGGTAACAAAGCTAACTGATTAACGTTAACTATTATTTTTACTCACCTTTTCCAGGCTGCCGTGTCGACCGTCTCAAAGGGACGGAAGTCTTGTTTTTAGACATCCTGGAATCCACTGATTTACTCAAAACGACCAAAGTAACACAAAAACATTAATTACCCTACAATGCGTAGGCAACAACTTCCCGCTAACGTGAGGGTACGACAGGGGTCCGTTCCGTTTGACAGCTCCGGGAAAGAAACAGAGACACTACTGAAGGTTCCGCTGAAAGACTTGACGCGTAACACAGAGGAGATAAGTAGAAACTTCATAGTCCACGGAAATTTAATTGAGGATGTCTGTTCTATGAGCTGGTAACTATAGTTTTATTTGTTTTTTTTAGTAACATTAAGTTTTTATTTTTAACTAAACTGAAGCACACAATAAATGACGAACTCAGCTTCGCTAATTTTCGGTAGCAGCTGAGGCTACACGACTTGCTACGTTTTGGTTTGCAGAGTTAACACACTAGATATAAGAGTTGGGTACAGTTTAAGGCATAATTGAGTTAGGATGTCTTGTATTCTTGTATTCGATTCTTGCATGTATTTGATTATTGGTTAACGTCTCCCTCACCCTACTGACTTAACCTGAACAGTTTTCTGCAAGTATGCTAACACAGCTAACACGCATAACGCTCAGATTTCACATAATAAGTAGAGTGGCAATTTTTTATTACTTCAACTATGAGGTCATATAGTAAATATTTTGTTATGCGCTATGTATTAGAAAATCTAAAGAGTCTTAATGTTTTAGAGTTTAGATAAAGACTGAAGTTCATGTGTCACATGTCAGGAGCTGTAGCTTTCCAACGTCATTCTGGACTTTGAACATACAGTGACAACAGACAAATTAAATCAAATCGATAAACTTGCTGCTAAGTTAGCTGTAAAGCCTGATTAACTTCTAATATTTCTGTGTTCTGAAAACTACAGTGAGTCACTCGGAGGAAGGTAAAACCATATAAAGACATGGCAGAGGAACAAGAAGGCAAGGGTATCACCTGTCAGAACCCAGTTGTTTCTGGAACAAGTAGGTTTTAAAATAATATGTATCACTCCAATTAGGTTAGTGTATTTATATAATATTTACAACTGCATGTGTTTTTGAATAGATGACAAGAACGAAGAAACGCAGTCTGTTAATGAACCAGTGGATCCCTGTCTGGATGTAAAGCAGCAATGTTCTGATGGTAAGTTATTCCAGAAAATGTGAAGATTTGTTTTTGCTGTAAATATGTTTAGAAAACAATTTGGTTATCTGCTCAGATGCAACTTTATCATCTGCACCTGCTAATGAGGCACCTACCAACAACTGTGGAGAAGCCACAGGACATGTGGTTAATGGTGATGAAGATAAATCACATAAAAGTAATTACAACTAATTTCTTTGACATGAGAAGTTAGATATTCGTCTGGGCAGAGCATAGTTTTGATTGAACTTTTATTTTGTTTTTGTTTGATTTAGCTGAAGGTGATCATTTGCAGAACACTGTCAACAACGATCTAGCCAAAGGTGAACGTCATGGCGATTGCAAAGGAGACTCACCAAAAGATGACGGCATAGCTGAGACAATCCCCGAGAAGCATTCATGTTCAACAGGTTCCTACTTCAAATTATTTTGAAGTGAAAAAACATATATGACCTGCAATCATTACCATTTATAAAAACTTTGATTTATGCAACTTTGTTTTCATAATCACATTTTTTTAATTTGTTTAGTAATATAGAGCAGTTCATTAAAAACAACCACAAATCCTTAGGCTGCGTTGGAAGTTTAATTGTTTTTATTTAAACAGGAGAAGACCCCATCATTAATAAGGCAGATCAAGAAGCAGAAACCTTACAAACACCAGCCAAAGTAGAGGAGGAGGAAGTAGATGGTCCTAAAGCTCAGATTAGTGAAAAATCACCAGCTGCCAAAGATACAAACAGTGAAGCTAAAGAAGGTGAGTTTTATATCTCTGCAGACTCTCAAACAGCTGAACAATTGCATCCATCTGAGAAGGGGGTATCTCCAGTCACTGGCTGTGTCTCAATTCAGGGGCTGCATCCTCATGAGTGAGCATTTGTCATCTACATACGTCACTGCCCCTCGCAGAGTGCTGTCCCAATTCAAAGGCTCCTCATGCGGCCCTCAAAATCTAAAAAATGAAGAACACATCTGAGTATCCTCACCGCCCGAGGATACCCCAGGATTCAATGCACCGACAGCAAACTAAACAGATGTAGAAAAATTGCGATAATTCAAAATGGAATGTCTGAATAATTGCAGGAATCCACTGGATTTCTCTCAAAAGCTTT
>JARVJO010000227.1:16966537-16980594 GCA_031762555.1 Cynodonichthys magdalenae | reverse complement strand
TAGATAGATAGATAGATAGATAGATAGATAGATAGATAGATAGATAGATAGATAGATAGATAGATAGATAGATATTGAACACTAGAGGGCAGCACAACCTCAGCTGAACATGTTCTGATGTGACAGAAGAACAGCAGAAAGAGGCAAATGACTGCAAACTGAACATGTATTCTAAAATAAAAGTGAAATTTTAGAGTCTCTCTACATATACAGTAAAGTAAAATAAAATTATTCTTGTAAAGTTTGTCCCTGGGTGTTCCTGTGATCCAGGGTCACTCCTCCTTGCCTGTGGGACCAGATCCGCCTCCCATCCGGTCTCCCAGCTGCAGATGCCGGAGCTCCTCTCTAATGGGTGCACCTTTTTTAAAACCTTCATTCATTCTGTCTAAAACATGCCTCCTGTGTTAAAAACATAGGCTAACCTGATGCTATTTATTAATGCACTTTTTTTTAACTAAAAGGGGATGACATTTTCTTTTTTTTTTTCTTTTCTTTTTAAATTTTTGATGAACTTTTTTGGAGCCTTCAGAAAATGTTGAAGTTGTTGGTTTTGGTGATGTGCTGCGGGTTTTCCTCTCGGGTCTCTGCAGCCCCGAAGCTCCTGGATCCAGATCCCAGGTCTCAAATTGAAACCAGTGCAGAGCAAAGTGAAGGTTTGCATGAGGAGATGAAAGGTCAGGAGAGCATCATCTCTAAGGTAGGTGTTCTTAATTATTAGTGCATTAAATGTTTGATTAAACCTGGTGGAGAGAGAGAGAAAAACACCCATCCATCCTTTTTTCTTTGTAGCTGCTTGGTGATTATGACAAAGTGAAAGCCCTGTCGGAAGGCTCTGACTGTCGGTGTAAATGTGTTGTCAGACCCCTGAGCAGGAGCGCCTGTGGGCGGATAGAAGAAGGCAGTGCCACGGAGCAGGACTTCTACACGGTGGAAACCATCACCTCTGGACCGGACTGCAAGTGCGCATGTGTCGCTCCACCGTCCGCTGTCAACCCCTGCGAGGGAGAGTTCAGGCTCAACAAGCTCAGGGAGGCTGAAAATCAGAATGTCAAGGTGAAGTCCAGCCTAGAACAACATCTGGATCACCTGAGACATAACATAGATTATTATCTTTCATTTAAATATGCAAACATAGACTAAGTTGGAAAGGGATGAGCCTGTTTTAAACATCATGATTGGGTTAAACTCATTTGACAGAATCTACTTGATCATTGCAGCTTTCCACCATCCTGGAGCTGCTGGAGGGTTCCTTCTATGGAATGGATCTTCTCAAGTTGCACTCCCTGACCAATAAGCTCCTAAAGCGTGTGGATCACATTGAAAAGGTACCCAGTGCAGAAGGAATAACACACGAGTTGATGGTTGTTAAAGAGGTGCATTATGGGTGGGGACCTTGGCTCTCTGACCTTGGCCTACCAGTGGGCTCTTGGGACACATACATACATTACATAGAAATGTTTGTATTACACTGCCTTTAATATATCTAATACCGCAATAATAATAATTCTTAAAGTAATTCTAACTATCAATAATTGTTCACATTTATATTTTTTATTGCACATTTTTAATCTTCTAGATTATCCCACTGTTTAACCCCACGTACAGAAATGCATTTACTTTTAATAGGAATAGAATATTATGGTAGATAACCCTGCTTTAGGACAGGGTTTAGGCCTATGTATGTGGCATGGAATCAGCAACATTCATTTTTAGTCTTTTATGCATATTTCATTTAATAAATAACAAATGGAAATCTTTTTTTTTTTCTTTTAAAAGGATCTTTTAGGAAGGGCCTAATTTGACTGGAAAATTACACTTTTAAATAATCACTTTGGCCTTTACCAGTCATCATCCAGGTTTACATGTTACAGCCGCTTTCATTGGTTACAGTGGCTGATGACAGCTCTTTTCATAGACACAGCAGCTGCGATTGTTCTGTCACCAAATCAAATCCACATCATGAATCAAAGCCATAACAGGTGCAACACAAACACATGAAGGGTTTGCCTTGGCTGCAGAAAGGAGTCGGATTTCCAAAGATGATTCAAATTAAAACTGAATGGAGCTTTAAGTGCGTGTTGTAAATACCGAAGCTTTCAGACGACAGTTCAAAGTGTTTGCACTGTATAGTGTTATTTGAAAATGTTGAGAGTCTGCAGTGAATTAACTGGTAATGTTTGGCAGACGGATTTAACGTACAGTCATTATGAACTGTGTCCTTCAAAAGCATTAATGTCACATCGAGTCGCTGACGTTAGAAAAACTGGAATGAATTATCTGTCAAAGAAATGTAATCGTGTCAATTGTTTTGGTGGGTTTGCATTCTGGGAAGGGTGCACTGTGATGTTTTAGCAAAAGTTAAAGTCAGAAAAAAAAACATTTTACTTGTCAAAGTGCTGAAAAAAAATCAATCAAAATGACTAAAAGGTCTACTTTATGCATTTATTCTATCAATTTTTCCTTAAAACCTTCTATGTATCTTGTTTGTATCTTAACCTGTCTTCCTCTGGATGAAGGTGGTGTCTCTGAACCACACTGCAGAGGAGGTAAAGCCTCAGGAGAGCCCCCTCATCCGGACAGAAGTAACCAAAAGCCCACCCACTCCTCTTCCTCATCAGCATCAAGACGAAAAGAGACTCCGCGAGGTTGGAAGGGCAGCAGCTTATCAAAACCCAGAGGTGAGAAAAACACCTGATATCACAGCTAAGAGGAGGTTGTTACAATAACATAATGTCTAATTATTGTCCAAATAACATAAAAAGTAAAAATACTTTGTTCTATTTCCAAGAATTTTCTTACAAGAAATGTGTTTTAGTCTTTGATTTTGGTAAAGTCTAATTTGCTCTGTGTTATGATTTCAGAGTGAGGCAGACTGAAGTACAAAACTAATTTATTTACAAAATAATAGGCTGACGTGGCAGCAGGTCGGTTTACCAAAAAAAAAAAAAAACAGAACTGCTTGGAAACAGGAAGGCACATGAGGAAGAAATCAAGACTTGACTGTAGAAAGCAAAATGCAGAACTAAGGAACAAAGCGAGGGACACAGAATATAAAGGAACACTAATGAACATAAATCACAAACACCTGGGGAGGAAACAACTAGAAACAGGTGACAGTGGGCGGGGCTAGAGCAGAGAGGAAAAACACACGAGGATAAACACTGAGGAATAAAGAAACACTGGAAAGTTCAGCTAAGGATCAAAAACAAAAAGACCAAAAAATATATACAAAAAGATCTGGACATTTTGATTGCAAAATTATTTTTATTTTTATTTTTTGCCTCCTAGAATGTTTTTCTGTCATTAACAGGGGAAGTTTATTGTGGAAAATCCACCCATCGTACAGGCAGATGTTTCTGCTCAGGTCACTGAGGTCAGACCCCGAGTGACTCCAAACAACACGCGAACCAAAGATTCCCAGATGCTGAAGACGGGAGACAATGGAATGATCATCAGAGGGATGACTTTTTACAAATCTCAGCCTGATCCCATGGTGGCGGATGATGGAGAGCCCGGAGAGAACTGTGAGTGCTCTCTATAAAAAGGCGTCAGCTTTACTAATCAATATCCGTACATTGATGTGTCATTAGTTTTTATTCACGGCATTCGGACTTCATAGACTCTTCCCCTGTTTTGATTTTAGTTTTTGAATACGATGGATTCAGCGGCGACGGTCCAGTCAACCTCCTCATTGAAGAGAATCTTCTTCTTCACCGTGCGCCTCGGCCCAGGAAGAGAGTGGGTCTGAGATCATTCCGACAGAAGACAACAGGCCCTGTGCGCAATTACAAGAAAAGCAGCCAATCAAAACAACCCCAAAAAACGGAGCTAATTTTAGAGTCTCACAATGAGATCATAGGTATCTCTGACACCAAGTCAGTTGAAGTGTCTGCAGACGCACAAGACAAATCTGTCACGAGAAGTGTCACATTTGAACCAACCAGAGCCGTACACACAGATATGAGGTCTCAAACTAGTCTAAGTGTTGCAGCAGAAAGGGTCACCAGGAGGCCGGTTCCTATGACGACTGAACCAGCAGCTGCTTCTCCAAGTGTTTCTCTGAAGGAAACAACCCAACCTTCCTATAATCCCACAGAAACACCAAAATACTCACCCATCACTAAGATAGAAACCTCCAGCCTTAAGCTAACAGATCAAACTCCAACCATGCGTGGAAGTTCAGCAGCTAATCCAAGCACTATTCCACTAAACCCCACAGCTTCACCAACCAGCCGTCTAACGCACCCTAAGTTTATTACTTCCACACAGACTGATACCACGCCAACAGAGGAAAACACCAGTTCCACCAAAGTTCCAAGCTCAACTTTGCCTCATGACACCAGTACACCGGTTTTCACAACTACTTCAACAGAAATGACAAGAATTACCAAACAGGCTGCTCAGGTCAAAAAGAAATACAAGTTTAGATGGGAAAAAGTAAAAGTGGAGGACACAGATGAACCAATGCAAAGGCAGGAAGAATCAACTTCAAGAAAATCTGGTAAATACTCTTCTTATTCCCTGCGGTCATTAACAAAGTTTTGTGGTTTTTTTTGATTAAAAGAACTGATGTTTAATGTTTTTCATGTAGAAAATCTAACTTTGTAAAATCATAATTTACTTCCACATGGCAACCGCACTTATTCGTGTGATTTATGCCGTTAATCATTTTCAGATTTTTGGACTCTTTAACTCTCCTATGCCTCTCTAGGGGAATGCAAGGACACTTTGGCAAGCATCTCTGAACCGGTCACTCATAACACCTACGGCAAGATGGAGGGAGCGTGGATGAAGGATCCAAAGTCTGCTGACAACAAAATTTATGTCACAGACTTTTATTACGGCAAAAACCTCTTGGAGTTCAACAACCTGGAAGTTTTTAAACAAGGTAAGCAACTCATAGGTTTGTTGCAGTGGTGGGCACAGTTCTCCAACTAGCAGAACTAACTTCTCATTTAGCATCTCTGATGGTATAGGGGTGTGTTAGAGCCCATGGCATCTGGGAAAGCACCATTAATGCTGAAAGCTACATACAGGTTTTGGAGGAACATATGCTGCCATCCCAGCCATGTCTTTTTTACAGACTTCCTGTCTTATTTCAGCAAGATAATGCCAAGACACATTCTGCATGTGGCTACAACAGCGTGGCTTCGTAGTAAAAGAGTGCGGGTACTAGACTGGTCTTCCTGCAGTCCAGACCTGTCTCCCATTGAAAATGTGTGGCTCTTTATGAAGCACAAAATATGACAATGGAGACCATTGAGCAACTGAAGTTGTACGTCTAGCAAGAATGGGAAATAAATACAAAGCTTCAACAATTAGTGTCCTCAGTTTCCAAATGCTTATTGAGCGCTGTCAAAAGGAAAGGTGATGTAACACAGTGGTGAACATGACCCCGTCCTAGCTTTTTTAAAATGTGATGCAGGCATCAAATTTAAAATGAGGTAATATTTGAAAAAATAAAAATTAATCAATAAAATTTATATGTTTGAACATTAAATATCTTGTCTTCGTAGTGTATTCAATTAAATATAGGTTGAAAAGTATTTGCAAATCATTGTATTCTGTTTTTATTTATGTTCTTTATTTATGTTACAACTTCATTATTATTATTATTATTATTATTATTATTACACATTATTTTTATTATTATTATTATTATTCATTATTATTACATTACATAGATTATTACATTACATTATTATTATTATTACAACCTTCAAATTAAACCAATAGAAAACTAACAACAAGTTTGTGTCAGTCCCACCAGTCTTCAACTTTTTGGTTAGATGTGTCCACTACTGGTTTGTAGAAAACATTTTCTTTCTTGTCCTTCTATACATATCACAACTGTCCACTTTTCAAGGCCGTTTCACCAACTCCTACAAGCTTCCTTACAACTGGATTGGCACGGGCCATGTGGTCTATGATGGGGCCTTCTACTACAACCGGGCCTTCTCCCGTGACATCATCAAGTTTGACCTGCGGCAGCGTACCGTGGCTGCCTGGACCATGCTGCACGATGCCCTGTTTGAGGAGTCCTCGTCACCGTGGGAATGGCGTAGCCACTCGGACATCGAGCTCGCCGTGGACGAGAGCGGCCTGTGGATCATCTACACGGCGCTGGACGACGAGGGCTTCTCACAGGAGGTGGTCGTTCTGCGTCGGCTGAACCCCTCAGACCTTAGCATGCAGAGGGAGACCACCTGGAGAACTGGGCTCAGACGAAACTATTTTGGGAACTGTTTCATTGTGTGTGGCGTCCTATATGCTGTTGACAGCTATAACCGAAGGGACGCAAACCTGGAGTATGCCTTCGACACACACACGAACACTCAGATGATTCCCAGAACGCCCTTCATCAATAACTACACCTACACCACACAGATCGACTACAACCCCAAGGAGGGTGTTTTGTACGCGTGGGACAATGGACACCAGGTTACGTATAATATTAAGTTTGCTTATGTGGAACCTTAACGAGGACTCAATTGTTCCTTAAAATCAGTTGAATGGATTGTAGATCAGTCCACACATAGCCTTCAGTATGGAAACGAGGCAAACTGTACATATATAATCCACTTAATTTGTACCTTAAAAACACTCAATACACCAAGTTGTACTGTACATACTATGAAGTTTTAAACAATATGTTGGATCAGACATTAAAAGTATCTAAGCAGGCCTGTGGCTTGACTAAGAGCGATATATAAATCTCATGTTTCTATTTTACATATATGTATTTACATCTTAGCAAGAGGTTCTTCTTTTTCAAAGACCCTGCCCTTACTCCAAAACCCAACTGTTCTCAGGACCTTAAAATAAAGCTCAAAGAACACTGAGGATGTTTTTTTTTATTTTACTTGTTTTGCAGAACACACAGGATGTAAGTAGCTTTAATTGGGACTTGAAAGCATTACTTAACTAAAACGCTGGCACTATTGCAGGGAATAATGGGAAACAAATAAACAATTGCGAACATAAAAGATGGAATTTTAAAACCCCGTAATTTAGAGCGCAGTCTGGGGGTCTAAACTGATGCAATGTGGGAGAGACTGGAGCTAATACTCCAAAATAAAAACTGAGGCAATGCACTGTCAAGACTTCCGACAAACAAAGAGACAAATACTGATATACTTAAAGAAAATCCGGTGTTTATTTTGGTTTAAAACACACAAAAGAACATACAAAAAAATTTGCAAAGATTTTACCATTTTTTTAAACTGATAAAGAATCTATACACAACACACACAAAAAAAACTTGTCTACAAAGTTTTAAAAGCATCTTATAGGCGTTATACAAAACTAGCCCTGAATAAGGAAAATAAGTTATACTTCTGATCCCATTATTTAATGTCAAAACAATCAAAAAGTAAAAAAAAATAAGCCAAAAAATAAATCTTTACTACTGCTTATAAATTTAACCTTTTTTTAAACCATCTAGTAGGTTTTAATTTCTAAGAACCAAATGAAATCCCAATGTTGCCTGTTTTTTAGTAGTGGTTTTATGTCAAACAGCTCGATTGTTCAAAAGTGTTTTCTATATGATAAAATATGAATTGTTTTCTTGGCTCAAAATTCTCCATGTCAATCCGGTAAACAGAGACTAAAATCTTTATTTACCAACATCTGAAATGCATTTTCTCTCGAAACCATTTATATTTTTACACACAGTTTGCCTTTGAGGTTTCTGTTGACAATTAAAATAAAACACTTCCCACGAAGCAACAAAAATGGAGAAAATTAGGGGAAAACATCATTTTGGCCAAACACAAAAAACAGTGAGTTTCCTTCGACCACACAGATGAACTGTTACATCATAATAATTAGACAGTATCAATATAAAAGACACAGTGCAAAGACCCAAAAACACATGGAATATTTAAGTTAAAGCCTGGTAGATTTAAGACTACCGGACTTCCTGAGTTTTCAAAACATATCCTTTCTACACATAAAATGGCTTCATTAAAAAAATAAAAAAGATGACCACACTTTAAATTCAAACTGTTGTGCTTCAAAACATCCACTCATCCAGTCATTTTCTTTACCCAATCCTCCAATCACTGAGCCAGAGGCACATTCATATTATAAATATTTTTTTCTGTATTTAACTCTAAAGTTTAGTAGAAAACAAACAAGCAAATAGTAATATTAAAATTAAAACAATTATGAAAAACTAGAGCTGTAAAAGTTTGAAGTATTTGTGTTGTGATGGTTTGACTGTGAGGTCAGCCTCGTGTCCAGGGTGCAAACCCGTGTACGCTTCAGTCTTTGGTTTTTCCATTTCAAAATAAAATGAGAAAAACAAAACAAACAAAAAGAACAAATAATTGTTTTTTTATTTTTCTTTTAGTTGTAAAACTAAATTAGAAAAACAATTGCAAAATAAAAACTTTTTTTCATTTGTTTTTTATTTCAATGGTTAAAGCAAAGTGCATTATTTGGGACCTTCTGGCTGAACTGGAAATAATGGCCTGAACTCCTGGAGCATTACGATTTCACTTCTCACCATGGATACGTTTGTTTTATTTAGAAGAAGTCGACAAAATTACTTTAATGTTCCAAGTAATGCAGAACAGGGTTCGAGTGCTGCCACTGTCGACGTGTTTAGGAATGATTTCTGTTTTTTAACAGTCTTTCAGCCACTACAAACTCTTCTTTGAGGATTTAAGTCATTTCCTGTGTTGCTACATACTAAAACAACTCTATATTTCATTTTGGATTTAGATAGCTGAAGCAAAATTCAAACATTGTGGATTTTTAATTAGTTTAGATTTTAAAAATGAAAAAAAAAACAACACGGTTTCCATATTTGCAGTTTTGTTTTGAAACGGAAAAACAAAGAATGAACCATACATGGATTGGTGCAATACATAAAACTGATTGGTATAATTGTTGTCAGTCTAATGTCCGGGGTACAGGACATGAAAAAGTCTGCTTGTCCTCTCACCCTATTACAAACCATCTTCAGATTTCTGCCCTGATGAGGAATAACTACAGTTTTGCAAAGCACATTCATTCCCGTCACAAACAGATCAAATTTGTGGGATTACAGCAGATTTACAAGAATTGTTTTTGTCAAAAAACATGAAAAACCCAATACTAATCTTGTTTTCCTTCATGAGTTTTATTGAGGAGGCGTTACGAAGAAGGCAGGATGATGGTGATCTTACGAAGACCCCATTAGGACACCGACGGGAGGTGCAGCCTTGTTATCAGATGTGGAGTGCTGGTAAAACGTGTTTGTTTGGTTGACCCGAAGTAAAGGTGGGATGCTGGAGGATCTGATATGGAGGATCCTGGTGTCTGTTACTTCACAGTCGATCTGCATCATCACCTCAAACTCTTTGTCCTTGATGATGCTGTCTGGATTGACAAAAAGAGAAGAACAAAGTTGTCAGCTCACAATTCAGGATACAACTGCGACATAAATCTCTTTGTTTGGTTTTACGGCAAGACAAATGACTTAATGAAACTTAAAACTGCTTTCTGAGTAATAAAGAAAAAAATGGTTTAAGACCGTGGAGCAAAGAGGCAACTAGCTGGGTCACAGATGGAGTCTAAGGGGTGAGTCAGACCCGGATTGCACCATCATGGAGATAAACAAAACAGCGTTAAACAAGAGCAGGACATGCAAATAGGAGTGAAGATAATGAGAAAAGTCTGACCAAAAAAAAATTGGGAAGGAGAAAAGGAGTAATCGCTGATGATGAGTCAGGATCCCTGAGGTTGTGTTTAGCGAAGCGGAAACTTAGGCAAGACTGAAAGTAATCTGTGTTTATGAAGTCAGGCTATTGTGTATGAATAAATCCTCCTACCACAGACTGTCTACAGGTTACTTTATGTTCTCACAGTCTCAGCTTAACCAACAAACAAGCAATTACTTCGACTTTCTTTTGAAAAATTTTAACTCGTAAACATCTTTGTTTCCCACAGCCAAGCTTTACTCCGTCTCAGAAAACAACATCCTTTAAAGTGGACGCTCTTGCAAAATCCTTGGCTGTAAAACTGGAATAGCACGTTGAAAGATTCTACACGTATATACATCAAAATCCAAAAAAAAACTTATTTCAACCAGAACGCAGTAACACATCTCATCTGGACCACACTTTAGTCAGTTTTTATGCACTCTTATGACCCAGAAATGCAGCTGTAGGCGTCCTTAAAAATACCTACGTTTTGCAAGAAATTTAAAAGCTACAGCTTTTTTGTTCAGACACCTGTGCAAGACATCAAAGGCACCATATGGTAGTATCTAGTATCTTCTGCAGATGGAGGATTCCATAAATGAACCAAGGATTAGATTGTCAGTTTTCATCTACCATGATATGACCTTATCTGCCAGCTGAACTTACAGATTTTTACATGGAATAAAACTTTCAAGTTCTGTGTTTTAAAGGACAAATCAAGAAATCAGCCTCAGTCTCTACATTAAACTTTTTTTTAAATTTGCAGTTATAGAAAACTAGATTTTAAACAGCTGATGAACTGGAAAAAATACAATACTGATTAAAGATTTTTCCACTCTGTTTCAGGGTGCTGACATTACTTCATGTTCAAGCCAAACTAGTGGTAGGGTTGGGCAATATGGACATAAAAAAAATCACGATTAATTGTGGCATTTAGCCAATAATGGTTAATATGATTATTGGAGGACAATTGCATGTAGCCCACTTTGTGGCCTTGGTCCTCATTTCCTGGCTTTCTTTGTACTCCGGTTTATGTCACTGTTTCAGGTGATTAAAACCTCAAGCTCCTCTGATCTTATGATTCATCTTGGGTAAACTCAAGAACAGTCAAGTAACCAAGTTCATAGAGTTAGCGTTAGCTGCTCCATGTTACCTTCCAACATTGGCAAATATTAATTGTTGACAGTTGAACTGATGATTAATTACACACAATAAAACTTTGCCCAACTCTAACTGGTGGTTCTGGGACCCCAAAAATATTATTAAACACATTATTATGCGGAAAAAAAGTTTAATTTCGACGTAGTAAAGAAACATCCTTCTGCTGCTACTAATTTCCTTGAAACTGTATGACTAACAGCTTATAGGTGGCTCATGTTAACTAATGTTGCATTGCAGTAAACACAAAGTACAGTGATGGGAATATAATCAACAATCAGAGATTCTATGACTAAAGACAACAACTATAAACAAAAAAATTAAAATTGTCAAGTGAACCCAGCAAACCAAGCTGTAAAGACTCCTATAAGTTCCAGGTCTATGTAGCACTATAACTAAAAGCAGATTATCCCAAATCCCTAAAAACTCTTGGGTAACACAGTTAGAAATAAGTAAAGTAAGTACTTATATTTATTGAGATAAAAGCAGAAATATAAGCTGGACTATGGTCATAAAGTGATTTATATATAAAAGTAAGCCAGTGTGTTTCCCTTCGTACCGCTGGTGTGGACCAACCAACGTTTTCATACTTCCTGCAATGGTGAGTGTTGTAAGGATCGCCAGTAATAAAGCTTACAGCAGAGTGATAGATTGAATCTAGTGGCTTAAGAGTTTTAGCAGATGCTTTTTTAAAATAAATGACACCACCATAATCCAAAACTGTCAGTATGATTGACTCCATTATTCTTTTCCTAACGTACATTGGTAAACAATATTTATTCCGATAAAGAAATTCAAGTTTTAGGAGTACAATAATATTATGTATGGAACAAAATCTTCAGCATAAACCAAACCGTAGAACCTTTTCTTTTTCAACCATCTTTCAACAGATTATTAGAGTCTAATCTTTAACTTCTTGAGAAACCTGAGCGGTGAAAAATGAAACACATCAGCACTCATGTTCAAACAGCAACTCTTTGGAAAAGCTGCCAGATCGGCCTCTCAACAGTCCGTGGCCTTATTACTGCCACTTATTTGTGCCATGTGGAAACGTTCCAGAAACCTTCAGCCACACAGTAAGCTGCCTTCTGCTGATAAGAGTCTAATGTCCGGTAACAATGCATCAATGCATGAGGAAACCTGAGAGTCTCTATAGGAAAGTGGCTGCCAAAATGGAACAAACTCTAAGGTTACATTCATGAAGGAAGCTTTTTTGTTTCCTTCTTAACATGAGGAAGGAAGCAAATCATTGCTAAGTATAATCACATCCAAAAAGAGACAATCTGCTGACAAACCTGAGTCTCCACTTTGTACATGGAAGTAGACTGCAAAACTCACCAATAAACCAAAATTTGTCAACAAAAACAAAAGCAAATCTTTAGCTTAAAACAGGATAGCGTACATTATTCAACATTTAAACAAGTTACCATAAGGCTAATTATGACTGGACTGTTTGCCTTCGTTTTCAACAACTTCAAGAGCTTTTTAAATATTTAAAAATAAAAAAGGGGAAAATTTATAAGCCAATATTTTTATGCTTTTATAGACAAAATAGGTTTGACAAGCAGCAAACAGTCTGGTGTCAAATACAATCTTAACATTAACTCATTAGTTTTTAAGGTTTGTTTTAACACACTTGTGCAATTTATTATAATATGATAATGCAGAACCATTAGACAACTACTTCACAATCCTAAAGGCAGCAAAAGAAAGTCTGACCCTCCAAACCTGCCATGAAACCTTGTTTATCTACACATGTAGAATCTCGTGTTGCACCCTCAGTACATCCACCTGTACATGATGTCATTCCAAAAACATTCCTCTCCTCCATCTCCATCCAAACATGCCCCTTCCACTTGACTGAGCTACTTTCAAACTCAGATCATTAAATAAACACAACCTTCAGTCCTTATAAGGAGCTGGTGCTGAGCCATACAAGTAACTTTACCAAAGCTATACAGCGAGACAGAAACACGGGAGGGATCACATCAAAGGCTCTAACTTTAATGTTCAGTTACTGACCGAGGCAAAAGAGACAGATCACTCCAAACGAGCAGCGTCAATCCACCTCCTCCAGATGAAAACCATTTGGTGGCTGTAAAAAAGACAGAATTCCTACAGGAAGGCACCAACAGAGAGCTGGAAAGAATTATCTTCCAGCGTGGAGCAATCATGCTTCTTCAAGAGTACAGTGCCTCTGATTTCTAAAGATGTTGCCCAGATAAATATGCAAATTCACACTTGAAGTTTGTGATCTCTGTGACACATGTGGCTTTAAAATAGTGAAAGATGAGAACACCATGGCTGTGCTGGTGCTGGAGAGAATCACAATAAGCCTTTGTTTAGTCAGCTTATTCACTTGATTTTTTATTACAATAAGGAGCAACCAGAAGGAGCACTTGAGTTAACGTAATTAGGGGGTTTTGCTCTTTTTTGTAAAAAATTAGCATCCTGACACAATTCGTGCATGGTTTGTTTGGTTTTCTGTTGAAAATAAATAAGAAAAAAACTAATAATCTGGTGTTTTTTTAAACTAAGTAAAGTTAAACGTTAAAGTTTTATTTATTTATAAAGCACCCTTTATACTAAAAGCAGCTCAAGGTGCTGTACAAAATGATACACAATAAACCCAATAAAGTAAATAAGAAAAACAACAACTGCAAAAATAAAAATGGCTATGCTTTTTCGTCTTTTCTTATTTCCCCATTTTAAAAGTTAATTCAAAGACAAGCTTTATAATTTGTTAGGGAACCATTTGAGACCCTCTGGTGGAAACAGAAATCATAGCCAGAATTCCTGGAGCATTACCTTTTCACTTAGCACTTTAAAAACGGCCAAAGTCTCACCATGGATATGTTTGTTTTATTTAGAGTGATTTGATGTGTCTTGTTGAGAGCGGATGATCTTACTGTGACAAATTGGCTTTAATATTTAAGTTATGCAGAATAGGGTTCGAGTGCAGCCATTTCCGATATCTTTAGAAATGGTTTTCCTTTTTCAGCAGTATTCCAGCCGACACAGTAAATCAATGTTCCAGCCAATATTTTATATACATCATTGGTTTAATCAGCCACTATAAACTCATTCTTTGGCGACTTCTGTCATTTCCAGTATCACTACATAATAAAATGCGAACGTAATGTTATGCATATAACTACTGTTCCCTGAAGGAGAGGAACGAGGTACAACACATAAGTATGGGACACCACG
>JARVJO010000227.1:16927166-16944770 GCA_031762555.1 Cynodonichthys magdalenae | reverse complement strand
AGACAGCCTCAAAATGAGTTGATCTGAGACGCACCTCAGAAAAGGGGTGAAAGAGGGGCTTGTGGAGTTACAATAAGAAGGAACCAAAGAATTGCAGTTCCATTTTATTTAGACCCCAATTGAATGATTTAAATGTGAAAAAAGAAGGATTTAAAAGCATGATATGTCTTCTATAAATTGTTTTTAGCTTCATAAAACTGAGACACTATTTCTAGGAAAAATATATGTTGTCAATAACAATCGATTTCCAGGTTGGAAGATAAGACTGATGGCATCTTACAAGCTTTAAAAATAAAACTGGTCAAACAAAGTTTAAAAATGAAGTTGAATTTATAAAACGACACAAACAAAATCAGTTTTTACAAAATCTGTGTATGTTTACACTAAATTAATTCAGCTCCACCAAGTGAAGATGTGTCTTTTACCTACAGAGTGCAAACATAGACAAGCCTACTACATTTAATTTTGTTCTTGTATGAATAAAATGGTCATTAATGTCTAAATTGACTAGTATTGTCCATTCAGTGTATAAAACTTGTGTGGTAAAATACCATTAATAGCACAAATAAAAAGGTTTGAATGCTTTCCCATCAACAACTTATTTTTATATCTTAAACAAATTTAAGTTAATGGTCTGTGGACTTCAAATAAATACTAAAAAAAGATTGAAATGAGAGAGTTTGAGTTGGACTGGATCCAGTCAGAATGTTAGTATGGAAATCACAACGTCACAGTTACACAGAGGGTAAGTACATGCATGTCTGTTGGAGCAGGATACTTGTAATTGTGCAGCTGCATGCAAGTGCACACAAGCAGGTCCACAAATACAAACACAACATCTGAAGGCAATATAAATTCTAATGAAGAGGGTTTGTATATAAATTGCTCACTGGCACACAGAGGCAGCAGTTAACCTTTAACCCAGGCTGTAAACTTTAGACAAACAGAGCAGCAGAAACTTTCCCCCACTATAAGCACATTAATCACAGTGATAATAAATGGAGCCATGTGTGCTTCTCAAATGCACAGTGAGAGACAAAATGTTTTTACAAAGATGTCAAATACTTTTTGTTTGGTCAATCACTTCTTTGTTTCTTTTGGATGTGTACATACTGTAATGCTAACAATTACATCAAATATATTACCTACCAGTGTTATATGACTTATAGGAGTAAATTAGACACAACAAAATCAGCATAAGTTGTCTAAAATGTTATAGTGTGACAGGGATTTTACCTGTCACATACCTGTAACGTATGCCTAATTTCACAAGAGTTAAATATAAGTTACTCAAAAGTTGACGTACGTCAAAAGCCAGCTGGGCAATTGTGTAGCGGACGAATAATTTATTTCTAACCTATAAGCACCTTACTTCTATAATTGTAACATAAATTGAAATATTCAATGTATAGCTGATTGCCCTACAACTTACTAACCATGTTTGTAACTTACAGCTTGTGTATTTTTCAGCATTTTTGGGTTCAGCTGTATATAGGGTACAAATGATGAGCAACTCATTCCTCCTGCTGGATATATGAAGAGCAGAGGTTCACAACTATCACCACATGGAGGATCCTGAAAGACTGTTAAAAGAGTACCAAATAGCGACTCTCCAACATCAAAATGACCTGATTGACTTTGAAATATTCTAAGCCAATAGGACCAGGAGAAATTTGGTGAGACTATGGATCGGGAGGTGATGGGAGTTGGGCTTGTAGGACCAGCTTATATTGGAACTCCTATCTGATGTCACATGATTGTTACTATATTTTCCAAGACGCAATGCATAAGTTTGTTACACTACGCCCAACATTAAGTTACACTAATGTTGCATAAGTTAAAAACACTGCCATGAGCTTGTATAAGTTATGCATAAAGTAGAAATAAATTATGGTTAAGTTACTCATAAGGCAACCATATACACTGTATATTTGTTTAACTCATTAGCAATATGGTATATATGCAATATGTATTTTATGTATTTTTCCTTTTTCCTTCCATATGCTGTGTATTGCCAGAATGTTGAACAAAATTTACAATTTACTGGTTTTAGAAAATCAATTATAGCAATTAATGAATGTGTAATTCTCAGTGTTGATTGACTCACGTCTTCATCTGAAGAAGGGGTCCGAAGTGGGACAGACACCAGTGGGGTTGCAGCTACAGGAACATGCTTGTCCTGGCTGAGCGTTGGCATAGCAACCATACTGCCAGGGACAGCACATTGTGTCTGGATCTGCAGTAACGGGCTCGACTGAGACAACATGATGGGTCGACCTGAGTGAAACACACGCAGTACGTACACATTTTTTTAAATTACAGGTTTACATTATGCTTCAATCATCTGTAAGAAAAACACTGATTAATGCAAGCTGTGATTATGTGCAGACACGAGCATTTTCCTAAACTGTGAAAAGTATAATTGGTCAACATTTATGCGCAGGGTTAAAACAGGTTGGTGCTTTTTTGAGGAAAAGCCATTTATTTACTTTTGTAAAGTCTTTTAAGACTGAAGTGAAAAAAAAATTACACCAAGGGGAAAATCGTGGGAATCTTAGAAATTTGGAATTCTGTAAAACTGACGCATTTCCAGCTTAACAGCGCAACTAAAACTATTGTATTAATACTTTTTTATGACATTATAGATCAATGACAAAACTATTTTTATGAATAATAAAGACATAAGATTGTGCACTCACAGAAATATTTTATAATTAATATCACATACTTAGCATGACTAACGTGGCGACTTAATGAAATCTGTCACCATTTTTTATTTACATTTTGTCAAATGACGATAATCAAATGCTATTCTGAGCCTACAAGTGTGCTTATTGCAACAAAAACTAAACTTTTCCAAAACATACTCCTTAACACATGTTCATACACATACATACATTTTTACACATATATATATACATATACATATGTATGTATGTGTATATATATACATGTCTGGATTAAAAATTCTTTCATGCAAATTGTTAAAAGACAAAGCAACTATTGCAGAAAGTCACTGCGGACACACAAAACAAAGAGTGAAAAAAAAATCCCATTCTTTTAGCAAACATATAAAATATGAAATTCTAGCTTGCTGTTTCTCAAAAAATAAACAAATGTTTTATTTTGGCTCCTGCCAGGTAACAACTGAGGTGGATGTGACTGTTGTTGCAGTACATGCACAAAACAGGGCCTCACATTTAACGAGAAGTTTGTTCTCCAAGAACTTTTACTAAACAGACTCCATTTAAAAGAACACTTTTCTTGTCTTACCAACCACTCAAAGCGCTTTCTCAGTATAAGTCACTTTCACGCTCTAATTTGCAAATTGGGGGCAACCAGGGGTTTGTTGTCATTCCCAATGTCATTTCAACATGTGGCAAAGGGGGGAGCTGGGATTGCACCGCCAACCCTCCAAAATGCAGATGTCCACTGCAACAACAGCTGCCTCCTCAGCTAAGCTCTTTACTCAGAAAACTTTTAGGAATCTTTGGTTTGTGTCATATTTAAAAATGACTACAGACAATAAAATCAAGTTTGCTGCTTAAGGAGTCTCCAACTGCAGATGGTAAAAATCCAGCTCCTCCAACCCCTGTCCACCTCTGGAGACCTACATCGAGCATCTTGTCTTCACCAGGGATCTATATGTTTACAGTACAGGTGATGAAAATGTTTGGCATCTTGACCTGTGGCTTTAAACTTCCCCATTTCAAAACAGAGTTGTGTGACGTGAGCATAAACACACGTGTGCTCACGTTCAGGCCTAAAATGAAATAAACTTGGAAAAACTCAAGAACACATTGATGTCTGCGTTGATTAATGTTCTGCTCATATACAAGACTTCAATAGTGAACTGTAACCCTTAAAAGCCAGAAATCATTCCTCAAATTGACCCACCAATCTTCATCTTTAAACAGCCTGCCACTGCTACTCGTGTAGAAGCAGAAGTATTAGCTAGATCTGCTGCCAGCAGCCTGTTCTCTGTCCAAGTTTATCACCAGGAAAAATAGTTCATAAAGCTGAGATCAAAAGGAGTTTGTAATTACTTAATAACAAATTGATTCTCCTGTTTGCATTTAATCAGATTTGTTCCCCAGCTGGAACCTTTGAAGGTTTTAAACCAGCAATATTTCTAACACTGACCAAACTTGAACAGGCGACCCATCTGGACCTTAAGAATCTCCCCCTTTTGGCCAATATCTGGTATAACAGGAAGACCAAGTTCAAATGTACTGAGAGAGGTCAGATACTCCACCCACCGGGGTCCAAAGTGATGACATAAGTATTTACACTGGCCTAGATAGTGTTGATGTAATACACATCAGGCCAGCTAAACCACAAAAACACAACAATCAGGGACCCTAGGGCACAACATACAAAGCAGCTCGTGATTGTACTTTGCTTTACATGTTGGTTGTAAAAACAAACCATTCGGATTGTATGTTTATTATGGCTGGATACCCCTCCAAACATATTTCTACAAGCCAAGTTTGGACACACTTTATTTCTAAAGTAATTACTATTTTAGTATGAAGTAGAGTAATGTAAAGTTAGAGCTTCAATCAAGGTTAAATCACCATCTACTGGCCAAGCCTAAAACTACATTTTTATTTATGCACAAACACCAAACAAATTCATTGTTATAAACATTTTAATCATTTATAAACTATTCAACATCAAGTTATTTGAGTTTAAAACAACGATACATTCCGTAAATGTTTCCAGAGAATCAGTCTGATGTGCAAAGAAGAAGAGTGATGAAAGGCAGCAAGTCTGATGTGCTGTAGTGTGAGTTCTGACCTGCAGGGGGCGCTGGTTGGATGGTGACCGGAGCAGGTTTGACCACAGGCAGCACAGTGGTCTGCAGGGGCTGGAGGATGATCGTATTGGTCTGCAAAGAAGCTGCAGCTGTCGGAGCCAGTGGCACAGCTGTGATCAGTGGTTTGGGCTGGATGGAGAACTTTGGGCCAATCTGAATCGGCCTTTTGATTGGTTGAGCTTGTTTGGCTGAAATGAATTTAGGTGAGAAATGACTAAATTAAATATATATGTAGTAGCCTTGGAAAAAAACGTATCATGTGCAATTAAGTGTCAGAAAATTTTTCACCGGTTATACAATTAATACGATTCATGCCAACTGGTGCTCCTCTTCTAATCTAAATAATGAATCGACTACTTCTACGTCAAAGTCCTCACTCTGTCACAAGCCTCAGACTGTTTTGTCCCCCCCCCCCCCCCACCCATTCCTGTCCTTAAGCTTCCCTCCTCTCTTTGCAAAGGTTCTGTCTGCGGCTCGGCTGTCTGTCTGCAGCTCCACCTCCATCTTAATCAGGTGCAGCTCCACGTTCTAAAATCGCCTCATTGTTTTGACTCAAAGACGCTAGAACTGACTAAGCTAAAACGCTAAACTATCCCCTAATTTTACAATCCAAACATGCTAAATATCACATAACTGTCAAATCTTATTTCTCAGTCCCGCTCTTGCTGTCTCTCCATTGTCGCCAAACTTCATTCCAATTTTGCGTGTTTTTATTTTCTTCTTCCTGTAGATTTTATTGGCATTTTTCAAATAATTTCAGGCCTCTGTCACAAAGGAGTTTGGTGGTTTTATGTTAAATTGGCAGGGTGGTGGTGAAACCAGATGGTGGATTGGTTAATTTATTAAAAAAATAAATAATAATAAATAACAATAATAATAAATGCCGTAAATTATTTATCATAACTCCGGTTTTACTTGGCCAGTCAACACAATTTAAAAACTGATGTATAGCTTGAAGTCAATATGTTTGACACAAATTGGAACAGATTCTTAGAGCCATCTTCTACCAGTAGAGTGATTTAAATCGGTCATGTGACCAGGACGTGCCGGCGCATCCCAGGACTCCAGCGGATTAATCTTCATATCAATCATTGACTAAAGGCCACAATAATCGCAATTCAGTTTTTTTGCCAATATTGCCCAACCCATATATATAGCATGTAAACACAAACTTTGATGCAAAAAGAGAATACAAATCTAGAGCAGATAGGCAACGACTCCTCACCTTGTGTCCTTTGAGTGCTTCTCTTTGCAATTTTCTTGGGTGGAGGAGAGATTTCAGAAAACCCACTAGACTCTGAGCAGACTGAAACTGGAGAAAGCTGTGACTGAGGAGAAAGAGCCTCATCCTGGATGGAGAAACAGATCCAACTTATAATCCTGACTTTGGTACAGAACTCTTCTTTATTTTTTTAGATACTGACAGTAAGCAGGTGTCTGCAAAGGAACTGATAACACAACAATAACTACAAAAAATACAACTGAATTCCTAAAAATGTTTCAAAATGTGTCCTTTGCTCATTTATTGTAAATCAAATTTATCAAGTGACCTTGCTGAAATTCAAAATCTCATAGCTGATAAATGTGTCCTTTGATTGTCAGGATTATTAGCAGACAAATGTGTTCTGTCTTTGTTTTGACACACTGTGAAAACATCTGCCTGCTAAATTATGCTAATGTGTCTAAAGTTGTCAGCACCTTTTTTAATGAAGGGCTGGCACATGGCTCAGACTGACTGTTAATAATTAGCAAGACAAGGTGTTAAAGGCTTCTGTTAATAAGTTCCTCAGGGGAGTATGTGTCGCTCCACAAAAGCAAAGAGCTGCTGTCGTTATTTGATTCTTATCCCGATGGACTTTTTATAGCAATCATATGCAAATAATCGCAACCAGTAACAACGGCGAAAACATTTACATTGCAAATTCAGTTCAAAGACAGAAAACTAGGAAGTGTTGAAGGTAGTGTCTTACTTGTGAGTAGGAAGGAGACAAGGTTTCCACAGAGGCAGGAGAGGGGACAGAGCTCAGAGTGTGGGCAGGTGACAGAGAGTCCACACTCACCTCACCATCTGGAAGCACAAGGACACAGGAACAGTCAGGTCATATAACCTCATAAAAATGTCAAGTCGTTCAGCTTATCATTAACTACAATTCCCAACACTTCTTATCACTTGAACTATTTCCATGTCACTTATAAGACAGCAATAACAAAATGAGATGTACAAAAGTTTCTGAGAACAAAAAACAGAAAATTTTCTGCTTGGAAGATAATCTGAACAATCTCAAGTGTCAAGAGTGATGTCAACATGTACGAAGGAGAAATAATTAGTAAATAAACTTAAAGCTGTGTACAAAACAGGGTTTAGCAAGTTGTTTTTATTTTACCTGCCCTGTTGGGCAAGTGACGCCAAGCGTTACCTGCCTGAAACAAAAATGTTCAAAATTTCATCAAATATATGAAAAATGTGTGCTGTACTAAAATGTGCACTGTACTAAAATGTGCACTGTACTAAAACGTGCACTGTACTAAAATGTGCACTGTACTAAAACGTGCACTGTACTAAAATGTGCACTGTACTAAAACGAGCACTGTACTAAAACGGGCACTGTACTAAAACGTGCACTGTACTAAAACGTGCACTGTACTAAAACGTGCACTGTACTAAAATGTGCACTGTACTAAAACTTGCACTGTACTAAAATGTGCACTGTACTAAAACTTACACTGTACTAAAACGTGCACTGTACTAAAACGTGCACTGTACTAAAACGGGCACTGTACTAAAACTTGCACTGTACTAAAATGTGCACTGTACTAAAACTTACACTGTATTAAAATGTGCACTGTACTAAAACGTGTATTACAAAATAGTAACATGGTTACACAAAGAGGTACATTACATATAACATCTGATTAAGCAGATGCAAACATTGCAGACTGAGTTGCTTACTAAGTCAGGACATACATTTTATTATCAATAACATGATAAATATCTTCAGTTAAATTTTTTAGACCTCTCCAGTGTCTCCCCTAGAGCAGGGGTCTCCAAACGTTTTTTCCTTAAGAGCTACTTTCACAAAATGAAATTGTCCAAGAGCTACTTTTTGCAGCATTTATTTTTAAACTTAAACTGAAACCATTGGAATAAGCTTGTTTTACACAAAAAATCATTGTCTTCAATTCACATGAAACCATCACAAAGAACACTGAATTTGCATGAATGTGTTTTTTGTGTTTCATATTAGTGTATTTCACACTACTAACTTAGGGTTTAACTGGGACAGATTTGTGCACAAATAATGTCAGGTCTCAGACTTTTTTTTCCACCCAGTAGGCTCCATGACGAAACCCCATGAAGTGACGTATACCACAGCAGGAGGAGGTTCCCGGGGGCTCGGTGCAGTATGTCTCAGGGGCTATGGAAGGTGTATGTCAAAACAAACGCCAAACAACCATGTGACCGTGCGTCATCCGGTCAGCTGCCAATCAACCATAATGAGCCCTAAACTGTTTGATTGACAGCCAAGGGGGAGGGACATCTATGGATTGATTGGATTAATGAAAGTTTGTTTGGCCAGTGACAAATTGAACTTTGCTACTCCTAATTTTTCATAAGCACTGACGAGCTACTTTAAATGAGCTCACGAGCTACCAGTTGGAGACCCCTGCCCTAGAGTATTGGCCTTGGGGGGAGGACTGAGTGGGGTGGGGCTTTTGAACACAGAACAATGACTGACAGCAGAAACAATACTAGTATTCATTAAAAGTGCTGCTTTTTTTAAAATAAAAATTACAAACATGAAAATGTCTGCATTAGTTGAATCTTATATAACTTATCTCATGTCTAAAATTACACTGAAGATAACCTGAACTGGAGCCTCCAAACATTTTATTGGTAAATCTGATGTCATTTAGTCAGAATGTAATTAGAGATATCTTAAATTACTAATATGTCTAGTCATAATGCATTGTCATATCTTTGGAATAAAAGTGTGGTGAAGCTGATTTTACATTAAAACGACCTGCGACACAATATTTCATTTATAAACGAGAAAATCTTGAAACAACTGCTGTCACTGTTTAAATGCTGAGCTATGTGTAACGTATTCTACAGCAGAATGGAGAAATTATGAAGATTTAATCCCGTGTCTACGTGTTTTAAAATGCTATATTTCTTAATTTATTATCTGTATTTTTCAATTAAATGGCCATATAAAAAAATAAAAGAAAAAGTTTACATGTTCGTTTGGGCAGAGATTGGGACACTATGAGCTGCCCAGTCAGGCAGTTGTATTTGTCGAACTTTGATTAAAAAAAAATCCATTCAAACTTTTAATTTGTTGTAAAGTGTGACACACATTAACACCTTTACCTGTACAATTGCTGCTTGTGTCCATTTCATTCCAAGGAGGAATGTCGATATCAAAATCCAAATCTGGATTTTCGTTAGCCTGAAGAATGAAACATATCAATGAATGAATGAATTAATCAATCCAACATAAAACTTAATGAATATGCAACAAAGGACCAAACACAGTGTATCATAATCAATCTACTGTATAAAGTAATAAGCTTTTCTATAAATCAGAAAAAAACTTTTGTTATATTTCTATTACTACAAACAGTTTAGGTTGTTGTCTTTCTGGTACATCCCATGCCAAACATAATTCAAACCGATGTGTCTTTATTACACTAACTTTACTGCAAAAGTGAGTTACTCACATAGCTGCCACTCTCAAGGGCTTCTAGCAGCTCGTCTGCATCCCCCAGGTTACCCAGTTCATCAAACAGGCTTATATCTGTGTAAAGATGAGCATCCAGAACACAACATGAGTCAAACTGCTTTTAGTCCACTGAAAATTGTATCAAAAGCGTAGAACTTTTAATGTGGGCCAGATCTGACAATCAGGGCATGGTTTGTGTGATGACATGCCACTACTGACTCATTTGTAGTTTGATGTATGTGGCCCAGATCTGTCTCATATGAACAGGCATGCACTGTGTTCTCTTTAGTATGAACCATAAGCATCGCTTAAATCCTACTTTTAACACAGCTTCGTCGTCTCGTAGACCAACACCCCACTGTTTAATCAATTAGTATTAAGGTTGGGTAAAATCATTTTGTGTGCAATTAACTGTCAGAAAAACAGTCACTAATTAATATTTGTCCTTTTGCAATTACTGAAATTAGTTTGTGATGATGATTCATCTGTCCCTTATGTGGAAGGAGATAAAGTGGGACACATGTTGTTACTAAAGGTATGCTGCCACTCCACATTGTGGAAAAGGTGAGTCTCAATTCACAGCTCGCTGTTTTAACTTGTTAACTGGGTCAGACCAATTTGGCTATGTGGGTACGTTGACTGAGTTTTTCTGCAGAGGCATCAACAAGACAGTAAGTTAAGAAGGGAAAGACACAGTCTATATTTCTGAGCATTGGCTTTACATTCATCCACATGTTTGTGAGCAACATTATAAAGGTAAAATGAAGGCTGGAAATAAGCAGATTAGGTGTAGTGATATCTTCAATCAGTATTATAAGTGTCTTATTCAACCACACAATGAGGCCTGAGATATTGTGACTGGCTTCAGTTTTTCAGCAGTAGAACAACTTTCAAGTGTAATGCTAAAAATGTCATTTGAGCATCATAAGTGGATGTTGGAATTATAAACTACCCATAACTAGGACTGCACAATTTATTATTTTATATTCCACTTTCCATATTCCTCTTTATGTTACATTATTTTATTAATATTCAGACCAAAATAAAACTACTGTAGGTTAGTGAAAATATAAAATCACCAGAGCTAAATCTAAGCTGATCATCAAAACAAAATAGAATTGTTTTTATAAATGCTATAACATCTAATCTCTATGAATAAAAAAATATATACCATTCAAAGTAAAAACAGTCTGTGTTTTGTGCAGCTTATAAATAATTATATAGTGTAATTAATTTGTCATTTTGTTTTCTAGTGCCTATTTTTATTTTTAGAACAATTTCATTAAGTAATTTGAATATAACACATTTTAATGCATGTACTATTACAATGGTATTGCATCATAACATTGCATAACAATTTTCAAATTCAAACAAAATGATTGTGATTACAATACAGGGAGTAATCCTCTGAAACTTATATTTATATAAAACTAAAGTATTTTTATTTATGTGTTCTAAACATTGTACTTCAGTCCGCCTGTTTACATCAGCATCCAGTTAGCTAATGCTAACAGCTAGCTGACACTTAAATAACATCTAAACTAAAAATTATAACGTCAAACGTAGCTTCTGGTAATTCGGAAACAAAAATCTTGTTAAAATATAATAATTTTTCTTCCCTTTTCTGTACTTAAAGTGTCTTCTCCAAAGTACTTTCTGTTAGCTCAGCTTCATCATGTATGTTTCTAGAAAAAGTCAGCCCACACTTACCCCACTCTCCTCCCTGGTCGAAAGACAACATGCCTGCTTCGCTATCCGCCATTGACGATTGCTGATAATTTTCCAAGTCTAACTTTAAGTCGAATGCCATTCTCTTTTAAATTCATTAGTGACTTGTAAAGCTGGAATAAACTGGGAACAAAACCACGACTCGCATCACTGGCAAGTGACAGACTGCGTATTTTGACGTAAATACACGTCTGTCTTTACTTTACGTCTACGGAAGCCTCCGAGGGACTAGTGTCTGAAATCGACTCCTGTTGGCCACCAGAGAGCGGAATAGTACAGCAGGCACCGGTTCCACAGGATGAAGCGCTGATCTCCTTTTTAAAGAGGTCAGTTTTTGAAATACAATATGTAGGCGATGTAAAACTATTAATTTAAGGAAACTTAAAGATGTTTACATTTTTGAATTTATTAATTTTTACACACATTAGTTACATTTTTAAACTTACAGTAGGAGTAAACAAAATATGAACAATGCTTGATCACCACAAACTGCCCAACTAAAAGCTAATTAAAAGTGCCTTTTTTAATTTCTCAAAAATATCGTCATAGTATATATCAAAAACAAAGTGGAGACCTTGAATTGTGATTGTTTTAGTAATTTTTCCAAGTTATACACAAACATGTTTTGTCCGTCAGGGTGTACAAAATGTTCACAAAACATACTGCTCCGGTGCAAAACAGCGACAAAGTTTAATCAAGGTGAACATTAAAGGCAGAATTTATATTTCAGAGATTTGATACCTATGAGATTTCACATTTTTCAGATAAAATGGTAAAATATATGAACAAGTTTTGAACAAATAACATAATTATAATAAGCCTGCAATTATGCACATAAGTAATGATGTTAAATTACCAGCTAATTGTGTATTTACAATACATTTATTACATTTAAATTTTTTTATTTGTGCAACTTGTATTTTTAATGACGGAAAGCAGAGTATCTGGAAAAAACCCACAAAAATATGAGGAGAACATGCAAACTCCACACAGAAAGACTCCTCCCCCAGGTCCAAATTGGGGTTTGAAACCTTGCTTTGAGGCCTAAAATTAAAAAATAAAAATTAGCAAAAGCTTTTATATAATTTCTTCCGCCTTGTGTTTTTACAAATGGTCTCAGTAAGACGAGCTATATTGTGTGTTAAAAATCAGCAGCAGGTGTACACTGGGCCTAATCCCTTATGGGCATTTCAGGCCGCAGTGAGATTAACCTGAGGTGGTCCGGTTCAGCTCCTTTCAAAAAGAACAAGCCCCTAGTCTGTCTTAACTTATTACTGCAAGGTGAAGGCTAATGTAAAGGTCAACCATCTGCCTAGAGTCTGGACTCAACCTGCAGCAACACTCACAAACTTAAACAGCAATTTCTGCTTTTGAAACATTTATAATTTAAATATTTGCTGATAATTTAACAGTTTCACAGAGCAACATCAAAATCTTTGTGCTTAAATGTCCTAAAAACATGTTTGGTTGGAGGTGTCCATAATGACAGCCTGTGATTGGAGTGGGTTTTTAAAAAGAGGGCGGTCTCACTCAGTTCGAGGCTCATCATATTGATTGTGTGTAAAGCTCCAAACACAGACACGGACAGCAGATTAACAGGTTAACCTGATATGTTAGCTGAATGGTTTATGGAACATTAGAGTCAAGGATTACAGCTTTCAGTTGCACTGTTCTACATACTGTGTGACCTCTTTTTTTATTTTGTTTAAAACACGACTATCGCGACATTTGAACTGAACTTTTCAACTGAAACCAAAATTCAAGTTTTGACCAAACCGTTTGAGAAAGTTGCGATAAAAGCAGCAAAAACACACTCCTGTTCATTAGAATCAAACTTTCAGTGCGTTAAAATACGTTTTTTGTTTCTTAAATGTCAAAGCTATACTGGGCTAGCTTGTTAAAACCGGGTTACTGATAACAAACTCACAAATGAAATGGAAGCCTGCTGCTTTAAAAGGCCGTGAACAAAGGAAAATTAAAGCTCCATGCTGGCTTTGGGACAATGTCAATTTAATTATGCACAGAGGAGGAGAAACAGAAGGTAGATGATGTTTTTTGTGGAGCATTAAATTCACACTAAATTGGCTGAGGTTTCGAGTCAAGACACTTTGGAGGACTGACTTAATTTCCAGCCAAGCTTTTTAAAATCAAAATGAAGCTTGTACTGGTATTGAAAGATCAAACACTTGTTTGGATTTTGTTTTGTTGAATGTGTGCTTCAACTATTTTTTTTTTACACGTAATCCTATGGAATTTCTCAGGCAAACAAGTCACCTTTTATCAAAAAAGACAAAAACGAAACCACTTTGCAAAAAAGGGAGCGTAAGCCACATTTCATCTTTTGTGTGCCAGAGTGATGACCCCGGCGAGATGGATGATGTTCTGTAGTGCTGTGTGGCATTGTCTTATCCCGGCCCGCACAAAGAGTCGGGACACTTATCATTTCAGGCTTATGTATAGAGAAGGGGGTGGGCTGTCAAAGTGGTGAAGAGGGTCCTGGAAGGTGGGGGGTGGCGCAGCTCCTTCTGATAAAGCTTGATGGAGATGGGTTACTGACAGTGGAGGCAGATGGAGAGAGCCATCTCCCATGACAACACTGACCGAAACTTCATCTAGAACACCAAAAAAATGGGGCAGGGAACAAGACGAAGAAGCAAAAAACAAAAAACTTATCCTCTGTTTTGGATGCACCTTAGGAGTCCTTTATATCACCATACATTAAATGATGTTAAGGCGGCTTAAAACTGGTGCTTTTTTATCAAGGTTTTTTTGCCCTTTTTTTTTAGCTTCATGGAGACTTGCAAACAGGTGGTCTATAGGTTTGTTGAGCTTGGTTTAGGATTAAGCTTTGAGACATTGTTTGGTGGGAACAGGGCTGTGAATACAAAGGGATTAGAGCAAAGGGTTGCTTCACTCTGAGTTTGTTGTGATGTGGGGGAGCTGCAATCTGAAGTTGATGGATGAACTGGATAATCCAAATAAAACATCTGCTGTAACTGACATAAAAGACATTAAGTTAATATGAAATTGTAAAACAATGTAATGGCAACTAGGAGCCATTTTATCTTTTTTACATGTTAAATTATTATTAGTTTAATTCATTTGGAATTACATTTTGTTATAATAGTTTGTATAAATTAGGTTGTTAGCATTTTTTGTTGCATTAGTTTAATTGCAAATATTGGGTAAAACTGGGAAACCCCCAAATACGTGCCCTGGTTTGAACCAGCATGCAACAGGGTAGGTTTTTTTTTTTTTTTTAATTTTTTTTACCAGACCAGAAGAGCTTGTTTGTCACAGGGAAGTTTTAAATCATTAAAAGAAAACATAGTCTTGGAAAATAGATTTCTTTTGCCTGCATGCATTAAAAAAAACTACCCCATTGCAATAGTGGATTTATTTGAACTTTAAAGAAAATGGCTGCTACAGCAATGATAAATAAAGAGCATATGCAGAATAGCTACAGTTGTTTGGTCATCAGTTTTTTTCTTCATATTTTGGTCATACCTGCAAAAAGAAATAGAGAAACAGCATTTTCTGAGAAAAGGCAGTCTGAATGCTGAGTGCCAAATGACGACTGCAAGAAAAGCTAAAACAGAGTTTCCTGATGCATCTCAGCCATCCAGGTAGAAAATTCCAAAAAAGTTGAGTAGGGTTAGGTCCGAGTTGCTAAAGCTAACAGATGTGGACACAAAGCCAAATGTAGTAAAATGCTAGCTGAATGTAGCAAAACATTAATTACAAGTAGTAAACAACTAGCTAAAACCTAAATGTATCAAAATGCTAAAAGTAGTAAAACACTAACAAAAGTAGCAAAATGCAAACTAAAAACCACATGAAACATAGGTTAGCTAAAAGCAAAAAATAGCTAAATGTTAGCTAAAAGCTAAAGGTATTATGAGGCTAGCTAAGTAGCCAACTGCTGATCAAAAGACTAACTAATCGTAGCAAAAGGCTAACTAAAACTAAGACTAGCAGAATCATAGCTAAAAACTAAATAGTGATAAGAAAATAGGGCAAATTTATTCTAGAAAAATGTTTTCAAGAAAAAGAACTCCCGACGCATTTCTATGTGTAAAATTAAATAAAGTTGAATATTTGTATCAAATTCATAAAACCCAACTCATTTGCAACTTTCTTCTGCATAAGCTGAACTTTTTAATAAGTATGAATAACTCAAACAGCACAAAGACAGAAAAGTAGCTGCTTTGCAAAAACCATGGAAGAAATAGAAAAACTAAATAGTAAAACAATGCTGCATTAAATTTAGTATTTTGCTTTTAGATTTATTAATTGTTTTGTTTCTTCACTGTCATACAGAAAATAAAACATAAAAGCTTTACAAAAATCATCTGTGTCCTGAACCATGTGCCACCATTAGAGACACACAAAGGCAGATCTGACAAATGACAGTTTTAATGCCCCTCTTTGACTTTAATGAATTTATATGTTATCTGGCCCTAATGGAAGCTGCAGCAGTGGGGCCGGCGTGAGGCCCTAACAAATGAAAAGCTCTGATTAGCGCAGAATAAGCTGAGAAAAAAATGCCATTCATCTTGGTTAGCATCCTCCTGTGCTCCTTTATGGGTCGCTGTTACAAGGATGGAGGGTGGGTGTGGTGGTGGAGGGGTCCTAGTCCCCATTAGCCCCAAAGGGCCCGCTGAGTGGTCAGCAGCCCAGCGTTGACAGAGCGTCTGCCTGCTCTGCAGTTCAACACTGTGAATGCCTCAGCCAGGCTTGACTCCTGAATAACCTCCTGAGGTACCGGGAGCTTCACCCCTACATGACCCCGCACTCTGAACAGGGGTGTGAGTGAGGAGGGGAGGGCTGAACGGGGGAGACAGACCAGGGCTTACTCTAACAATTAGGTAAACACAGAAGGGGATCCCTATGACAGTAGATTAGAAACAAGGTTTTACATTCAAAAGTGTCAGTTCTGGATCAATTAGTGGTAATTATTTTGCCAAACAAATTCAAATTAACATGAAAAAACTGGGAACTGTTGTGGTAGTTTACTTGTTTCATGCTTCTAGGAACCTACATCGATATTGTATGCAGACCGTTCAACAATGTAATCAGGGATATTCAAGTGTCTCTGTGTGTTTGTTGATTTGTTAGCAAAATATCTCATTAACCACTGGATGGATTTTTTTGAAACTCTCAAATAGTAATCATTGGATGCTCAAAAATGTCTATAACTCAACCAGTTGTACAGATATCAGGCCAAATTGATATCAGGCGTGGTGGAAGCTGAAAATGATCTCCAATACATACACTAATCGTTAACACTAGTTTTTTGTTTGAAACTTTGACATTAGCCTTGTTTGTTAGCAAAATATATAGAGCTCATTAACTTTAGAGATCAACACAATTTAAGATGTCTACCAGAGCAAAAAACATAAAAAAATCAAAATATGTCAATGAACCAGTCAGCTTGAACGATTATAAATTCAATTTTGGAAAGTAGCTCGATTTCACCTCTGTGTCATATCTCAAACACTGACAGATTGCACAAGAACTTTGTTCAAAACTTTGGAAATTACTGTTGTGGTCAACCTTATATGTCTGTTAGCAAAATATATCATGCACCACATGATGGATTTTAATTAAACTCTCTCAGAAACTAATGCATCTAGATGTGATTAACTTTAGAAGTCAACACAATTTAAGATGACCACTAGAGATAACAGCATTAGAAAAAAATAATCAATTAATCAGTCAGCTTGACAGATTATAAGTTAAAATTTGGTATGAAAGTAGCTTGGAGACATCTTTAAGTTATATCCGAAGTACTGGCAAATTGCACAAGAACTTTGCTTAAAACTTTGGCAACAATAATTGTATTCAACCTTTATTGTCAGTTAGCAAAATATCTAAAAACAAATCTCATGCACCACTGGATGTATTAAAACTCTCAAAAACTAATCATTGAGCTAGAGCTGAATAACTTCAGTGGTCATCCCACTTTAAAGTACCTGTAACATCAAATATTTTTATGATAAATATAAATGCATTTTTAGAAAGATTACACAAATAATATATTGCAACAAAAAAAGTTTACATCGCTGATATGGACAGTTGTTGAGAGATTTGCATGTGAAGCAACACGAAGTGGTGTCAAAGAGGAATTTCTACATGTGAACAGAGCATTGCTACAATGGCTAACAACACAGACTAGAGATCTGTTTCTTTAGATTATTTTGAGTCACTATCATAGAGAGATGAATAAAAGCCAGAGTTCAAATAATTGCTACAAAGGCTGTGTCCAAAACGAGAGGCTGGGTCCTCCGAAGGACCCGGTCTACCCGGTCGAGGTGGGCTGGGTCCTTGGTA
>JARVJO010000227.1:16896828-16915011 GCA_031762555.1 Cynodonichthys magdalenae | reverse complement strand
CTGTCCTCTTGTGAGCAGTGGTTAATTGTGGATCCATTGAACGGTTAGCTCTGACGTCTGAGTGAGTGGCATTTTGCCAGAGCCACATCAGCTGAAACTACGGCATGTGGTACCCTGTGGCATCACCTGCAACTGGAAACAGCCCTGGGAGGGAAACAAGTTACTGTCACAGTGAGTTGATGGATTTTGTCTTTAGATGCCTTTTCACAGATGCAATAACCCTTGTGTTTTAAAAAAATTAAAATCGTAATTCGTTCACGAAATTCATCTACAAATCTTTGCGTCTGCATTGTTCCATATACTGTAGATGGGTTATCTTCACTATAATTTAAAGTCCTTATTTAGTTTGTAAAATCATATAGAATTCCAGATTTCCGTTCCTCCTGTAGCACTTTGTGCTTTTGAAACCATCGGATCATTCTAACCAGTTGTGACAGGTACAAGGCTTTGCTGTTTTGTGTTAGAATTGAGAGCTCGTGACTCACTTGAAGTCTCAGATGTGTTCAGCAGAGATGTCAGTCAGCCTAAAAGGATGCTTCCAGCTACCTTTGCCTTGTCCTTCACTATCTGTTGAACTCTCAACACTTGTCCCTTCCTATTAGGACCTTTCCATCCTGCTTTGCTTCTCTGTTTGTGTCTGCTGTCTGTCGCCTCGTATCCTTCCATCAGCGCTGATGGGTTTCCTTCTCCCTCTTCTTTCCTGGAATGATGTCAGCCCACTTGAAAGGGTTAGCCTATTTGCACTGGCTTCCCTGTCGATGAATGTAGGTGATTATATCAGTGTGAAGTGTAGGTAATAAGAGTGCCATTGTGTCCTCGAGTGTCCTTGAGAGAGACGCTTGAGTAGCGCTTGAGTTTACAAGTGGATCGTCTTAACAGAAAAACCACAGAGTTATTCATTGGGTCTTCCAGGGTTGAAAGAGCAGCTTTCATTGCAGCTTGTGTGGCGTTTGTTGATGACCGGAGGCGGCTTGTTTTGTTCGGCTCTCTTCTTTAATAGCACAGCTGGAAATTAAATACAGCTGTGATTTAATCAACATAAATTCAGAGCTCCAACAAGGTACGTTAAATGCAAAGAGGACCTGCCGATGAATAAACCTAAACTGTGTGTACTTACATGTAAAAGTTGTTTTTCTGCTCAGGTTATTTATTGATCATCTTGCTTCACTTGAAACTTGTCATACTTTTTGTTGGTTCAGTCATTCTCTGGTTTGTTGTTTCCATCTCTGGTTAAAGTTTATCTTGTTTTTAGTACTTAGATGTGGTTGTAATTTGATTCAGTTTTGGTTATATTTTGGAAAGTTGTTTGCTTTTATACTTTTGGGTAATTTTACTTCCTGTTTCTGACTTATGCCTGGTTTCAGTTAATGAGAAAACCTACAGATTATTGTAATTACTTCCCTCAGTGTTTTTATACTCACAAGCTCTCCTTTTCTCTTTGTCAGATCCTTTTTTATCGGCCTGCCCTTTGGGTTGATGCCATTACTTCTTTAATTTAAGTGACTTTAGTTGGTTTGGTGTTAAAGTGTCTTTGGTTCCATGACTTTGCTGCTTGTCTCCTCTTTGTGATTGCTTTTGGGTTCCTCCTCCACCTGAACATACAGCAGCCTCAGACTTGAGCAAGCATTGACAGATAGTTTAACTCTAGCTTTTATCTCTGGATTATTAATAAACTGGTTACTCACTAAAAATAAATGTGGTTTAGGCATAATTTTTTATTTCTATTCTATATCAGAATGAAAATGGGTTTTTAAGTTCTACCGTTTTATAAAAAAAAAAAACAGTTTGTCATTTGTAATCAGAACATTTTCACTCATCATTTGACTTTTAATGTGTTTCTTTTTAAATGTTGCCTCTATATATTAACCACAATAACAAATCTTTGACTTAGAAAAACTGGTGTGTGGGTTCAAATTAAATGTGATTTAATGCAAATGTTTTAAAAAAAAGACTTCATATGTTCAAGCTGATTTCTAGTTGTGACTCGCCATTGATTGCTTTGTTATTATAAATAATTATGCCTATTTTTAAGTTGCTGTGTGTGGCTTTTTTTGTGCCATACATTTTTAAAGTACATTGCAGAAATCAATAATGCAGTTCAGCAAAAGAAGTGAAAGAGGTGGAGGCAGTGTGATGTATGATGGTTCTGTATTTTGTCCAGACTGATGCATTAATAACTGATGGGTTGTAATAACATAAATAAGATTTTTTTAAAGAGAAAACCTACAAAAACTCTAATTTTCAATAAACAATATATAATATGTTGTAAACAAGAAGTAGAGAACTTTCTGTCTCTCAGGGGCTATTAAAAATATTTAAAATCCTTTAAGGGGCACTCTCAGAGAACCTCAATTTTTTGCATATTTATTTTTGTAAACACTGAATTTTTTTTTTCTTTCTAAATGCTTCTAAAGCACAATAATAAGAATATAATATCTAAAATAATATAATGAAAAATGTACATTTGATTGTTGATAATGCAAACCACTTATTTCAGCTTTACATTTGTTTTTAGACTTTTTTTTTCTTAGTCACTTCAGTAGAAAAAAAGAACTGAATATTGGCTTCTTAATTTCTTCATCATCAGTGACTTTTTGACTGATGGACTTTTTTTCTTTATCTAAACCATCCATGTCTGCTGGTCCAGAGCACAAATTAACACACAAGCTTGCTTTTCACTTTGCCGATAAGAAAAGAATCGCACATCTATTTCTCCTGAAAGATGTAACATTCAGCACACACTTTTTTTCACAGTTGCCATGATTAACAGCTGTCAGACCCCCTGTGTCTTCACTGTCGCCCCTTCAACTCTCATGTTGTGTTTTACCTGTTTGGACAAAAGCAAATCATACTTCTGACTACTGCTGGTGATATATCTGAAAAATGTATCACGATATAGGCGTTTCATATCAGTTGGTATTCATAATTATTGATTAGTTTTGTCTTTTCCCTATTTGAAATAAGGACCAGGACAAAAACAGTCATACAAAAAAGTCAAAATTTTTTGCCTGTGTGACCCATATCAGAGATTTTCCTGACAGCCTGAACTTGACGAATGCATTTTTTCCCCCCAAATCTGACCTAGATCTTTTATAGTATGTGGTACTAAATCTGATCAGATAGGGGTCTGATGTTTTTCAAAGCGACCGCAGTCTTAGTGCTCATGTCCCTTTTCATCCAACTTTTACATCAGTGAGGTGGCGGTACACGGATTGATCCACATATGCAGAATATTGATACCAGCCTCAATCATGCAGTGTAAATCTTATAACTTCACACGTCTGCAGCTACAGAACAGAAGTCCAGTTGCTTTGTCTTTTTTTCTTTTAATTTTTAATGTCCTGGATGTCTGACAATTCACAGAACCGTATAATTGTAAAGTTGGCCTTGGACCGTGTCGATATGAAACTTACTGGTTGATACTTTAGTTAGTTTTACTTCCGGCACGCCGCTCCCGTTCAATAAATAAAAAGCTGCACCAGAGTTGCTGGCAAGATACAGGTTCAAATGTACACAGTGAACTAAACAAGCAGGTTAGATAATTATTTAACCGGCTCTGATTGCACAACTTGAGAATCAACATGCTAGCAAGTAGCATCCATGTTTAGCCAGTTCTGTAAACAGCGAGTTGAATGTGACGTCTCATCAGGGCCATGGAGAGTTCATACTGGAGTCTGATGGAGGTCGCATTTAAAACATAATGTGAACATTCACACAAAAACAAAATCCAAATTTTAGCAAAAAATCAGAACTGCTTAGCTGAGCTGTGAGAAGTCGAGCAACTAAAGCCTTTCCTCGGCCTACATCCCCCAGAATGCCGTACGGTTCTGGATCAGTGTTCAGTGAAATGATCAACATTCTATCAGACATATTTTCTATAGATAATGTTCATGTGTCTAATTGTTTTTATCATCCAACTTTTGACTAATTATGTTTTTACCTTTTATACCATGTGGAAATTTATGTACAAAGTTGTGTTTGTAAAAAAAACGACCCAAAAAAAAAACCCAGCTTATTGTAGCTTCAGAGATATTTATAATTTTTTCAGATCTTACAGTAGCCCAGGACTAAACACGAGTCAGATAAGCCAGTTTGGAGTTTGTAAATGTTTCCAGTCAGAAGTCAGGCAGTCCGGTTGCCCTGGGTCACTACACGAGTGTGTACATGTATGCGTTCTTCATTGTCTCATTGTAACAGGAAAAGGAGACTTCCAGGAACTAATTTGAGTTACCTCATCAGGCAGAGCTGCAGTGAGGTGGATGCTTGGATTTGGTTGGGGACTTTTAGTCCCGCTGTTTGTTTGCTTTCCAGGACCCGCTTGGTCAGCCTGTTCTGTGTGAGCTTTTTTTTTGTTTGAGCTCTAAATGTTTTTACCACTTGCAAAACAATCTTTATCTCGTCCCGGTCTCAGCCTCCCGATTGATCCGCTCTGCTTCTGTGTAACATGTCTCCCTCTGGACGGTCTTTGTAGACGTAGTGACGCAGAAGTGATGTCATACACACTGGGGAGGTGTTTTTCATATGTACGGAATAAAAAAAATAAATCACTGTTTGTTGTTAGTCTCTGCCAAAGAGGATGCTTCTGTTTACCAGAGGGCACATTTTGGGACTCGGTTTAGTTCACCAAAACAACTATTAGTGTTTTTACAACTTTTTGCCTGGATTAAACAAATCTCCACACTTATATCATTTCTTTATGTTTTAATGTTCAAAAACAATCCAACAAAAAACAAGTGTTCTCGCAAAAAAAAAAAGGACATTATGTCATTTATTATGTCCTCAATTTACATCTTATCACATCTACAAATAAGAATGAGCATTTCTTAAAGGAACTGCTTATAACTGTCTTTATGCCAGAATGTTGCACTCGTGTTATGATGAGAAGGGACAGATTTACAGTATATATATATATATATTATATTTTTTGTCAAACCTAATAAATACCATGCAATATCATGGAACAATGCAAGATCTCAGGAGAGCTGTTAAAGCTACGTGTTAATAATGAGTTTCAGCATAGTTTCGATCCAACATAGAGGTGGAGAAAAGAGACTGGTAATATGGAGCTAGGGCTAATGAGAAACGACGCGCAGCTGAGCTGATTGAAAGTAACGACAGGTGAGAGTAGCAGACTGAGAGAAGAAGTACTGAGGATCTGACAGAGGGAGAGATGAGGAATGAAACACCAGAGATAATAAAATAAATAAAAACACAGAACTAAATAAAAGCCAACCCAAAAGACATAGACTATTACGATATTTAATGTTGAACCGGATAAACTTTGTTTTTTGCAAATATTCACTCATTTTGAATTTGATGCCTGCAACACGATCCAAAAAATCGGGGACAGGGGCAACGAAAGTTGAGCTGATTTCAATGTGGCTTCATAGTAAAAGAGTGTGGATACTAGACTTGCCTGTCTGCAGTCCAGACCTGTCTCATATTGAAAATGTTGCATGGCGCATTATAAAGCACAAAATATGAAAACAGAGACTCTAGACTGTTGAGCAACTGAAGTTGTCCATCAAGTAAGAATGGGAAAGAATTCCACCTGATTCCTGAGTTCTCAAACACTCATATTCAAAATGAGTGAATATTTGCAAAAAAAACCCAATTACGTTTATTCGTTTAAACATCTAATATCTTGTCTTTGTAGTGTATTCAATTGAATATAGGTTGAAAAAGATTTGCAAATCATCGGATTTTGTTTTTATTTGTTTTACACAACAACTTCACTGAAATTAGGTTGTAGCTGTTTATTTGTAACATTAACCGAGTTAAGAGGCATTTTTGTGTTTGCTGAGGTCGCCACTCGCCAAGCTATGGCATCCATCTTGAATTGAGTTGATTCCAAAAGGTAATAGCTTGTAGATGTCCATCCTTTCTGAGAGTTTTTTGAAAATTCATTCATTGGTTCATGAGATATTAACACTAAGAGACAAACAAACACACACAGAGAACACAAAAAACAGTCTTCATCCTGAATAATCTAACTTTCTCAAGGCAAGGGAATTATGAGTGTGTTTGTGGTGGAGATCCTGTGAGGAAGAGGAAGGGAAGTGGGGCAGCACCCTCCTCCCATCATTCCATCCAGCCTTACATCCGTCCACCTAACCATCCTCTTGCTGTTCCTCCTCTCCCCTCTCTCTGACTCCTCCTCCCTGGATTCCCACCTTCTTGACAGCTGGCCTGCTGAGCTGCAGATACTTACCCAGGGGATAAGAGGATTTAGTGACACAATTGATCAAACATCAACCTCATTTAGCCAAAAAATATAAATGTTAAAGGGTGATATGGTGCTTGTTGAATTAAAAAAGGCTTTTTAACCTGTTAATTTTTAATCTGTTGGGGGTTTTTTATGGTTCTGCAGGATTTCTTTACCTTTTCATGTATACGAGAGCTCACAGCCAGCACAGTTGAGTCCGGTTTAATAATTACAAATCTTTATTTGGCATAGGACATTTATTATAAAAACTAATGAGGATTTTTCGTTTTTGTTGCAACTAATCTCTCAAACAGTAAGGCTTGTATTGCTGTTCAGGAGTATATTTGGCCTCACTGCACACTCTGAGATATTGTTAGCAAGGAGGTTATGGTCTTAATGAATTATCTCACTTCATCCTGTTACAACAAGTAATTAAAACAAAAGGATTTAGATGGTTTGTTGTGTTCATTTAGGCTTGTTGATTTTTCATTTTGATGAAATTTTAAGATGATTTGTGTCTAATTTGTTTTCCAATACATAATAGCCCAACTTTCAGACACTGTATATATTGAAACAATCTAAAGGTTAGAGTAAGACTACAGCAGTACATTCCAATTTAATATATAAAATCCAACTATGTAATACTTATGTTCTCAAAATCACTGTCATCTGACAAAAAAACTGAAAATGTTTAACATTACAAGCATATCAGTGGTGAGTCAACAACAAAACCCCCCATATTTGTTGCATTTATTGCTCAAAGCTTTGGTGATTTATCATCATAACTGCCAACAAACTGTCATTATCACCGGCTGGCAGCTTTGTGAGTTGAGTGTTCCTCCTCTGGTGCTGCCGTTTCTGGGAACCGTCCGTGTAACGAGGCTGCTGCGTGGAGAAAACTGCTTTGAACTTGATTCAGGAGTTTGGCAACAAGCGACCTTTGATTGGCAACAGCAGCGGTCAAAGGTGCCCTTTTCTTCTCCGTTCTGTTTGTTTGCTCTCAGATAGATGCTCACACTCCCCGAGCAGCGCGTACTTTTAAGTGAAAACAGGCGGAAAATGTCGAGGCTTGTTTTTTTTTTGCGTGCTGGATGATCATGTGTTTATTGTACTGCTGATGCAGAACCTTGCAGTTTTCTGTTCTGAAGCTTGTCGTCTTTGCTGTTTTGTGTTAACTAAACCAGAATATAATTCACAGAGGCCTGAAAACAAAACAAACAAAATCAGTAAAGGCAGCTGTCCAACTTTTGGATTGATTATGAAAGGAGTGTGTGTTTGTTAGTTTTTCTGATTTTTAGCAAAATGGTATTTTATGCATTCCACAGGAATCAGTAATTGGTAGTACATCTATAACAGATTAACTCTTAAAGCCAATTCATATTCAAGATGGCTGCCACAACTAACCCACTAGGGCTGCACATTATTGGTAAAAACTAACATTGAAAGTTTTTATAACTCTGCGACATATCGCGATATGAAAAAATACAGGAATTTTCAACAAATGACTTGAATAACACTTTACGTCGGGGGTGTCAAACTCATTTTCACTGAGGGCCACATGAGTGTTATGGGGTAGTTGTGAATAACTTTGTTGTTCCGTGTTTAAGTTTGACTAAATAGGAAACGCCAAGTTCCTACGAGCTCTACATGGTATTTCTTGCATGTAAAGTTTTTAATACGTTTGCTTATATACACTGGAAATTACTACATGTACAACTGACTTAATGTGAAATAAATGATACATAAATACTATTACTATAATACTATAATACAACATGATGTGCATCAGGTTGATTAATTGTTTTCATCCCTAACACAGGCACACATAGTCATTCATATGAAGCTCCTATATATTTCTGTTCAGTACATTATTGCTTACATTTTGCTGATATTTGTTCACTGTTAGTTAAATTAGTGAATCAGTAATCAATCAATTTAGACATATCAGGTCAGAAAATGTGTGTGTGTGCGAGCGTGCATGCACAACACATTAAAACAAAATATAAATAAATTCTTGTGTTATTGCCATGTACAGAAGGGTCGTGATTGTGTGTTTGTGTAAAAGAGAAATAAATTTAAATGAACAATCAAACATGGTTCTTAATTAAAATGTTAAATTTCTTTTTTAAATTCTTGAAAATTTACTTTATTCATATTTCATACATTTATATATATATATATATATATATATATATATATATATTGTTTTGTTTTGTTTTACCCTGTGTGAATTGCCTATCACTTTGTTGCTGATGCACCTGAATTTCTCTGCTGAAGGACAAAAAAAATAATTATTTTATTATAATAGTTTTTTTTTAATATTCCAGAGCACATTTCTCTTTGTTAAAGATCATAAAACAAAGTATCTCAACTTGAAAGCTCGTATTTGTAATGTGTGACAGTGTCTTGTATCATAACTACATCTCTGCCGTTTGTAGCAAACCAAATTGTGTGAAAATCGAGTAAAGATTTGTAGATTTATGATCATTTTAGTTGCGGGAACAACTTCCTCCTTACAAACAAATGTGCTGGGGGCACAAGAAGGACCCAACCAAGACAGCGGCTGTGTTGAAATGCCAGCTCTAATAGACTACTGTGCACACGTACATTGTGATGACAGTGCTCAAACTAAATATCATGCAACTCTATTAGTGAACACAAAAATAGTTTTACAGATATTGAGTTAAAATTTGGCATGGTAGCAGTTGAGAGTCATCCCCATCACTTATTTGAAGTTCTCAGAAATCTTACAAGGTTTTAGTTTCAAACTTTGGCATTTGAGGTAATTGGTGACGTGCATTTCTTCAATGACTGCTAGCTTTAAAACTTAGAATAAGTACACTGTTTACAGAGGGTGCAATAGTGTGTGTTCCTGATCACTCAGATGTATCGGAGGGTGGCGTTTTGCATGAAAGTGATTTACATAGAATAGGTATGCAGGTTATTCAAGGAAATACTCCCTTTGAGAGACAGTTTATGTTGTTTTGACTGTTGGTCTTTCTTCCTTATGCTCAAACACACACACACATCTCCACCCTCTCCAAAGCATGCACACCTCTCCAGTCATTCCCTTTCAGGCATCCCACCAGCTGGCTGTCCATGTGCTCCCTCCCACCCCCCGCTGTATTACTCATGACTACTGAGGGGTTTGAGTTTGGCACCACAGTCTGCAAGTAAAGGAGTGGAAGCTGCAGAAGCTAAGGAAGTGTCAAGTTTAGACCTTTACATAGAAATGTTTCATCACAGAATTGAATGTTGCATAAATTTGTCTGGACCTGGAGCCATCTGTCCACGCTTTCAAACTTCAAAGCCAAAACACTGAAATGCATCAGTAGCTGTTAACTATACTTGCGTTTAAGTAGCTCAATACAGGGTCACATGAGAAAAAAACAATTATATCCACGTTTGTAATAAAAAGTTAAGAGAAACGTCTTAACTAACATACTTCTAATAGTATTTTAGCCTGTTTATGTTTCAGAAGGTTTCATGTCCACACTGTTTTCACACTGTTAAAATCTTTGTGTTTTTCAATTTTTAACCAACTTTCCATTTTTTTCTCACATGGCTCTGTCTTTTTTTTTTTTGTCTTGTTGTTCATGTCTACCAAAGTATGCTTCCAAACTTTCACTCTGACAATATCCTTGTTGCTACATCTTCAACTAAAACACTGACACTAATTTTTGTGAACCCCCAAAGGGAATTCGCTGCACACAAGCCGAGAGAGGCCAGTCCGCAGAACCAGACATAGTACATGCTGTACAGTGGTCATCTATTACATAAGCCTGTTGACTGGATGAACGTGCACTTGAAGAACACTCCCCATACTGTTCAGTTTAAATTTAGTTAGTAGATTTTGTTCCTTAATAAGTTGTGGTGCACACAGTGTGAAGTGTTGAATGTGTTAAAACAGTTTTGTTTTTTTTTATTTTGAAATCTCCCTTTTAGCTCTGTGGTACAGAGAGGGAGGCCCTGATGCTTTTTGTGTGTGTGCAAAGGAGAGCTTATGCACAGCCGGAGAAAGGAGGAAAGTAAAGCAGGGGTCTATAGTCTCCATGCTAAACAGGAAGTTGCGCAACACCTGTTCCTTGGCATGAGAGGGACTGACTGACCAGCTGTGTTTCAGAGTTACCAGAAAAAGTGTTTCTTCATACCAGGAAGACAACACATGTTCCTCGCTGTTCGCCTTTTTTTTTAACTGAAAGCATCTATTGTTTGATGACGTTTCCTTTTAAAACTAATTTTGCCTGCTGTACAACAAAAACAAACAAACAATAAACAATAGACTATAGGGTGGAGAAACATACCAAAACGACTGCAAATGTGTAATGTTCAAAGTTCATAAAAATGGCAGTCAGTCAGTAAAAATACAATTGTTTTAGTTCAACACATTGTTTAAGTTGTAGTTAAGGATGCTTAAAATTCTGCTTGAATTTTCTGCAAAAATGCATTGGAATGTTGAGTAGATAGACTTTCCTATGTTTGTTGAAAAATCTAAACCTCAAATGTCAAAGTTAAAACAAGCAGATCAAAAGCTAAAATTAGCAGAACAGTCATCAAACTAAAATGAGCAAAACTGTAGCTAAATGGTTAATTCACAACAATTTCCAAGAAATGTTAAAATTAGGAAAACTAACATCTACGATGAGCAAAATTGTGGCTTAGAATTAAAGCCAGTACAACAGTAGCTAAAAGTAGCAACAAAACTGTAGCTAAAAGATGAATGAGCACATTTGAAGCTAAAATTGACAAAATCATAGCTAAAATCTAAAATTAGCATAACAATAGCTAAATGCTAAATATAGCAAACCAAAAAGCTAAATGGACTCAAAATACACATTCCCATTTTAATGAAACCAAAAATTTACACAAACTTAAAAAAGTTACAAATATTAAAAGTTAGAGGCACCCATCTCTGAGCAAACTGAATGTTCTGTAACCTGAAGGGTTGAAATCATTAACAGTTACAAGCCAAGTGTTTGAAAGACACTGGAAAACAATAATGTGAAGCTGAATCAGCAATCACACAAATCAAAAGAATAAATTGTAAAATAACATTTCTCACTTATTTGTTTTATGCGAGAGGAAAGGAAGTTCTCCTTTTGTAAAATTCAAGTGCTTAACTAAAATTAACTGCATCACATAAATATTAGCAGCAGCAAATATAAATTCAGCACCAAAAGTAAGGAAATTTGTGCTTGGTAGATTTTTTCTTTGCTGTAACAATGCTTCAATACATTTTATACTGTTGAAAAGCCTGTTAAATTCCCTTGTAAATGGTGCCCCATTTGTAAGGAACATGCATTTGTGGTATAAGCAGTAGAGCTGAGTATGTGGGTTGTGCTCATGAAAAAACTGTCAAATCTTCTCCTCCAAACAGCCTATTTTTCTATTGCTATTTACACTTGTTTTGAGCTTCTGGTTTATTGCCAAGAAGCATTGTTAGAACAAAGAAATTATCTAACAAACACTAAATAACTCCTCACTTTTTGTGCTAGTTATATTATACTTGTGTCCTGTTTGACTCACTGATACTGATGAACAACACTGTAGTCTCTCTTATATCTGTTGTTTTGTTGACAACACTATATTTTTATTAATTTTTGTTTTGTTACCTGAACTTCTTGTGAACAACAATCAGCTGCTAAGTTAAGGAGCTCAGATTACATTTGGAAAAGAAGCACGTTTTTAAACTGTTAAGTTTTTAAAGCACTTTGATTCTTCTTTGATTCAGTCTCAGCCTGTTGGTTTCTGGAAAAAACAAAGTCTGAACCCTGTCAGATGATTTTCATTGTTTTTTTCATGTCGTCAAGCATCTACACAGTCCCACACACGCACACACAGATAACAAGAATGTGACATTTAACAAACTTGTGCCACTGATGCACATTATCGCTCTGAGTCTGTTTGTGTGTGTTTATGTGTGTGTGTTTAATGATGGATACAAACACACAAGCTTCCACATGATGAACCAAATGTTTAAACATCTAAAATAGGCTTTTCATCACTCATTAGTGACATTTTGCTGAAGAGGACAGTTTTATTTATGCTTTTGAGTCAACGACATCAACCGACGCTGCATTATGACAGCCTCGGGTGTCTGTATTCATCATGTTGTTTGTTGTGGCTTGTATGTTATTGTACACGTATGATGTGATTTTGCTTAAGTTTGTGTGGCTCACAGCTACAACACTTGCATGAAAAAAAAATTACACTCCATGCCCTGTTAGCCAGCTGACTGACAGCTTTTCTAAGTAGGTCATCTATGTAAATGCCAGCCTGTCAGTTTACATCAATGGATGCAAAGCAGAGTGTGTGCCCTGTGACCGAAATCAGGTGGTCTCCGTGCTGTTTACCCGTACCTTACAGAAAGGAACACTGACAGCACAAAAACACATGGTGGTTTTCACCAGTACATTCTCAGGTGGTTGTGTTGATATGATCCATTAAAATGTATGTGTGTTTATGTCACCTTTGGTTTGTGGTTAAAACTATCACAGATTAAAGCGTGACTGGATTTGTAACTGGAGTCAGCGTCCTGTTGCTCATATTTGAGTAGAGGCGCTCACATGAGATCATTGGGTATTGGTCAATACAGGCAAAACAATTAAAATGCTATTTGAATTTAATTACACATTAAAGATATAATAAACTATAATACAACAACAGAGGTAGGATAACCATAAATAGAAGATAGACAGAGACCGTGTTTCAGGACTAAACTTATTAAAATACCCATGAACATAGTGAACATTTCATAAAAAACAAAAATGTAGCAAATAACAGAAGTGTCTTTCTTTACATCTCTATATACAGATTCTGTATATTTGCTACAATAGATTACTGTAATAATGAGTATTAAAATAATCAGTAGCTGTATCACAATACGATATATTGATTTGTTTGGATGATTATATGATGTTTCTCAAAATCGCAAAGTCTGTCATGATGCGATTTTGATTCATTTCAATTTATGTTTGCGAAATCATATGATATCAATCCAAATTGGGCATATGATGATATGAATCATTATTTTTGTTTTGCCTTGATGTAGCTTATTCATTAATCATTTAATTTATATATTGATGTGGATTGATGTATTGTTATATCCATAATAGATGGACCAAGTGACTAATGGTAGCTTGGAAAAGTTATTTTGATGGTTTTAGATCTGTTTAAGTTCTCTTTAATTCTGAAAGAAGCTCTCTTTTTTTTTTTGAGAATGGGTGTTCTGAGCTGTAATTTCTCCTTGGGATCAATAAAGTATAATTCAATTCAATTCAATTCAATTCAATTATAGACACATTTTTCACAAACATGTTCAAATGATGGACAAGACATTGGAGTCCTCAAGAGTCAGTTCAGATGATAAAAAAATATTTAACTGGATTTAAATCTCAGACCTGGCTTCATTTTTTGGTCAGTGACTCTGAATTGTCTTTGGCAATGGTGCCTTAATCCTGGTCTTCAATGTCCATTATCTTGCATGTTTTATATGGTTCACTGCCTTGATGCACCTGATTTTAATGAATGAGTGATTAACAATTTTCTACAGACCACAAAGTCCTGCTGAAGGATGGGGACAAATCTCAAACATGCAGGATAGTGGCCCTGCAGGACCAGGAGCAGGCACTCCTTGTCTTTGCCAACCTGTTTATGTTTAATGGAGTCATTTATTTAAAAATAGTAAATATACAAGAAGTGTCATAAGAATGAGCTTTTAATGACTATGTCATTTAGTTTGAATACATTTCTCACATATACTTAGTGTGTTATTTCATTTCTACTTGGGGTGCACCAATAAATCGATGCAATTGTTTATCAGCACCAATTTCCTTAATTTTGGGAGATCGGCCAATAGATGGAAAAGATTGGCTTCTCATCTACCTCCACAAAGCTCTGATAATCAGCCACTGTCCCCTTTTGCTGTGAGCACTATCTAGTGTCCAGTTAAAACAAGTTTGGATTGTTTCAAGGGTATTGTTCAATTTTTTCAATAAAATAAGATTGGAACATTGAAGGTGTATTATGACCTTAAAACACCTGACAGTGTCAGTTATTTAAAAAGTTTGTATTGGCCAAAATCAGAATCGTCAGGTCAGACTTTTTAAAGATCGATGATCAACCAGAAGACTGCAATTGGTGCACCCCTAATTTCTACCACAAAGCCCCAGTTAAACAAGCCCTTTTTGAGCTCAAAGTATGTTTGCTTAAGTAATACCTGACAACACGTCTTACTCTTGCAGATTCAACTGGGCCAATGAGTGCTGGCCACATTCATCCTCCTATGGGCAGCATGGTGGGCCACCCCTCAGTTATCAGCACATCCCGGCCCTTACCGTCCCCCATGTCAGGCCTGGGCTCACCGATGAATGGCCTGGCATCGCCTTACCCCGTCATCACATCATCTCTGGGATCACCTTCTGTACCTCTGCAGGCTGCCCCCAACATGAATTATGGACCTCTCAACAGCCCACAGGTGAGAAAATGTGTGGGTTTTGATGGTGGTATATTAAAGAAAACACATTTTCTTAAACCTTAAGTGGAATGTTTTATTTATGATCAAATGTTGTGCTATAGCCTCTTGGGTCCTATGTTTACTTTGGTAAACTATTCAAAGAAGCATTTGAAAATACCAGGAAACCTGTTTTTGAAAGGCTGACATGTTGAATGTAACTAAATCCAAGTGAGGTGAATTCAGTGTGACTTGCTGGAATACCTTGGCTTTACTCTCCTGCTTACCCTCCCAATGGCCTTTGAACTAAAGGTCATCTCTGCGATACTACTGTTACGCAAAGGGAAGCCCAATCCTACTTTGACCCTTTAATAGATAAGAGAAAGACAGGCAGGGGTAAAAAAGGCCCAGTTCTTTTTTCCCCACTTTTTCTGCTAATCTGGCTTAGCTTTTGTTATAGATGTAAAACCAGAACTCTGTGTGATTGTAAACTCCTTGTTCGGTGAGTGGCACTACTAGAAAGAGACAGCTAATGGAGATATCTCCTTTAGGTGATAAGCCAACATATATGATCAGCTGCATGTAAAGTAACAGAGGCTCATAAGCATGTGGTGTTTCAATTGCTGGATTGAGGCCAGCTGCAGGCCACAGCGGTCAGTGATGTACATTTCTTCACTCATGGTATGGATTTATTCTATAGGGACAGTATTTCTTGGCTTAGCATTCCTTTAAGGAACACATGTCACTGGCTTTTTCACTACTGAACTTTAGACTATGATTTATCTTATAATGAGAAGGGACGTAGTTATCATCATTTTGGTCAAATATTGTAATCTCATTGTTGCAAGATCTTTTGTTGGAGGTCATTCTCAGCTACTACCACATCAAACTGCAGCCCAATCATGATCCTTCCTTGGACAATACACATGCATACACCGCTGAATTCTTAGCATTCACACTTGGATTACCTGTTGTGAATTACAGTCACATCAGATCTTAGCTCATTATCTGTAAAACTGTCTGAGTTATTACTAGTTTTTTGTTTTTTAAGATAAGTAGAGTCCAGAGGTGTCGGAAGTATTCACATTCATTACTTATGTAGAAGTATAGATATTAGGGTTTAAAAAGATTTTTTGGAAGTAGAAGTATCAACTCAAGCTTCTTACTCAAATAAATGTGTAAATAAGTACTGGCTTTGCCTTTGAAACAAATGTTAATGAGTTGTAGATGTACGGCAAATGATTAGGACTCCCTGAAAGTTCAACGAAAATCTGTTCCGTGCTTTAATAGATATTTCGCTGACAGACAGGCAGAGTTTAATGTAATAGTTAATGGCAAAGTTTGAGAAATTCCCTGCAATCAGGTAGCACTTAAAATACGTGTTACGAATGACTAAGCGTTTTGAGCAGCAGGAGTGTTCGGTTTACATGCAAAGTCAATGGGGGACCCGTATTTAGGGGTCTCGCGGCGCGATTTGAAGCGTAAGGCGAGGTTTGAGCGTTTGACGTGCATGCAGCATGTCCAAAGCAGCCAACGCTCGGGTTAAAAACCTTTGCTGCTCAAAGCGCCGTGTCAACCAATCAGAGAGACTCTGCTCTGTAACGTAGTGGTGCATTTTTCCATGTGACAATTTCCTGAACGTTGCCCACTAACCTGAAACAGACGGAAAGGAACTCTTTAGCTAAAATCGACCGTCTGTAGTTGGTGTTCTGGCTGGAGATATCAGCACCGATGCAGGTCAGCGGCTCGTTAAACTGACCGCGTTGTTAAACCGAGTTCGGGACAAAAATAGTTCTGAAAGCGAGCCTCGTCAGCTCGCAGCTCCTGTGGTGAAACTCACCAAACAGAGCGCCTCAGAATTATCTGATGATTTAATTGTGAATTAACTGTCTGGTGAGCGCGGCGTTCGCTTGCTCTCAGTAAATAAAGCAAAGCCACTTTCTTTATTTCATCCATCATTAATCAGAGACCAGCAGAGAAAAACAGCAGAGGCTCTTCCCGATGCGCGTGACGCACGTCTATGTTCACACTGAAAGTGTCTGACTTTAAAAGAGCACAAGCAGCCAACTGCACTCGTCGAGCGCGTTTTGGATGCTCAAAACCCGTTTGGTCTGAATGTAACATAAGGTGCAACCACGTCAAGTTTTAACAAATTATCTGTAAAACTCACTGAGGTACATTTGTTTTTCTGTTTGCTACATTTGATTAGTTGTTGCAGCCATCATGAATGTGTTTTACTCCAAAAGTTAATAAGTTGTAGATGTACACCCACCCACTACACACAGAGTATAATTGAAATCTCTTCTGTCTACTGGCTGAAGAGCTATTTTGCCAACACACACACGCACCATCAAAAACATAACAGGGTTAAAATAGCTTCATCTTGAGTAATTCTTATAAACCCATTGCTATTTTTGAATATGTTGGTGGCGCTGTCTCTGTGTTTACTTGCATTTAAGGTTGCAACTAATGGGTAATTACATCAACAATTTGAGTCAATGATTATCTAAACGACCTCATTAATAATCTCAGTCCTCTGAAAACCCAACAGTCTGGATAAATGATTAATTCTTTCAGCTGTGTTTCATCACTATTACTAAAACTCCACTGTTTCCTTAACATATTTTTTTGGTTAAAAGATTTCCATAAGCCCAAAATATTTTATTTTTTATTATATTCTGTCCCTGTTTGGACCTAAATCTAAGCAATGCCAATAAATATTGTATGATGCATTAATAATCTATAGTGTTTGTACCCAGTTTTTATAGCAGCTTGTTGATAATCTAAAGCAGCATTCTTTCTGAACAACTGCTTTTTAAAAACTCTGTTTTTAGTTTATGTAACATTAATTATTTGTGACAGAGCGTACTACACGCTGCAGAGGATTTGCTGGTCACCCCTGACTCACCGATGAGCAAGTATAGAGCTGATGTTTCATTTAATCGTGATTATTACGCCTCTGGGGCATCCACAAAGGGAGAATACCATCGTATTTAGAGAAAACTAAAACCGAATTAAAAACAAAAAGAAAAATTCCTGTTTGTAATGTCTGATTTCAGTCGACCCTTAGAGGATAGGCAGAGTGCATGTTGTAAATAAGTGATAGGAAACACAAGAGGTGACTGGAGAAAAGAAGTTCTATACGTCACGCTGCAACAAAAACATGGGTCAGAGGGAGACATGTAGGTCATTCTTCCCTCCAGCTGTTTTGCAGATGTTTGCACACAAACAAACACAAATAAATGCATTAAAGGGAAGGAATTCATATTTTTAGCCAACTTTTTAAGTTTCAAACTAAGATCATCTTATAACGAGAAAAGACAGAGGTGCAGTTGTTTTGGTTGAACCTTGAAAATAATATTATGGGTAATGTGAGATGCAACACTCAGAGTACATGACTCTCATCTACAACTAGTGTTGTAGTCAAGACCACCTAACTCAAGACCAAGTCAAGACCAGAGTGTATCTAGACCGAGACAAGACCAAGACTTTTAGGGGCTGAACAAATAATCGAGACCAAGACCGA
>JARVJO010000227.1:16884788-16895253 GCA_031762555.1 Cynodonichthys magdalenae | reverse complement strand
TTGGCTGATTAGAAATTAAGTGTTAACGAGCAGTTGGACAGGTGTACCTAATAAAGTGGCCGGTGAGTGTATAAATCACTATTAAAAGTGCCATCTGCTGTTTGGTTTTAGAACTGCCGCACATGAGATTCCCCTCCTGCACCTCCCTCATCAACATAGATGACAGAACAGCATAGATATATGTATATAAATACATATATCTAAATATGTATGTGTGTATGCATGTATATATAAAATATGTATAAATGTATGTATATACAACAAGCATGACAAGACTCATACAGAGGTTTCAGCTCCTCCCACTCATGGAGCATGTGATCTCTTGCTGAGACACTCTCACGACAAAGTGTGTGGGCGGGAAGGGGAAAAGAAAATGTGATCAAGCAGAAGACAAAATGAAAAAAAAAAAAAAGAAGTGGGGAGGAGGGCTGTGGGGATATGTCATGAGACTACCGAATAGTTTTCACTTTCTTTGCACTTCCTCCACTCGCTCCACTCTGCTCTGTTCTGCTGCGCTCTGGGCCACCTCGGCTTCAACCCTCCGTTCTCCCTTCTGTCTTCCTGTCATCCTCAGATGAACTCTATGAACAGCGTTAGCAGCTCAGAGGACATCAAGCCCCCGCCGGGCCTGCAGCCTCTAGGAAACATCAACTACCAGTGTACGAGCCCGGGAGGGATGTCCAAACACATCTGTGCTATTTGTGGGGATCGCTCCTCAGGTAATGTGTGAGGAGGAGGATAGAGGAGAAAGATAGACCCACAGATATCCTCCAGTAACACACACACAATATCAGGCATGGTCTCAGGTTGTTTTCTTTCTGCAAAAAGATCTGATCTGCTGTCAGTGTATTTACAATAGCAACATATTTCCATTCAACACAAACACGTTCCTTAAAAGAGATTTAAAGGCCCCTCTGTGTGTTTGATTCTCCTTACGCTGCGAGATCAAGCAGGACTGATGTAGATCTCTGCTCCACAGGAAAGCACTACGGTGTGTACAGCTGCGAAGGCTGCAAAGGCTTCTTCAAGCGCACTGTTCGTAAAGATCTCACCTACACGTGTCGAGACAACAAAGAGTGCCTAATAGACAAACGCCAGCGGAACCGCTGCCAGTACTGTCGCTATCAGAAGTGCCTGGCCATGGGCATGAAGAGAGAAGGTAAATGTTAAGGTGTATGTAAAGTAAACTTTGGTCTAGGACATCTAGACGTGATGTTATTTTATTTGTAGTAACTTATGCGGGGTTTTATTTTTAAAACTTTGCCATTTTGGGTCTTTACAAATTACATAATTACTTTGTGAGGTTCCCATTATTAACAAAAGAAACATAAATTAGAGTCAAACTTTGTATAAATATTAGCTATTGCTGCTTAGATAAACCGGTCTTCATCAGTTGTACAAATAAAGTCCTGTATTCAAACCTACGTCAACATGAAGTAGCTCAGTGTATTCTGCTATTGTTTAATTATGACGGGTCATGAAATTATGCAAAACAATCAGTATTTTACTTTGGAACCCATCTTGGAACCCATATTAGGCTTCAACTCACAATTATTTCCATTAATCTATTCATGGTTTGAGCTTAAAGAAGACATATGCAAAACCCAATTTTTTAGACATTAAATACATTTTAATGAGTACTTGGAGTCTGTTTTGTTTCTCCCAGTGCTGCATAGATATCTTTATATCTTTATAATCTGTTTGGGTCAAATCAACCCGTTCGGTTTTCTTTATTTTCTTTGTTGTTTTCTGAACCTTTTTGTCAAATTATTTGCAATAGAACTTCTAAATAAGGTCTGGATTTACCAACTACATTTGGTGGTCTTCATCCTCCTCTGGCTCTGGGTCAGACTCCAACATTCAAAGCTGGATGGACAAGTCTTCTCTTGTGGACATCTTTTAATTAATTTGTAAATAAAATGTTTCTGCGCTTCTATATAGTCGTAAACCTCTCTAACAAAGTAGAATGGACTGGTCTGAAAGCTGGAGGGGGGCGGAGCGTGAAGCATTTTGTTTGGATTTAAAGAGACAGCCTCAAAACGAGTTAATCTGAAACACCTCAGAAAATGGGTGAAGGAGGGGCTTGTTTCTTTACAATGAGGAATTCAGACCAAAGCATTGCAGTTCCACTTTATATAGACCCCAACTTAATGATTTAAATGTGACAAAGAAGGCTTTAAAAGCAGCACTTTTAAGCTTCTGGTACCCCAAGGTGCTGCTAACCAGGTACTTGCTATAATATTTCTTCCCAAGAAGCTTTACAAAAAAGAAATAAAAAACAAAAATGTATTTTCTTTTTGCGCTAACCTAAGATCAGATTACATGAGTACGCATGGTTGTTGAAAATAATATTAAAAATAGTGAACAAATAACAGCTGGAAGGATTGAAAACTGTAAAATTAAGGTATTTTTTGTGAAAATTTTTGGCATAATAACAATAATCAATTACTTTTCCAATTAAATATTTTAACTACAGTTTTAGCTTCGATATATTTGAATCAAAAGCACAAACTGCTAGTGAGTGCAAGATTTGCAACACTTTGTAAAGTAACTAATTGTGTAATACAAATCATTTCATGAGTATCAAAATACAAATTTGATGGACCTTTTCGTGACATTGGGTCATTAAAGTTTGTCAGTTTCTTCCTGCAAATACGTACCAGATGAAAATGATAATATGAGAGATTGTTTACCTTTTCAAACCGCCAACAGTTTTATTAACTCAACAATTTTTTCTCATTTAAGTTGTCGTGTAATCTCTTGGTCTACAACCATCAAGCCTCTAAGAATGATTTATAACAGAGCAGTTTAGATCTTGGACAAAAAAAACATCACATCAAATCATTGTCATCTTATGAAACTTAGCATGATGAATTTTGAAAACTTTGTGAAATTCTCCAATTCAAAGTTCGTGTTAAATACTTAAGGCTCCTCAGGTGCTCAGTGATCTTTTGATATTAATACTTGACACTTGTCCTTATACAAATACAGAATAAACGAAGTGAAATAATGATTTTGAAGGAGGACATTTCAGCTTTACAATTTTACGCTTTAACCGCTCTTCCTGCCTCTGGTGAGAACACTTTTTTTTTTCTTTTAGACCAACTGTAGAGCAGAATCTCACCTTCAGTGATGTGAAAATCTACTGCTGCTCTCTGATGACACTTAGAAAAGGATGTCAAACATGCTGTGCCTGACCTGACGTGTCTGTATTTGTGTGTGCTCGTGTGTGTGCGCGTGCAGCTGTGCAGGAAGAGAGGCAGCGTGGGAAGGAACGTGGGGAGAATGAGGTGGAATCCACCAGCAGTTTTAACGAGGAAATGCCCGTGGACAAAATCCTGGACGCTGAGCTGGCCGTGGAGCCCAAAACAGAAACCTACAGCGATGGCAGTCCTGGAAACTCTGTAAGAATCTCACATCTCTAAGCTTAGCTAGATCATAACCGGAAAAACTATAACAGCAGTTTTTGCTTTTTTTAATTGAGAGCAGGTGTGAAGCTAAGGTCTGACAATATAAGGCAGCTGTTCCAAAACGTTTTAGCTTTTGATCGACAAAATAAATGTTGCAGAGATTCGTGACCCCAACTGTTGCTGGTTGAAGTAAACAAACATTACTAATAAACCTTTTGCCAAATGAAGTTATCATTATTCATCCATTTATGATCACTGCTTTTATGTCTCTGTAACAGGTAAAGGGATAGTCGAGGCATTTTTGGTGTGATCTGTCAAATCACCAGTAATAAGACTGTGAATCTGTCAGTCAGCTGGGAGCAGAGTAAACTTTAGGTCTGAGTGATGCGTTCACCACCATCAGCAAACACACAGTCTGTTTACCGTATGCTCAGCACACATACGTTAACGTGGTAACAAGGACATTGTTCAGCTGAGAAAAAAGCAACAAACTTATCAAACGGTGTCATGCAGAACTGCAGAGGTTTAATGTTTGTTAATCCTTCACACCAGGATTTTATTTTTGACGAAGAGTTGAAAATAGGCCTGAAAAATGATTTGAAAAAATATCTTTTTCTATACTCTGTGCTGTCAAACTTGCTCTTAAAGTGATAGTTCAGCTCTTTTAAAGTGTGGTTCTGTGAAAAGATTTGTTCTGTTGTAGATACAAAATTGGTGGCAGTGTAACAGTTTATAAAAGAAAAACGTCTAAATGACCCATTATGAAATGTTTGGAATCAGAGTTGTTTTAACGGGATCTACTAGTTGTAACGTTAGATATTATTTAATAATCATTTAATTCATTTATAAAAAGAACATTTAAAAAAATACTGTTAGTTTTCATGAGTTAAAAAGATATATTGTCACACAGATGTTGCCATGTTATTTACACTGTAAAGCATTTTGGATAAATGATGATGCTTACTGTATTCTTCCAGGTCAAGCTCTTTTCAGCTGGAATGGTAATTTTGGACAATGAAGTCTGACATTCAGCCCTTTTAAATTTAACTAAAGCGCATTGACAGAGAGGTGAATGTAGAAATGACTCAGCCTGAAACTGAAAAAGAATGATGAAGGACAATAGAGCTGTGTCATGGAAGGAGAACCTCAACTTTGGCCTTTTAGCTTTCACTTTAGCTTCCGAGCTAATACGTATAGCTCCAGAGCTAATATGGTATATGGAGATGTATGATGTCATCTCTTAAGCTAATATATATATGGCAATATATGGTGTTAGATAGTTACCAAGTTAATACATATGAAAATTATGGTGTTAGCTCCCAAGCTAATATATGTGTGTGCAGAACATAGAAACTGATACAAAATACAGATATATTGTCACTCATTACAGTTTGTTAGCCTTGATTCTTTGTGTTTCAATCTCAACTGTAAGCAATCATCATCATCATCCCCAGAATGCATTGTATCATTAAAAGAATAGTTGACATGCTTAAGTGAAAAATGTAATAAGCAATAATATAATTTCATGTGTTGCAAACTAACAACCTTTAGAAGACTACAGAAATAGCGTATAAAGGCAAACGTGCAAATAGCCTGAGATCCCTTTAGGATGGCAGAAATCCACTTTGGTCTTAGACCTGCTCAGACTCCTCAGTTTGATCAGAATTCAAAGCTTTCTGCTGCAGGTAAGATATTACCTGTTCATAACCTTTTCTACAAAACTAACCATCTATTTAACATTTCCAGTTAAATCTAAGCGCAGCAGACATTGATTTGCTGGTTTATTTGGTTACACAGCAAAACTGATAGTCTGTCTCTGTCATTTGTGAGGCATTTGTCACTCTGCATGTGAAATTCAAGACTGCTTGAACTTTTACAAAGTCAAAAGAAGAAACTGGTGGTTTTACAAAGCCCCACCCCTCCATCCCACGATTTAGCCACAACTGCACCTGCTCTCTGAATGTAAATGTCAAAGAAAGAGCTCACGAGCACAGTTATTTACAGAATTGTTTGTTCCTCTTCAGACAAACGACCCCGTCACCAATATCTGCCAAGCAGCAGACAAACAGCTCTTCACCTTGGTGGAGTGGGCCAAAAGAATCCCCCATTTCTCTGAACTCCCTCTGGACGACCAGGTTATCCTCCTACGAGCAGGTGGGCACATGCAGACCCAGATTTCATATGTTTGGATTTCTTTGGATCAATTGTTCATTTCCAGGCAGCACATCTATTTTAGTTTTTTGAAATTTCGCTCAACACATTTTTTGCCATCTCATTAAATAGAGCAGCAAAACCAAATATATCTGGTCTATTTGCCAAGTCCCAGCAGTGCGGTTTGCAGCAGCAACTCTCGCACTGGTTTTTGCTGGTTTCACTCTCGTGCCTGGTTAAGGAAGTCACAAACAGGATCTAATAAAAGTCTTTAAACCAACACACAAAAAACTGATTTTAGAAATGAAAGGGTAATGCATAATGTCTGCCACCTTTCATTGATTTTCTTTGAAATCCATTCATGAGTTTATTCATATTTTATTTCTTTTTGTTTTTATCACATTTTTTTATTGCCTCAGTGGCAGCCAGGGGATAAACATGAAATACAAAATTCTGTAAATATGTTTTTTTTGTTTTCAATGCATCCAGGATGGAACGAGCTGCTCATCGCTTCTTTCTCGCATCGCTCAGTCACGGTTAAAGACGGCATCCTGTTGGCTACGGGTCTTCACGTCCACAGAAGCAGTGCCCACAGTGCTGGAGTGGGGTCCATCTTTGACAGGTAGGAAATACTGGGGAGGGGGACTGCTAACCACACGCACCATGGAAGTTGAGCGTACACTGCCACCTTCTGTTGGTCGCAGGTAGTGAGATGGAGGGAAGAAATCGAGCATCAGTTGTAGCAATTATTCTTATACAATCAATAAAACCTGCATGATCTGATATTATTATTTTATTAGGTTACGTTTAAAATGCAAATATAAAAAAAGGATTTAAAAGCATGATGTATTTACTTAAAGAGGGAAGTTATTTAGTTGATTAGTTCCTGTTAATGTGCTGTTAATCTTGATTTCCTGCAGGGTTCTGACAGAATTGGTGTCTAAAATGAAAGACATGCAGATGGATAAAACAGAACTTGGCTGCCTGCGGGCCATAGTCCTCTTCAACCCAGGTGGGTCTTGGCTGCACATGGTATTTATGCCTAATCTTAGATGATTGCTTTGAAATCTGAGAAGAGTACTTTTATCTTTAGTAAAAATAGTGATGTTAATCTGAACTTGTGTTTGACTTTGCATCAGATGCAAAAGGTTTGTCGAACCCATCAGAGGTAGAGGCACTGAGAGAAAAAGTCTACGCTTCGCTGGAGTCATACACTAAACAAAAGTACCCAGACCAGCCTGGCAGGTATGAAATGCAAAACATTACAGCATTAATGTGCAATAAACACCACTATAAACAAAGACAACAGTTTACAGCATTTCACTAACCAGATCTCACACAAAAACAGCACCTGAGTATGGAGGACCAAAACTGACAAAAAATTAAAATAAAAGCAGAAATATAAATGGACCAAAAAATCAATAAATATACTTAAAATCCACCAATTAATTAAAAAAACACTTTATCTTATGTTTTATAATTTAATTGACCAACATATTTATTTTTCCATCTTAGTTCAAACAAATATATATTTTAGCATTTTAGTCTGAGAAAGTTTTTATTAGATGTACATCTGCAGCTGATTAACTTCTGAAGTCTACCTGATTTATGGTGGTTGTGCAGCTTATCAACTTTAGCAAACAAAAAATGGCCATAACTAAGTAAATTTGGCAGATGTTTGAAAGGAATTTGATGTGGCATCAGCTGAAAGTTATCCTCAAAACATACTTTTAATGCACAATATTCTATGCGACCATACATAACACATTCACAATGTTTGATTAAAACAGTTATTACTCTGTTTTTCCACAGCATCAGATGATCTTAGATTAACACTTTGTTATAAAAAGCTGTGGTTGACGTGCATTCCTTCAAGAAATAAATGTGAAAAGTAAAATACACCATCACAGCTCTTTGCAGTTAGAAACTAAAACGAAAGAGAAAACATCAGTTCAGTAAGCCCAACATAGTCAAGTTATGTAAAAAAAAGAGATTTTAATTGTTTATATATTTTTTATCACATGATATTTACACCTGTGTCTTCACATACAGTCATTACAATATATTAAAAAATGACTTTATATGACAAATACATTATATAGAGGTCACTGTGTGCTGGTAGGTTTATGAAAAAAAAAAACCTCTCTTGTGATTTGCAGGTTTGCCAAACTGCTGCTCCGCCTCCCGGCTCTGCGCTCCATCGGCCTCAAGTGTCTGGAGCATCTGTTCTTCTTCAAGCTGATCGGGGACACGCCCATCGACACCTTCCTGATGGAGATGCTGGAGGCGCCGCATCAGATCACATGACACGCAGTTGCCCCACCCACTTGTATATACACCCCCACACACTGTGAGCGTCATGGAGCCCGACTAAAGAGACTTGATTGACATTGTAAAAGAACATATTTTCTACCAAGAGCAACAGAATATTTGAAAATAGAAAGTAATATTTTGTGGTTGTGGGGAACATTGCACTGTCCAAACAAATTCTGCTAGAGTTCTTAAAAGATTTTGTAAATAGATAATTTTCTGGTAATTGTTTTTAAAGGCAACCCGTTATACATGAAAGGAATCATGAGGAAAAACAAAACAAAAAAAAACATCCCTGCATTTCATAAAAAATACATTTATTAATTCTTACTGAATAAAGTTATTTAAAATGTAAGTAAAATGATTGTGTGTTTGTTTTATTATTATAATTTAAAATTAAAAGGTGAGCAGAGTTTGTTTCATCCTTTTGGTTTTTACTTTTTGTCCACCAGAGGGCACTAAAACATCATAATTCAGTGTTCTGATATTTAGCACCTAGCTGCAGAAGTTTATTATTTTATTAATTTCTAACTGCTATAACAATCATTGTTAAAATATGCTATTTTTTATTTATTAAGATATCTTCTCCTTTTTTTTAAATAATTGGTGCATTTTAAGTGTATTTATTTCACACCCCACTGTAGGATCCTGACTCCATTTTTTGAAAGCAGAGCTAAAACTAATAAAAAAACAAACATGTCTTTGCAGTATGAAGTACATTCAGAGGTTTAAGCTGGTTACTGTCATTGAAAGAAAATATATAAAAAAAAGTAACGAGAGACAAATGCCAAATTACGAGACAAAACTAAGTTTATAGAGATATTAAATGTCAAATAGATTTCTTCTTCTCATTCTGTGTAGTGATGACGGATGCTGACCACTGTTTTATAAATAAACAACAAACAGGATAGAGAATTATTTCCTGACTCATAACTACATAAATTTGTAGTAAAGCTTCCCTTTAATTGAAAAATTAGGCCCTAATCATGCCAATCAATTGTCTCCAAATGCATTTCATTTCATTTGTCATTCATTTGCAGACTCAAAAATCTGCAAACCGAGTAACATAATTCAGCAGAAATGCTGGAAAACCCTGGGTCCCAGGATTCAAAGAAGTCTGGTTCTGATCCAGCAGCCTTGGCAGCTGCTTTTTCTGACTTTAGGCAAAACCTTGTTCAGAGCTACAAGGTGCAGGTTCATAAAACTCTAAACTCCCTAAATGTGCCGGTTGGTTGGTTTGATCTTGGCTTCTCTTACCAACGTGCCAAAGTGGTTTTTTTTATTTTTTTTATCCCGATCTGCATATTGGTGTTTGTGCATGTTAGTGGGTGAATGTGACTTTGAGTGAGTAAGACAAGAAAAGTGCTGGATAAATGCAATTTATTTATAATTTTATACTGTATCACAGGGCTATTAGACTAAATTACTCAGGGGGCCACAGTTACCCATAGCCAACAGCTCAGAGGCTGGACATCACGGGGGGCATTGCCAGATAATCATAGGGAAATCCCTGTATTATGTAAAACAGGTATCAAACTCATTTTCACTGAGGGCCACATGAGCATTATGGTGGCCCTCAAAGGGCCAGTTGTAATTGACTTCAACGTTTTGTGTTTAACTTTGTCTAAATGCTAAATGTCATGTTATCTTGTTGCTACAACTGAGCACTGCTAATAAACAATAACTGAGCTCTACGTGGTATTTCGTGCATAGAAACAGAGTTTTCACTAAATGTGAAATAAATAATACAGAAATATTGTTAAAAGTAAAAGAGAGTTTTACTCACTGTTGAGTTGTGTTAAGTAGCTGCCATCTTGAATTCTTAACTGTGCACACATGAGAAGAAGTATTGTTATCTTTTACTTTTTAAATGTTTTTACTTTGTTGAATTGAATTAGAGATTCAAAATTTACAATTGATTAAAAGCATTTTTTGTATTAAAGTAATTTAAAAAAAAAGAAATATTCAAAAAGTTATATATTTTTGTGGAAGGGGGCACATTGGCGAGCCAGAGAGAAGTCACACCTGGGCCAGATGTAGCCTGGGGGGCTGCCAGTTGAAAAGCTCTGCTGTTACTGAAAATATGAGTAACTTTCCATCCCTGTTCCTGCAACTCTTCTGTTCAACTTGTGGGAAAAAAGGTACAGTTTGACTTTTTTTTTCTCTTTTTTGTGTGTCTGAATATTGTCTTTTTGGTCTTAAAAGAGACATTCCCAAACTTTTAGTGTGCTCAGTTAGTGTTCGTACTGCAGCCTTACACAGATCAGACTGATGGGTCCATTAGAAAAGTGCTTACCCACTCCTCCCCCTCTGATGTCATGATTGACCCACGGTTTATTATGATGTATGGAAAACACTACGATACAATGAGGTGCTTTATTTTTATTCTTACATTTTTGAACATTTTATTTGGACAAATCAGTCTGAGATTGTGACAAGTTTGTGGGGACCCAATCATGTTTAAAAGGACATTATGACCTGCGGTCCGCTTGTTGAGAAATAATGGCCAACTAAAGAAATTTCTATCTATCTATCTATCTATCTATCTATCTATCTATCTATCTATCTATCTATCTATCTATCTATCTATCTAT
>JARVJO010000227.1:16872994-16884688 GCA_031762555.1 Cynodonichthys magdalenae | reverse complement strand
AGCTGCCTCATCTGACAGAGAATCAGAGACAACAGCAGGAAGGTTGTTGTGAATTTTATCTCTAATTAAAATAATTTATACAATTTATACAATACGTCTTACCACTAAATGTCAGCCGTCTTTACTGCACAAAATATAATTTACTTTACTTGTTTTCAGATTAAAGCAGTTTTAGAAACTCTGGTAACTTTGCATGAGAGACTAATTAAATGAAACAGAAGCGAACTGATGTCTGCAGCCCTTATAAGAGTCTGTAAAAGACTTCTACATTTAAAGCTATTGAAGAAATTAATTTTGTTTAGTACTGATTCTTTAAAAAGCACTACACATACTGTTTCTTTTTCTAGGTTAGTTAGGATGTTTTGATAACCTATTTTGTGTAATTATCTATTTTTAAGAATAAACTGTGAATTATTTGATGTACACTCCGTTTTGAGTGGCTTATGTCATGGTCACCCAAAGCAGAATGTGCTGTTAGTTAAAACACGACTAAGGATATTTACAACACATTTAATTGACCAGCAGCCGGCAGGAAATTTATTTGAGGATCTGGTCACTTGATTAGGGAGACTGCCCCCACTGGTGTAATGTTTTGAAGGCGAGATCAGATCCTGAAATCTGATGAGATCGCAAAAACCTCGACTGAATAAACTGTATTTTTTGTCCAGCTAGCTGGTGTTTTATGAACTTCTTACATGCATCTTACATGTTTATTTGGTATTTATATCTGATTTTTAACATGCACTAGAGTAATTAAACACTTTCTTTTCGCTCTTTAATTTAATTGAACTAATAACTTATAGAAAAAGTAACAAACACACAAAAGTCAAAAAGTCACATTTGTTGCATGAATATAATCAGTGGGCAACACAGGGGTCTCTGTCTGTTCTACCCTGAGATCCCTCCAGTTTTCATCATCTCTGACAGGCCCTGATGTGTCCCGTGGCTCGATGTGATGTCATATCTTTCTCTAAAATCCCCTTTTTTTGTGCTGTAAATCTCTTGAGCCTTGTTTAAATCTTAAATTCTTTGTGCACATCTTATTTCATCAGATTCTGTCTTCTTAGACAATCACTGTTCAAGGACTTCTGAGGAACTCAGCAGCTACTACACCCAGCTACTGCTTGTTTACATTTCAGCAGTACCTCTTCATCACTTGTCTCCTTCAGACTCCATTAATTCCCCACTCATTAGGTTTTAGTCAAGACATGGATCCATTCCTACAATTATAATTTGCCTTATTACTTCTGTTGACTTTTTCTACTCTATGCAAAGTCAGTTTGTCTCAACTTAGCTAAAAAAAATATTGGACTCTGCTGCCAATTCCCTGCTCTGAGATGCAATATCTTTTCCACCTTTGTAATTCAGAATGACTTAAAACCTAACTCATTTTCTGTTCTAAAATTCATAAGAATCAACTTAAAAAATAATAATTTCAGGTGACATACTGTGTCTTTGAGAGGAATGTGACACTGCAAGCACAGAGACACCCTCCTCTCCTGTCCTTGTTTGACAACAACCAGACACTGTCTGGAAATCTGGGAGGAATTAGAAAGAGACAATAAAAGGCGGTCAGGCAGGCATGTGCCAAAAAATACTGGAGAGTTATTGAGCATCAGTCTGAAGGTGGAGTAAGGCTGTTTCACCTTCAGAAAGTGGAGTTTTTTACGTCCTGACTACAAAAATTGGAAAGATAACGGTAGATAGATGGGTAGACAGACAGACACACCTCAACTGCTGCTTTGCCAGCAACATTTTGCCAAAACTATTTCTATACGCAAAATGTGCATTTTAGCTGCAATGCTCAATTAAGTAATCATGATGTAATTTTACATGGTTGTCCCTGCCTGTGTAAGTAAATGAGAGAATGACCAATAAACATAGTTAGATCAATTCTGGCTACCCCATCGCTGCCTTATGGGTCATAAAACAGCAAGTGTGAGGTCTAGACATACATGTCGGAGATGTAAAATAAATTAGACACTGACATTTTGAAAATGCCCATGAGATTTTCTCTATACATTTATACACATGCAAAACGGGGAAATGTGTAATTTTGCAGCTCGAAACCCAGGAGGAGATCTACAGAAAATAAACTGAGCCTAAAATTTGTTGCTATTTTGTGTTTTGGTATAAATGTTGCAAGAAATGAAAGTGGGAGTCTTAAATTAATAGAAAATATTTATGATGCTTGTTTTAGTTGTCGTATCTTTGTTTAATCACTTATTAGTTTGTACACTTCAGTTAGTCTGGGTTACACATCTCTTCAATTCAATTCAATTCAGTTTATTTATATAGCGCCAAGTCACAACATACGTTGTCTCAGGGCACTGTACTTGAAAACAGAACAATCTAAAGAAGAAGCCAGCAGTTTGTGTTGAATCACTTCATCACAGTCTCCCATCCTGAGCAAACAGTGGAGAGGAAAAACTCCCTATTAGCAGGAAGAAACCTCCAGCAGAACCAGGCTCAGGACAGACGGCCATCTGCCTCGACAGGCTGGGTTTGGGGACAGGAAAGAGACACACTTCTACAGATATTTTGTGGGTCCAGACCTGGAAAGTTGGCAAACCTCTGTCTTAAATTTTATTACACCTGACACATTTGGTCCGCTTTTAACGGACAAGAGTTTGTTTGTGCTGTTGGTCCAGACCTTAAATGCAGGTGTGACTAGATTCATGCAAACCCTGGTGCAGACCAAACAACTGAACCGACACTGATTTTTTAAAATTATTTTTTATTTGCTTAATAAATACACTGACGTGATACAACTTAGTACATGTTTGATTGCTTTTTGAGATATGTCTATTTTGGAGTTGTAGCCCCCCTGGAGAAAATCCATCAGCAGCCACAGGAATACACCCTTGCAGTACTTCCTTTTATTAAGATCCAACCACCATGAGTTATCTGGATTTATAGTCCACTTGTTTTTATGTCAGAAAACACAACAGGAAAAAGTAACTTTTTTTGGATGGTAAACATGTCAAAATATTCCCCTTTATCAACATCTTTCCTGAATCTTCACGTATGAGGCGGAATAATAAAGCAGAGAACTTCCTATACTTTAGGGCCTTTGTGGCTTAATGTGCTGACAGATGAATTTTGGCTTCTGGAGAACAGGAACATGCTGACTGCCATGCAACTGCATCTTGCAGCTCTGAGAGGCAGTGAAGTCTATCACTTACACAAGTGACACTTCAGTATCTCATCATCCACTACTTTGGGGTACAAAATGAACAGTTGAATGCAAAAGCAAAAAAATAAATGAATTTATTTTACACATGATGAACTGTGTGGGAAGGAAAGTTTTGCATCTACAGATGCTGCTGTATCTGTAAATGACTATAAGATGTATCTAAATGTCCAGAAATTGAGGTAAATACTGTGAATTAACAAGTTTTACAGCATACATGACATACAGTATGATGTGTTTCTGCTTCATATTGCACAGTATATCGTTAATGTGGGTTAAAATTGGGAAATTGACAATGTAAAATGTTGTAAGCTAATTAGAATAATCATTTTGTTCATTTAGTTAATATAGTGTTTAGTTTTGTATATATGTATTAGTCACACACTTCTACTGTAAGCTAAAATGTCTAAATGTCAGTCTTTGTCAGTGTCATGGTCTCACCCAACATTTTTTGCAGATGGTGTTACTGAACCATTTGGTAATTGTACACAGTTTTTGGCTATCAATACCTTCTATAATGTCTAACAATTAAAGCCATACAATGTTTTTTTGAGGTTCAAGTCTTTGATCCCCCCGCAAGTAGTTTCAAATTCAAATGTATTAGTCACATGCATAGTGATACACAGTATAACTTGTAGTGAAATGCTTTGCACTAAAGTCTGCACACACAAACTCTAAATTAACATTCTCACTGAATTAAATGTCTAAAAACTAAATTTGCAAATTACAAATAAAACACAGCGCCAAATATAAAAAGATTAAAATGTTTAATGTCAAAAAATAATCAAAAAGAAGAATATAAATAACATAAACAAAATATAAACATCAAACTGGAATAAAAATGTAAACACAGTACTAGAAATGTAGAGAGTGATACTATAAGTTCCAGTTATCCAAAATGACAGATAGTAACAGATAGTAACACTGCCTCTCGAGTGTTTGTATAAGAGTGTAAAAAAAGGTATAAAAAGTTAAAATGATTAATGCATCTTACACTTTTAGTCTCTGTCTCCATTTAACACACTGATGGTTTGTGGGAAGAAGCTCCCCCTCATTCTCTCCGTATTAGCCCTTAGGATCCTGAAGCGCTTCCCTGAGGGTAACAGAGAGAACAGTCTGTTGTTTGGATGACTAAGGTCTTTCACAATCTTCCTGGCCCTGGTCCGGCACTTCTTCTTTTAGATAGTTTGCTCAGGAAGCTCCATCCTAGTGACACACTCTGCTGAACGTCTCACTCTTTGAATCACCTGCTTGTCCTTCTTGGTGCTGTTCCCAAACTATGCTGTGATGTTCCCTGTGAGGATGCTCTCGATGGTGCTGCCCACTCTCCACCAACTTCCTTTTGGTCCTCCTTACTGTTCTCACCTTCTTTTACACCTAAGGCTCCTTTGAACCTGCAAAAAGACAAAAATCAAGCACCAGATCATTATCAAAAAATACTGTATCTAACAATTTGAAATGTCTTCTAATTCACCAGTAACTCCTGTTCTTTCTTTTCATAGACTTCTGACATCCATAAAAATTGACCATTCCTTGTCTCCATCTCTGTCTTTAGCTGCTTATCCATAGTCGGCTCACAGAGGCAACAGATCCAGGAGAAAAACCCAGACATCCCTCTCCCCAGTGACCATTTCCTGCTTTTTCTGGCAGACCCTGAGGCATTCCCAGGCCAGAATGGATACATAATCCCTCCAGCGAGTCCTGGGTCTTCCCGGGGACATGCCCAGAACACCTCTAAATGAAGTTGTCCAGGAGGCATCTTAATCAGATGCTCTTTCAATGTGGATGAGCAGTGGCTCTACTCCTAGCACCTCCCTCCTTTGTACCAAGAATGTGGACACAGCTCTTGCTTTTGTAATAAAGGGACTAGATCATTCTTAACCCTCACAACCCAGATGCTCCATACTCCCATAACATGCCCAACAGAATGCCTCAAGGAACACAGTCATAAGCCTTCTCCAGGTCTACAAAACACATGTAGACCAGGCAGTCAAACTCCCATGACCCCCTTAGCAACTCTGTAAGGGTAAGGTTTCCTGATGTGGTTGCTGTTACATTTGATCAAGGATTTTGAATCGCTCTTAGTCTGTCCCCTCCCTTGAGGCCTGTTTGCCATGGAAGACCCTACCAGATGCTAATGCCCCAGACAGCATAGCTCCGAGGATCACAGGGGTTCTCAAACCCATCCACCACGTTAAGGTGAAAATTCTGTAGAGGGGTTTTCCTTGTGCTGTAAAAATAACATTTCATGTTGTTCTATCTCTGTAACAATCATGACAGATGAAAGTTCTATCTGTGGGTCATTGACAGACAAAATATGACAAATCAATTTTTGGTGAGCCAGCCTTGTTTAGGTAGTTTTTATGACAGACTCCTTTCATGGTTCTAGTAAACAAAGTTAAATTAAACTCTGAGATTATATCAATGAGATTTTGGAAGACCACTTATTTCAACTGGTTTTACCATTCTCAAATATTTAGGAACTGATCATATTCTAATGTCATTTTATCATGTCACAAACCCATTGGCCTGTGATATTAAAAATCCAACCCAAAATGAAAAATTATTGTGCAACTCTTCTGCTAATGCAACATGTCATTTAATTCAGTTATTTGGTTTTCAAGCACCTACAGGTTATTTTCATTAAAGCACCAACAAGACTTTCTAAGCTTATTAAAGATCCCCCTCATCATCTGTATGTGGCTACACTCTTTGTGGAGTATTGCAATAAATTGATGGTAAAACCAAGGTCTTGGAGGAGTAATCCCCATCTGTTCCATATGGCTTTGGCCTCCCTCCCTGACTTGAATATTTCCTCGCAGTCCTGACTGTCCTTGCTTTCCTGTTTCATTTCTATCTAATGTGTAATTGCAGTGTGTGCCCTGCCACCTGAGACTCCCTTTAACCTCCCAGAAAACAAGAGAAGAGTGAAAGGATGAGGATGAGATTCCTTCACCATAAAATCAGCTCATTGAAAAAGTAGGTCACTGAGCCGGCTGGTACTTTAGTGATAATAGCTAAAATTCAACTGCCATTATTGTAGTTTTCCAATTAACGTGTATTTGAAACTATATTGAGGAACAGGGTTTCTGCTTTAAGGCTGTTTCATTTAAAGGATCTAGGATGACCCAGTTTCCAAACACAGGGACAGTATTGTTAAAAAAGATTAACTCTTACTCACTTGAAAACTGTATGAAAACAAATTTAACTTAAATCTAACACAATAGTTTTAGTTCACTGCTTAAATATTTGTTTGATGCTGTAAATATGTAAAATTACCCATTGGAAATTTTGTGTATTTTTCCTACATGAAACGTGGGAATTTAAGTTGTAAGTTTTAGCAAAGCCCGTAACATCAATTAAATGTGAAATGGTGATGATGTCTGGTTACTCGGGTGGCAGTGCAATAAAACATTGTATTTGTATCGTATAGACATGTTGTATGATAATTGCCATGATTACATATGTGACCATGTTTTCATGTAATTTACAAATATAATAAAACAGGAGTAAGAATACAAATAGACCGAGATAGCAGATACAAGCAGCCAAAATGACTTTCTTCCACAGGGTGTATGGGCTCTCTCTTAGACATAGGGTGAGAAGCTTGGTCATCCAGGAAGGACTCAGAGTAGAGCTGCTGCTCCTCCACATCAAGAGGAGCCAGTTGAGGTGGCTCGGGCATCTGGTTAGGATGCCTCCTGGACGCCTCCCTGGTGAGGTGTTCTGGGCACGTCCCACTGGGAGGAGAACCAGGACAGGCTGGAGGGACTAGGTTTCTCAGCTGGCCTGGGAATACCTTGGGGTTTCCCCAGAGGAGCTGGCCCAAGTAGCTGGGAAGAGGGAAGTCTGGGTCTCTTGGTTTAACCCGGATTTACACTAGATACGACTCGGCTGCAGTGCGCAGTTGTTCGTTTGTACCCCAATTTATACAAGCTCAGCTCCACTCCAGTGTGAAGCACAGAGGATGGAGCATGTGCAGGAAGGAGATCGCACAATAAATCCAATGATAATTGTGGCAGTCAGAGCAAAATTAATTCTGTGAAAAACAAACTCCAAACACAGCTGAAAACACAGATATAAATGCTTTTGATATCTATATTTGAAAATGTATTGCTGTCATCTTTTTGAAACTTTTGATTTCAAAATAAAATCCACGTGTATCATGTGTGTACACATATGCTTCCTGCTACATGTTGCCATCTGCTTTCCAAACAGAACGATACATTCTGACAGCATTTGCGTAGAAATATATCTATATATTTATTAATGTAGCTAGGATTTCGGCAAAATTAGTCTGCCTGTGGTGACTTATTCTGAAAAAACAGATGTTGTGCTTGTTCCGCTTCCTGTTGGTGCAACATGATTTTTGTAGATTGATTCAGGAGCAGCTCCGGCATCTGGTAAAAATAGGATCAGATCTAATTTTGGCAGATTACCGTCCGCTCACTGTTGCCGTGTGAAGCCAGTGTAAATACTCTCATTGAATATAATGGCTGCATTTTTGCTGCGGAGGTCAGGCCACAGCGGAGCTGAGACACATCTAGTGTAAATTAGGGGTTAGGCTGCTGCCCCCACGACCTGATCCTGGATAAGAGGAAAAAATGGATGGATGGATGGATGGATGGATGGATGGATGAAGAAGTCAGAGGTGTGATTGAGTCACATGACAGTTTGGGTTTCACTCTTGTTATTCAACAGAACTGACCACCTCTTACCTTACAGACAATATTAAAAGATCTTTAGATGATGGCAAAGTTGTTGGTGCAGTGTTCCTAGATATGAAAAATGCCTTTGATACAGTGAATCATGACATGTTCCAACATAAACTTTGTAAATATAACTTTTCCCAGTTAGCTATTAATTGGTTTAGCTCATATCTAAAAAATAGACAACAGAGTGTTTAAGTTAATTGAATGAAATCTAGCCTTCAAAACTGCATGATGGGAGTTCCGCAGGGTTTCATCTTAGGTCTACTGCTTTTTAAAATATACATAAATGATTTACTGAACAGTTGTAAATATGCCAAATGTCAGATGCATGCAGATGGCACTATTGTATATGTATCTGCATAGACTCAGGCAACAGGCAGCAGAGCTACTGAACAGGGAGATGGGAGTGTGTCAGTGGTTTAAGAATCACTGTGTCATGTTAGGTGGGAGTTTTCTGACCCACATGCAGAACCAGGCTAATACACAAGGTGAATGAGAAGAGGATTTATTTGCAATATAAAGAAGGGAGGTAGGATGATTCTGGCCAGAACAGCCCACTGACAGTGTCTGAAACAGGAGATAATTATTAGGATGGGTGGCAGTGGTGACAAGGGACTCATAGTCAGCTCATAGTCTTCTCACAAATGTGCTTACAGCAACAAAGATGGTGTTGAACTGAGGTGACTGATATTTCTTGTTCCTCAGACGGGAAGAGGGGAGGTTGGTAACCCAATGATGACTTGAAGGGAAAGAAGCCAGTTGCAGATGATGTATGACTGTTGTGAGCTTATTCAATCCAGGGTAACTGGGAACTCCAGGTGGAAGGGTTGCACGAATAAAGGCAGTGTAAAGCTGCCTCAACTTCCTGATTCAAATATTCTGTCTGACTATTAGTCTGAGGGTGAAAACCAGAACTGAGTGAGACCTTAGCTCCAAGTGCTGCACTAAACTTCCTCCATACTCTGGAAGTAAACTGGAGTCCCCGATCCGAGAGGATCTTCTGAGGGATACCATGGAGACAGAAAACATGCTTGATGAGGAGTTGGGCGGTCTCAAACGATGACGTCAGTTTTCTTATGGGAACAAGGTGGCAGGCCTTTGAGAATCAATTAATGATGACAAGAATGATAGAAAAACCCTTGGATGGAGGCAAGCCGGTAACACAGTCCAGGGCAATATGGAACCATGGACACTTGGGCACTAGTATAGGCTGAAGAAGCCCACTGGGAGGCTGATTGCCATATTTGTGTCCAAAATAAGACTCGCAGACAAAAACATGTTCTTTGACATATTTGTTCAAAGATGGCCACCAAAATGCACATCATAGGAGACCTATGGTTCTGCTTATTCCTGGATGACAGGAGAATTTAGCTGTGTGCGCCCAATTGATGGCACAAGAACAGTCTGATGTGGGGACATGGGTGCGATTGTGGGGTCCTATGCCTGGATCAGGTTCTTGTTGCTGGGCTGTATGGACAAGGTGTAGAATGTCCCAAGTTATGGCCCCCAAAATACATGATGATGGAACAATAGTACTTATAGTGGGTTCACTGTCCTGGGAGAAATGACTGGAAAGGGCATCAGGCTTGGTATTCTTTGAGCCAGGTTTGTAAGAAATTATGAAGTTGAAATGCGTGAAGAAAAGGGACCAACAGGACTGCCTTGGGTTTAGCCTCTTGGAGATAGGATAAGTTCTTGTGATTGGTCAAAATATCAATGGGTATATCTGCTCCCTCAAGCCAGTGGTGCCACTTTTCTAAAGCTAACTTTATTGCTAAGAGTCCTCTGTCCCCCACATTAAAGTTTCTTTCGGGGGGTAAGGTGTCATGAATAAAAGGCACAGGGATGAAGTTTGTTACCCTCACTGAAGAACCCCTGAATCGGAGGCATCTACCTCCAAAATGAATTGTTTGGAGGGATCTTGTTGAACTAACACAGGAGCCTTAGAGAACTTTTCTTTAAGTTCTTGAAAGGCTCTGTCTACCAAAGGAGTCCAGATGAATTGTCTCTTGGTGGAAGTAAGGCTGGTTAGAGGGGTTGCTGTTTGACTGTAGTTTCTTATGAATCGCTGATAGAAATATTCAAATCCCCCCAGCATTACCTCTAGTTCCTCTGTCTAGGCCCACCTGTCTAAAATCAGTCGTAAAAGTAACTCAAATCTATAATCTAAAAAAAGCCTCAGTAAGGTATAATTTCACAGTTGGGTTCACTCTTGCATTTCCTGAGCACAAGCATTTACAAGTCATGCAAAAGTCTTAGTTAATAGACAAACACAGATCAATAGCATTAATATATTTTGTAATGAAATGAACCATAATACACACATTTCAAATTTGCTATACTAGTTTAAGCTAAAAGCCTGATTATGCTGACTGGGGTGACCAATTTGTGACATCAAGCAATCAGAATTGCCATTTATACAAGCACTTCAGACCAGCAAAAGTCACTTCTGTTTTATTCCATAACAATTTGATTATAGTGTAAAGAAGTTTTGTCAAACCAAACCAAACTGTGCTTGATTTGGGTGGGAAACTGCTGACCTGGACTAGTGATATTGACACTGGAAGGAACACCTTGAAGATCTTAATTTAGTCATCATGTCCACCTTTTAGGAGGCAGAGACTGAGAAGTCAGAGGAAGGTGAGTCCAATACCAGAGGTTACAAAGGGAGAAACACCCAGCCAGGGAGAAGAGCTCTGTGAGTGGATACGTTCCACCCTGAAATATTAAAGGCTTGTGGTGCTGGCCTGGTTGTTATGACTGTTTAATGTCATATAAAAAGACAAGGGCAACACTTTGGTGGTGGTCTCTATCTTCAAAAAGGGAAACCAGGTAATGTGTTGCAACTACCAAGGTGTCACATTCCTTAGCCTTCTGGGGAAAATTACTCCAGTGTGTTGGAATGGATGCTGCAAACTTGCTAACCTTGAATCATGGAGGGAAATGTGGGTTTCATCTGAGTTGTGGAACAGTGAACCAGATCTTTACTCTTGCAGAGTTACTAAATGGGTCATGGGAGTTGTTTGATTGTTAAGACCATATGTGTTTTGTGACTGTTGCAAATGGTTATGACTGTGATCCTCCGGGCACTCTGTCACTAATAAGGGAATTGTCACTGCAAAGCATGAGAAAACAGAAGAATGTTTAAAAACAAAACAACTAGACTTCTATTGTAAAGTTGAAGATGTTTTGCTTCCCCATTCTTTGCATAAAACTGAGCTAATTCCTGGTACAGATTAGATACAGCCAAGGTTGCCCCTTGTCTCTGGTCCTGTTTGTGGTGTTCATGGATATAATCTCAAGGTACAATTGTGGAGACGAGAAGGTCTTGTCCTCAGAGCCTGGCTTTTGCTTTTCAAAAATAACCTGTTGTTGGTGCCTTAAAGCTATAACCTTCAGTGTGCTCTGAGGCAGTTTGCAGCCAAGTGGGAAACAGCTGACAATGTGAGTAAACTCCTCTAAGTCTGAGACCATGGTTTTCAACTGAGGAAAAAATAATAATTTAGAAGTAAATTTAGAAGTTCAGTTGTCTGGAATCCTTGTTCACATGAAAGTAGGATGGAGTGATAGAATTTGATAGATAAGTCTGCAATAATGAGAGCACTGCTCTTGTTTATGATGGAGAAGGAGCTGGACCAAAAGGTAAAGCTCTTTACCTACCAACTCATGCATTTTTACTTATATGTAATATAGTATGTATAGTATAGTATATAGAGCTGAAGCAATGTCCAAGCATGAGTCTGTTTAAAAAAAGGCTCAAACTGATGTTTCTAAACATGTACTGTGACG
>JARVJO010000227.1:16861209-16872894 GCA_031762555.1 Cynodonichthys magdalenae | reverse complement strand
ATCTATCTATCTATCTATCTATCTATCTATCTATCTATCTATCTATCTATCTATCTATCTATCTATCTATCCATCCAATGAATACAATGAAAATCAAGTGAGGCTCTTTGTGGGCAGGGAGAGGGGAGAAAGTAACGGAGGGAGGGAGAAAAGGAGAGGGGGCGAGACTTGGGGAGAGGTAAGTTGCACCTGCACATGGAGGAAGACTCTCCTCTCTCCTGACTCTTCCTCTTCAGTCCTAATAGGATAATTGATAGAGAGCGCGTTGGACTCAGAGAGGCTCGGTGGGGGACGTTTTAAGGCGCTGCAGGAACCTGCAAGAACCGGACTCTGAGAGCCGGAGATGCCCGGAGGACAAGTTGGACTTTACTGATCCAAACACTTCTCACCGTCAAGAAACTCGCGTTTTATTGGTAAGTGTTTTCATCAGCTTAAAAAGTTTAATTTGATATAAGTTTGCACAAAAACTTGATTATAACTTTTTTTTATTGTTTGACGTGTTTACTTGTTGATTTCTATCGTTTAGCTGTAGTTACAGTTTAGAGCAAAGTCAACTAATATAAAACAAAAACGAAACACTCGGTTCGTTTTGAAAACCCCTCTGTAAACATTCGGATTTTCAAAATAAAGGCTTTTATTTGCTAATTGGTGGGTTTTACCTTGCAGATATGACTCTGAGGGCAGTGTGTGCTGGATGCCATCGGCCCATCAGAGACAGATTCCTGCTCAGAGTCACTGACTGCCTCTGGCATGAGGAGTGCGTGAGATGCGCAGCGTGCGGAGACACCCTGAGGAACTCCTGCTTTCTGCGGGAGCGCAAATTTTACTGCAAACGGGATTACGCAGAGTGAGTGGGATTATGTGTGTTAAAACATGCTCATATACTATTTGACAAGAGGCCAAATAAAGTCCAGTGTTGTGGAAAAGTGCTAGCATGAGTGCATTTTGGGTAAATTGGTGCACATTTGGTTTAGAAACGTTTTAATATTAGGCTGTAAAACCTTTTTTTTTTTTGCAAAACTCATGCCTCTTTTGAGTAAAAAAAAAAAAATCTAAGAAAGTGATGATACTTTAAATGTTTCCTCCTTTGACAGCTGATTGAGCTGACATTAAACTTAAAATACAAGTGAGTGCTTTTGTTGGGTTGTCAAAAAGGACTTTTATTATTTGTGTCATAAAAAATAAAATCAACCATTTATTAGAGGAGGGGGGCGGGGCTAACAAACAGTTCATTTAATTTTAATTCAATTCAATGTATTGTCATCTCAGGGAACTGTCCAGCAAAAATACATCCATGATGATAAATTCTATATAATTATAATTCAACACATTCACATGAGGTGCAATATGAAATGAGAGTTAGTAAAAGTTGTCTATTTCTCCATCTTGAGAAAAAAAAAATAGTGTATTTGTGTGTGTTAATGTGTGTGTGTGTTGTGTGGACATTATAAGACATACCTGCTTCCATCAAACATTCCAACATGATGAAGGAATTTGAAAAACTTTTTAAAATGCAAATAATTATGCCTTAATAGTAGTAAAAAATTGCATTCTAGTAGTTTTAGGTTGTATTGTAGTTTGCGCTTTTCACCTTAGAGACGATTTATACAGATGCAAATGTCATCTTCATTCAGCTTTTTGTTTAGTATTTTCATATGAATCAGGATGCGTTTTTATGTTACATGTTTTAAATATAATTGATGTTGAAAATTTTGAATTTAGCAAAATTCGCTACAGATTTAGCTGCAGCCCTGTTTTATCTTTTTCTATTTAGAATAAAAACAATTGCGCAGCAGCATCATTCATCCAATTTTCACAAGGGCTGACTTTGAGTCAGACTGCATGTGTGTGTGTGGGTGTGTGTGTATTTGCAACATCACGGGGACCATTTTCAAGTATTGACTCAGTGCTCCTTATGAGGACCAAAGCCTGGTCCCCACAGGTACATATGCTGATTTTGGGTGAGGTGTTAAGTTTAGGACCAAGGTCTGAATTGAGTTTAGACCAGGTTTAGTGTTGGGTACTGAGAGGGTTAGGTTTAGGCTAAGTGGTCAGGGTTATAGAAATGGCTGAAAATGAATAGAAGTCAATGCAAAGTCCTCATGACGATAGAAAAACCAATGCGTGTGTGTGTGTGTATGCATCACAGACAGTGATTGACGGAAGAAAAAAAAAAAAAAGAAGCATTTCCCATTGACAGCAAATAAACGCAGCTCTGCTCACTTAGTGTTTTATAATCCGAGTGCTTTTTACCGGCAACCCCCGGCGCTCGTCTGCTCTGTGACTTCTAGGAAACTTGGCCCAGTGGACTGAGAGAACAAGGTGACTGTAGGAGGCGGGTGTTAAGGGGAGCTGGAATGTAAGGGAACTATTGTTTAGTGTACACGTCCACACACACATGTTCACACACAACCGTGGGGCATAGAGCTCAACTGACACATTGTCAAAATGTGTTAAGATGGTTGAGGGCCATTGGCGTGGCAACTGCAAGCTGGGGATGACATATGGTCCCACTAAAAAACTAAAAAAATAAATAAAAAATCTTCTTTTTACCCACCTCCTCTTCCTTACATCCTTATCTCACCTAAACAAGAGCCAAATATAAACAGGCAGCCTAAAAGGTAGCAGCTCAGATTATTTCTAAACAATTTAGAGGCAATTGTTCTGCCAAGCTGGGATTGATTTACTTACTATAGTCAAAATTTCAAACTGGAAGTCTGTATGCTTTTGTTTTAAATATACAAAATTGATCAAATTTTGTGCAAATTCCTAATCAAGAATCAATAATCTTTACTGTTCTTATGTGACAGTACAATCATTTTTGTTGTGTGCTTATGGACAGAAAAGTCGCAAAAAACTAAATTTCAAAGCGCCTGAGACGGTAGTGTTCAGCCAAAGTGCAGAGTAAAAAGAGCCGAAGTGAGGTAATTAGAAGAGTAGAGCCATATGTCAGAAGGTCTGCTGGAGAGAGGGTGAGGATGGTGTGAACTTGTTTTGGGGGACAGTGCGCTCCATGAGCCCTGGCGTTAGGTGCAGTGGCATCTGGAATGCTCTCGGTGTGGAGCGATGGGACGACGCCCAGCCGACCGTGAGATATCTGAACTGATCAATTAGCAGGAGGCCCGATGCCAAGGCTCCACCTCTGAACACCCCCACACCCACCCACTGCCCTGTCTGAATGACACCCTATTTTCACACAGAGATCCTCAGTGAGGGCTTTAAAAACGGTGCCAAAATTGTCTCTCCCTCCTTTGTGTTTTTTTTTTTTTTTTTAGACGCAGCACTTGTGTGACCACTCCACACTGTGACAACATTTGTTTCATACCACACGCTGCACCGTCTGGTCTAAATTTTCTTTGTTTTTACCTTTACGGTGTGGTCAAGTGCCAGCCAGAGCCGCGGGTTTACCCTCTTAAAGTACTTTTTAATCCTTAGAAAAAAAAAAAAGTGCTGTCTGAAATCGCAAGAGGCAATTTATGTTGCTGTGCAAAAATTGAAAGTGCTAGTTAAAACTGTAAAAAAAGGGGAAAAATGTCAGCAAATTTTAAAAACATTCTATGCAGATAAAAAATGTTTTCTTTTCTGTTTTGTAAAGGATGTACACTAGACATTTTTTCACTTGAAGCAATATGTAAAAACCTTTTATATACTGTATGTATATATTTAGATTTATGTTATTTACAATTTTTTATTAAATAAAAGTAGAGAAAGTGCATATTGCACACATGCACAATATCAAGCATTTCTGCTAGATGTCAAAGTCTGAGAATGTTTGTGTCCAAATTCATGGGCTGCGTCCTTCGAAAGACCCCGACCTACACGGTCTATGTGCACCTGGTCCCTTGTTGACCGCAAAGACCGGAAGAAAGTGGCTGACAATTTGGACGATCTAGCTTTCAGCTTGTTCTCTTCCTTGCCCCAGATTTATGGTTTGTCTCCTAGCAACCGTGACGATGCTAGAGCAAAGAAAAAGTAAGATTAGCTAAATTTGAACAATATTAACATTATCATTACCAAAATTAGCTTAGAGGCAATACATGAAAAACTAATGGACATACGAGCTTGTTTACGAGGATTTCAAAGAAGAAAAATATTAAAAACTATGTCTACGAATAACAAAAAGCCTAACAACACAACCGCCTTAAACTTTTAATTTCAGTACTGCAAGATTTTTGTTTGAAACTGTACTCGTCTGGATTTGTCCTCCATTACAAGCAAAAAATCTCCTGGTCGGCCCCCAATGCATCATGGGAAAGGTCGGGCTGTGAAGGATGACCGTCCCTCAAATTGGGGAAAAGCGGGACACATTTGTGGGCCGCATCTGGAGGAGTTTTCAAACAACCTTTAGCGCGTTGCTGTGATGTAATCTGCCTTAAGAGTTATAACTTTGTTACTACCACAGCAAATTTTATTTTAGCTCAATATCTGTCAATTACAGCCACTTTTGTGTTGGCTAATTCTAATTAGCTGTAACATTTTTAAATTAATTTATAAATAAAACGTTTCTGCCCTGATATATAGTCGTAAACCACTTTGTCAAACTGGAATGGGTTGCTCTGGAAAATGGAGGGGGCGGGGTGTGAAGCTTCTGGTTTGGATTTAAAGATACAGCCTTAAAACGAATTGATCAGAGACACACCTCTGAAAAGGGGTGAAAGAGGGGCTTGTGGAGTTACAATAAGGAGGAATTCAGACCATAGCATTGCAGTTCCACTTTATATAGACCCCAACTGAAGGATTTAAATGTGAAAAAGAAGGATTTAAAACATGACTCATGTCTCCTTTAAGTTAACTCTCACACTTAACTTACAGCTTTTATCATTTCAAATTTTAGTACAAAAACAGTAAAGCTCAGAGTTAGTCATTATTTGTGTGGGGTTTCTTTTTTCACTTGGCTGCGACAGCCATCTTGAATCTGGTTGACTCCAACATTGTGTCAGGCAAAAAAACATTGTGGCAATAATTAATCATGATGGTGTGTGCCTGACCTGAATCAGTCAGTCAGTAGGTTACATGCAGAAAGCTGTCGTCTCATTTATCAAAACAGAGACGGCGGGATGTTTAGGTTGGTGGGACTATCAGTGGATCTAGATCAGATAAACAGCTCAGTGGGCCTGTGGACTGAGCAGCAGCAGCATGACTGGTGCTTCACTTGACCTGAATATGTGTATCTGATATGCAGCCTGTGTTGTGCTCCGCAAAAGATCCAGGTTAACCTGATCCAGAAACAGGATCTGGCTCTCTGCTTGTTCAGCAGACCAGAAGTCAGGTCACCAGTCAAAGGTCATTGCCGAGGTCACAAGTGAAACTTTTCCTGAAAAACGCTTGAACACTGGTACCCATGAAATAGGCATGTTGCACGATGTTGCCGACTGATTCCTCTGTGCAGGTCCTGTCATTAATTGCCGTGTCTAAATCCAGCGTGACTGAGTGTTCCGGCTCTCGGGGCTGAGTCGCCGGTCCAATCATGTCAGCGGAAACTCTGAAATATTAAACACCCAGCGCAGCTCCGTAAGTATCGGCGGTGCTTTTACCTTTGCAATAATGACTCTTAAAAACAAAAGGGGGGCTCGTAAGACGGACTGGACAGTAATGGAACAGCAGTTCTCGAAACACGAATGATCTCAACACATTAATGCCCACGATCTGCTCTCCGCTGACATCCAGCATTAGCATCACATACAGGCATCTGATTGAGTACTTTGCCGTATCACAGAGACCCACAAACATTCTGGGTATTTCTCAGACACACTTCCTTTGTAATGCTTGGCTGATGCATCTTGTGTTGCCACAGGAATGCACATACCGCTGGAGGTATGTCGACCATAATAAAGCACATACCGGTCACTTCAGATGGGTCAAGTTGTACGACTGGCCCTGGAGTGAGCTTTACCATTTCCATGGTTACCTCAGGAAGATAGTAAGGGATCTGTAGCAGTGTTTGACTTTAGATGTGATGTCTTGAAGGAATCCCTTGACAAATATGTCTGTGTTTGTGCACACTGATGTTTTAGAATAAATTTAACATATTGAGAAAGAACTCTAATGTAATTTTAGTATAGTTAAAGGAAGTAAGCTCAATACAGTATGGCTGCCACAGCAAACTGACCCAAAAAATCACAAAAATGATAATACCTCAGTCAAGATATTGACTTAGACAGGTGGGGGCAATCTGTAACTAAACAAGTATTATTATCTTTACCTTATAAATTAGTTTATTTTGTTGCATTGAACCATAATTTTTAAACTTACATTGAATTTAAAATACATTTTAAAATTAAATTAAGAAAGTAAAATAATGTTTCAAAAAATCTAAAATATTTTTTTGAAAAAAAAAAAGAGGGCCGGCCAGAAGTCACCCATGGACCGCCAGCTGAATGGCCCTGCTGTAGCGTTATAACTGAGAAAGATCTCAAACAGGTATTTTGAGCACTAACAGCAGTAGAAGCTCCTGAGCATAAATATGAGTGGGGCAGACATTCACTTCCTGAATCGTTAACCACCAAAAATATTTGTTACAGTTTCTGTGAAAAAACACAGGATATATGATATGTTATTTAATATTTATATGTATCGTTTTTTTTTTTGTTTTTGTTTTTGTTTTTGCACAAAGGAGTCATTTTTTTCTCTCTCTCAACTATTGCAGTTAAGTTGAAAATTACAAAAGTAAACAAAAAGAAAGCACAGTAAATAAGTAACTGACATTGTTTAATAGGAGAAGCACTTTGTGGGGCAAATGTTTTATTTTGAATTTTTGGTAGAGCTGTAATTTCTTATGGACCCGCTGCACCTGGATAACAGGTTGTGCAAACAAAGTTTCAGGAAATAGTCACTGGGTGTCCATTTTACAATTCATTACCTTTTAGAGACGAAGAAAATCAAGATTTCTGCAGCAGACTGAACCTAAAAACACAGAAATGGCTTTGATTCAGTTAAATTGACAGCTATCATGTTAAATTTGGTGTGGTTGTTGTTGAGTCATTTACAGCACATACTTCAAGTCAACAATCTATGTCTGTTAGCAAAATATTATTTAATATTAGGGGTTTACCAAAAAAAATCAATTCACATCAAAATCATGATTCTTATTTACAAAGATTCTGAATCCATTTAAAGTGTCCCAAAATAAATTTTTAAAGATTAAAAAAATAAATCTAATCCAATGGCCGTCAGCCTCCCTTTTGGGACGTCCTGACGTCACCATGCAGCCAGTTCTGGAACGTAAGCATGCACAGAAAGCACCAAAACAAAGAGGAAACTATACTGGAGGAAAGAGAGATTCAACTGACCTGGTCTTGATTGAAGTCAAAGATTTGGGCTCATTTTGGTTTTTACTAAATGAGTCTGAGTTTGATATGAGCTTCACTGTGTGCAAGGTTTGCAAAATGAAGATGAAGCACTTCAGAAACTCGACAAATGAACTCACATTATCAGGTTTGAATGAAAAATTGATTTTGAATTGAATAGTGGCTCTAAACATTAGAATCGAATCTCAAGATAGTAAAAGATTTACACCCTTATAAACTAACACATATAATAATTATAAATACTTTGAGACACTTTCTGAAATTTTTTATAAAATTCGTGGATTTTTATTGAAAATTTCAGAAAGTATTCACTAAAATTTGGTGTCAATCCAATTCAAGATGGCTGCCGCAGCTGCCACAATTGATATCAGCAAACACAAAAATGGCATAACCCAGTTTTACTACAAATATTGAGGTAAAATCTGTTGTATTAGCAGGTGAGAGTCATTAATAACTCATTCTGAGCGTGACATCTTAATATCGCATTAGATTTAATGTAACATCCGTTTCAAGGTTTGACCAAATCTGTACAATCTGGTCATTTTTTTAAATGAAAGGTGGTGAGTTTTCCTTCAAGGAGCAATAAACTTTTATCTTTTTTTTTGTGCATGTTTAATTTTAATTATTTATGTATATGGATAATGAAAGTAAAAAAAATGTTGTATAGCAAAGGCCATGTTATCAAGTGGAAGTCATGCAACTAATAAAAAATATAGTACATTCATTTACAGTCAAGAGCTTTTCTACACAAATTTTAAGTGAAAAAAAAACAAAAAAAAATACAAGGATTGTTTTCTCATGCCTCTTTGCTGACTGGTCTGGTGACCCAGTCAGGTTTGGAAACAAACACCAGCTCCAGAATGATGACGCATCTTCCAGCGTGACAGACTGAAAATGTGCTGGTGCCAGCCAGTGGACAATGGTCCTGCTGCTCGGGGGGCTGGCTCAGTCTTTGTCCCGCTCTGGTTAAGCAGACTTAAAGATAATTCCACCAATAATTCCTGCGACCAGCGGCTCAGTCTCTCTCACCGGGAGAGCTGATTCCCCCCCTCTGCCTGGAGCCATGGCCTGCCGAGAGCCCCTTTCTCCCCGCGCCCCTGGATAGCACGGCCTCGGACACAGTAGCCGGAGCCACGGCAACAATCTCTGGGGCTAAGCCCACTGGGACCGGTTGCCAGGCGCTAAGATACACACCCGACACACCAAGGGTATGTGTCTAAGTGGTCGAGGCAGGAGGAGGAGATGAAGTAAAGGGGAGAAGTCAGGCAGGGGCAGTGGTTTTGAGTGACAGCTCAACTCAACAACATTACCCACATCTAGCACGTGTATTTTTGTTCTCATGAAATTCTGGTTTTACAGAGCTGTGAATACTCCTCAAGCGTTTAACCCAGTGATGCCCAATCCTGGTCCTCAAGTGCCACCATCCTATTTTAGATGTTTCTCTGCTTCAACACACCTGATTTGAATGAAGAAGTGCAATTTGGGCACCATGACCCAAAGAAAAACCCAGCTTCCTGTTATAAGTGCTCACAGTTTGGGCCTGCCTTTCTGTGCAGTTTGTTTGCAGTGCATTGTGGGGGCTGCGAGGGAACCGTCTCTCCTGCAGAGCTGGTGATGCGTGCGGGGGCCACCGTGTTCCACCTGCGCTGCTTCACCTGCAGCGTTTGTTCCTGCCGCCTGCAACCTGGCGACCGCTGCGTCCTCAGGGACGGACATCTCTTTTGTGCAAGAGAGGACTATCACCAGTGTGTGTCCAGCCCACAGTCTTCAGACACAGGTACAGATGCTGTACACTCCCAAAAACAAACAAAAAGAAACCCCTTTTGGTCTGATTTAATATAAACAAAAATGAGTAAAGCACAAATAATGTTTCACTTGTTTGTAAATAAATTGAAAATGTAGAAAAAGGAGGAAAAAAATACTAAAAACATAAAGACTTTCCACTCAATCCTTTTATAAAGTATAACATTTATTGTGTAACCTATGAGTCAGCTCAACATCCTTTATTAGCTTAATTGCTGCTGCTAATTTTGAGTTAGTTGAACAAATTTTAAATTAAACCAGAGAATTTGCATTTCCTACAAAAGTACAGTGTGACTGCTGAAAGATTTTTGCTTAACGCTGCTGAGGAAGCTGAAAATGTTTAATGGGAGTTCAATTTGAACAGCTAAAGGTAGAAAAACAAAAGTGACTGTAGCAGAAACAAGTTGAAATTAGCAGACAGATGGTGAACAGAGAGTAAAAAAAGTTCACATTGACAGAAAAACAAACGGTGTAAAAAAAAACATTCAATTTGTTGTAAAAAGGCTTAAAAATCTGAGTTTACCAGTAAAAATATGAAATCATCACATGGTGAATATAGATGATAAAAGCAAAAATGTGCTGAAACAGCTACAAAGATAAAAAGTAAACAGTTGAAATCAGCCATAAAAGGCATAAAAAGCTTAAATTAGCAGAAAGAAATTGACTGAAGCCTAAAAAGGTTTAACAGAAGAATAGCTGAAAGGAGCAGAAGAATAGCTAAAAAAAAAAAACAGAAAAAAGCTAAAACTAGCTTAACTTATTTAGCTTTTTATGTTACTTCTGCACAGCTTCCTAAATATGTCATGCTAAGAGTACAAATATTTAAAAAAAAAAAGCTTAAATTAGCTTTTTTTCCCCTTAATCTTTAGCTAAATTTAGCATTTTTTTCCCCTTGCTTTTTTTGTTAATTTTAGCTGGGTGTTTTTTGGCTTTTCCCCCCCCACTAAATACTGCTTCATGAAACTGGACTTATTTTTGTTTTATGCATAGAATAAGTTCAAACAAATCTGAGTATTCAATAAAATAAAAAAATACTCCACAAAAATAAGTTTGACCAACTTCTTTGAAATAAATCAGATTCAGCTCTAGTAACAAACAGAACAAACCAAAAAGTTTATTTTTAAGTTTATATTCATTAGGTTACAGCAAAAAGTCATTATGGGAAAATTATTTTACATTTTTGATATTCATGCAGCAATTTATTTTTTACAGTGCAGACGTTTAAAACTGTTTCACTACTTGTAGAGTTATTTAGTGTTCAAATGGATTTGCTTTAGCTACTATAACAGTATCAATTATCAATATTTTACTCAAGTCATGTTTTATTTGTGCATGATTGGTGGTGATTTAGTACATAAATCATTACAGGATGTATAATAACTTCCTGCTGCTCATCATTCACAAATTAAGTGATTAAGTTTCTTAACAGTCTCATACATTATATAACTTCTGATCTATTCAGAGTGATATGAAGTAGAAATGTCTACTTTCTTATTCTACGATGAAGACGAGAAAATAATGAAACAACCTGCATTAATTCAGTTGGATAATTATAAAACACATATTGCTTAAAACATTAATATTTACATTTTGTAGTGTTCAGGCAGGTATCAGCACTGATGATTTATTCGTTTTTATTAAAAAAATAACATCTTCCAAAAGTAAACGATGTTAATAAATTCATAGCTAATTTTTTCCACCAATTAAGTCAGAGCTAGAGAGAAAATAAATTGGGTTTTTTTGTCATCAATGCATGAAAATGCAAGTGGTCTGGTTTGTGACTTTGAGAATTTTAAATCAATTTGTCACAGTGTTCAGCATCTCAAATTAAGCTTGGTAAATTATATTTTCCTAATATTGACCTTAACTTGAATGTGTTTGTTATCCTGACCATTCACCAGGTAAAAGTGATGATGATGAAGAGGAGGAATCTGAAAGGACTACAGGCAGACGAGGAAGAGCAGACAATCCAGACAGCAAACGTCCCAAAAGGCCTCGCACCATTCTGACCACTCAGCAGAGACGCACCTTCAAGGCGTCCTTCGAAGTTTCATCAAAGCCCTGCCGAAAGGTAAAGAGTTTATTCTGTCTTCCTGCTGGATATAAATGTGTATTTTTTTGCACCACCTCCCAACTACTAACCCAAATGTAAGAGATGGATGTTGAAAATCTAAAGTGCAGGATCATGAAAAGAAAACAAGTTTTAACCATCATGAGGAAATTATATAAAATCTGAATGTATCACAAAATTCAGTTCGTTCTCACAATCCTTTTTTTTTCTTTCTGTGATAGATCAAATGATATAAATGTCATTACCTTCAAAATGACTGTATTTTCTGTCTTTTTTTTTTACTTTATTCCTGCGGAATTTTGATCCAAGGTGAGGGAGACCTTGGCAGCAGAGACGGGCCTGAGTGTTCGTGTTGTGCAGGTCTGGTTCCAGAACCAGAGAGCCAAAGTACAGTACACACACAGTCTCTCTCTCTCTCTCTCTCTCTCTCTCTCTCTCTCTGTCTCTCTCTCTCTCTCTCACTCTCTCTCTCTCGCTCTCTCTCTCTCTCTCGCACACACACAC
>JARVJO010000227.1:16843968-16858209 GCA_031762555.1 Cynodonichthys magdalenae | reverse complement strand
AGAACCCGGAGAGCCCCACCAGCAACTACACGCAGTAGCCCCCCGGGGCCAGCGGCAACGAACTCACAGGTCCCGCCAGCACCCGCCATGCCAGTAGATCCAGGCATGGGCACAGAGATCCGGGTTTGCATCAAATTCTATCTTGTCCTGATTAGTTCGGTCATATTTAAATTTGTAATGTGTAACTACATGCTAGATTTTAAAAATAAGAATTAAAAGTATTTTATGGTTTGAATGTAACAAAACCAAAGCAAAAGTTACGATTCAATGTTCATTATTTTTCTGATCCTCATTTTTAAAATGTAGTCCTTTACCTTGCTGTGTATCTTGGAGCACATATTCCATGGTACTTTTGTTTTTTAAATAAGTTATACAGTATAAGAGCAGAGTCTGTTCTGTCACCTCTAACCTGAGATTAAATTGTCTTCTAGTCCTAAAAAAGTGCTGATGAAGGAGACACTAACTTCCCTTAAATCAAAGAAGAGCAATTATCTCTAAAATAGTGTCCTTCAGCATTTCACTTTTTCCTTCCTCAAAAACATATCATAATTACTTGTCTGCTCGGCTCTTTTTTTGTGAGGGTGAGGTGACAGCAGGGGTCACGGCAGCATCAGGATGGGAGGAGGGGGATGGTCATTGCTCAAACTGAACCGTCTGACAAATGAATCAAAATGAAAGGCGAAACCTCAGTGCACTGCGTTACTCTAAGACCTTATTTGAAGTTAGTATCAACGATTACATAACGTGTTTCATTTTTACATTTTAGTTTGCTGCATGTAAACAAATATTACACTTCTACTTCCAAATCTTGTATCTGAGGTAAAAGAAAAGTTGCTACAATAAAACACATAAGGTAGCAGCTTGCACTGGCTTTTTAAAGTAAAATTACAGCAATAAAAAATATGTTGCAGTAACTAAAAGGAAGTGTTTTGACACTTTAATTTTGATTAAAATTTATAATAAAAATTTAATTTGTTCAATATGATACAATTTAGAAGTCATGTCTGTTATAATAAACTTTCACATTTTTGAGTTGGTGTCTGAGTCTCTGTCCTTATTTAACACAGTTGACTCATAAATTCCAGATGTTTGAACATGAAAGATTACATACTGACAATGTGGTAGTTTCACTGATCAATGTTTATTAGCTTAAATGCTCAGAGATGCACAGATCACAATAAACTCAATGTATTGAATAAGTGAATCACAGTTAAATCGTTAACTATAAATACAACATAAATATTGTTATTAATATCATATAAAATATTCACATTAATTCAGTCACATAAAAGGTCAACACATAATAATCTCTAACATTCCCAATTAGACAATGAGAGCTGCTTTTCCAGCATCTTTATATTCTGTAGAACAATATGTTCAAGACTAAACTCCCACTGAGAGTAAACACACGAAAAACAAAACATTCTTACAAAACAATTTGCATTATTTTTTACATTTTACATGAAAATTTTACAACCATAAAAAATTAAACACTCTCTAATGCATTTGATCCATTCTTCTGTTTAAATAAGGCTGTCGATGCTGTTTTTGTAGACTTGTGGGGGAACGTCGATGTCAGAGTTGCTGTAAAAAAAAAGAAAAGAAAAAAGAAAAAAAAAATCATAACGGAACAAAATTAGTATTCTTTTTCTTAAAACTCCTAGAGTTGACTTAAGAGAAACAAACGCTGAGCTCACCTGTTCAAGTCAAACTTGGATGCTTTTTGCCTCAGTCGTTTCAGGATCCACAAGAGCAGAGACAGACCAGAAACCAGCGCAGCGCCACCTGCTGCCGCACTCGTGGTAATGATGGTGGTAGAAGAGGAAACAGCTGCAGAACATGAGGAGACACACTGTAAATATTCTTAATATTTATTTAAAAATTTCAGCAGCACTTTAAAATTACTACACCTTGATTAGCCTTACTTAATAGTTATCTTTGAAAACATGATTAATTAACACATTTGATCATGTTTTACCCATAAAGGTTTATTACTTCCAAAACCAACATACTTGTTTATTCATGCTTAATAACTCATGAATTAACTATTTATATAATGTGTATATATGTATGTAAATACTTGCATAAATGTAATTTCACACCATGTATTAGACATGTTTTAATAGAAAACATTTGAACTGTCTACTAATCCTGCAGTGCATCAATAAGGAAGGCAGTTGCTAGTAGTTACGTTCAAAAAGCAGATTTTTGGATTTACTTAACTAAGTTACTTCAACAATTTCCTCTCAACTGAGTAGAGTAAATGTAAAGCAACTTTCACATTTACTTTTAAAGAAAATGTGTTGGTTTTTTTTTTACCTTTACAGGTGGGGTTTTCTCCAGACCAGTTGCCATGGTGATCACAGCTGAGCAGCTGATGCCCCTTTAGGGAGTACTCTTGATCACATGTGAAGGAGCACTGGGAATTGAAAACTGGCTCATGGTTGGAGCAGTTAATCTGACCGTGTTCAGGGGCTTCGAGGAGCGGGCATCTAACAGCTGTTGGATGGAGACAAAATACAAACAGAAATTTCTCTTTAGTTGCAACACAACACAGCATATGAAACCACTGTTGACGTGCATCTAAATCCCACAAAAGCTCAAACAATATATGTTTTTTGTACCTGTGCAGGTAGGTGTGGCTTCACTCCAGAGTCCGTTCTCAGTGCACGTGGTGGTGTTTGCTCCCTGCAGTTCAAAGCCCACCTCACAGCTGAAGCTGCAGGTAGAATCCAGCCCCAGTTCAGTCAAAGGTGGGCTGCACTCTGTGATGACCTGAGCTTCTGCTTCTGGAAACTTACAAATGATGGCTAATGCAGAGGGGAGAGAAAAAAAAAGCACACTTAGTAAGGAGTCTTCTTTGTTGTTGCTTTAGAGGTAGATGGATTTTACTGAAATCATTCACCCACCTTCACAGTGGGGTATCTGCTCGCTCCACTCAGCTGCAGCTGTGCAGGAGACCCTGCTCCGTCCCACCAGACGGTAACCAGACACACAGCTGAAGCTGCAGGTTCTTCCATAACTGAACCTTGTTTCTGCGTTGTCTTCACAACTGAGCACGCCATGGTCTAGTTGCTGGAGAGCCGGACACTGGACAGCTGCAAAACAGAAATGAAGCATGAATTTGAAAAATCTCTAAAACCATTTTTTTGTACAAAATTCTTTCTAAACAATGAAGTGATGCAATTAAAACAGGCTTCTACCTTTGCAGGTGGGTTTGACCTCACTCCACCTTCCATCCTCTGAACATGTAACGCTGTTCGCTCCCTGCAGTTCAAAGCCTGGCTCACAGCTAAAGCTGCAGGTGGAGTTGGGTCGCAGTTCTGATCCACTGCACTGGATAACCATTTGAGCTCCTGCTTCAGGTTTATGGCAAGTGACAGCTGTGGAGAGTGAACAATAAATGCATTTAGAGCAACAGTAAAATGAGTTGTTTCATTGAAGATGTTTAGACTTTTAAGTCTCTCCTTACCTTTACAGCGAGGCATGTTCTCACTCCACTCAGCTGCAGCTGTGCAGGTGACCCTGCTTGGTCCCACCAGGTGGTAGCCAGCGTTGCAGCTGAAGCCGCAGCTCGTCTTGTAGCTGAACCTCGTTTCTGTTTCGTCATCGCATGCAACAAAGCCATTCTCTAAATCCAGGGGAGCAGGACACTGGACAGCTGCAAGGCAGAGAAAAAAAAGTCTTATAACAAGGTTTTCATCCAGTCATAAATTTTAGAATGATGAGAAATGACGCTTTAAGATTCTAAAATACGTTGGAGCAGGTGTGGACGCACCAACGCACGATGGCTGCGAGGCATTCCAGTTTCCTGAAGATTCGCAAAGCAGGATGTCCGACGAGGGTTCGTCCAGTTCGTATCCATCATCACAGGTAAACGCACAGGTGGACTGATAGCTGGAGGGTCCCAGAGCGTCTGAGCACTTCATGGAGCCACTTGAAGGTGAAACTAGCTTCTTACACTGAACCACTGTGAATCATAGGACAAAACGTGGATTAGATCAGAGTTTATAAAAAACATACATCTCCATCTCCTGGGTTACAGCAGCTTTAACTCACATTCACATGTAGGAGATGCTTCAGTCCATTGTCCTTCCTCGTTGCATCTGTGAGGCCCTGCTGTGCTCAGCTGGTATCCTTCCTCGCAGAAATACAGACACGAGGAGTTGTAGGCAAACTCTCCGTACTTATGAGTGCAATCCACTCTTCCTTTCTGTGGGGCGATCACCTCGTCTGTGTTACATTTAACAACTGCAAAAAATAAATTCAATTTCAAGTCCCGCAAACTATAAAAATGTGAAATGAAATAAGGGAAATGTTTTATTTTTATTACCATGTTGGCACTTTTGTCCATAAAAACCTGGCAGGCAGTCACACCTGTGGCTATTGATGGTTTCCACACATTCTCCATGAAGGCACGAGTCATTCTTACAGGCAGCTGGAGGAAAACGGAACAGTGTTACAGTTACAGAAATTTGGTAAATTGGTAAAATTGTACGCTTTTTTTTACAAACAAGTTGTCAAATCTAAAAAAAAAGTCCTCACCTGTGTAGCACAAAGCTGTCTTTGGTTTCTTGCACCACTCGTCGTTCCACTTTCCTGCCTGTTCTTCCCGTTTTATGTACATCTCAACGCAGTCCTCAGATTTCCCCACGTTGCGTTTATTCTTCCCATTGTTGGGTTCGCCTTTTGCCCAGTTTGTGGCTTCTGCTGTCAGAGACTTGTTCGTCCCGACCCAGGTCCAGACGTTCTTGACCTTGCGGATCCCGATCCAATAGTAGGTATCTTTCCTGGGCAGCCAGCTGTTCAGGTGCCCGATCTCCTCCTGGTTCTGGATGGCCACCATGTCTGTATAGTGGTCCTTGCACCAGGCTCGAGCCGTCTCCCAGTCCATGGTGGTGTTTGAGTAGAAGTAAGACCAGCACTTCACACTGCTCCACATGCACAGCACTGATGGGGCAAAACAGATTGAAAAACTTAGTAATCATAGATTTTATAACTGTTTTCTAAAAGTTAAAAGTGAGACATTATGTCTGTTTTAAATTTACAAACCTGTACACAGAAAGAAACATGAAGAAGACATCTTAAATTGGCTGTTCTGGGATAATCCAAAGCACAATATCTGCAAAAAGTCAACAGAAAATGCAACAAGGTTTTTAATACCAAACATGAATTAAATCTGAGCAGAAGAAGATATAAAATAATCTGTCCACACTCACCGATTTATTAAAATAAATGAAGAGCAGCAAGAGACTTGTGGTTCTTCTGAAGGATTCTGAGTTTCATGTGCCGGGGGTCCTGCTTTTATAACTCCCCCCTCAGCCCGGTCCAAGTTTCCTGGAAGCCGTCATCACAATCTGACTTTTTGGTGGAATTTCCCTCCTCACACATCCGTCACACTGCTGCCCTCTGCGGGGAAGAAATTTATCCTTTTTGGTCTTGATTTTGGGCAGCATTAATGTTATTTATTTTTTTATTTTTTGTTTCATTATTAATTTTAAAAAGTACAAGTTACATTTTAGAGAGAAATAGTGTTTATTGTAACATACAAATATAATTTATCTAAAACATTTTTGGCCACATACTTGCAAGTCAGGAATAAAGAAAATTGAACGTTTTATTTAAACAAATTAATTTGTAAAATTTTGACTTTTTTTAAACATTCAATTCTAATGTGATACACACTCACAAATAAATAGATCAAATAAATCCTATATTCTCACTTATTTAAAAAATGTAATATTATTGCAAACTGAAAAGCAGCGTTGTAGCTAAAGAAAACTTGTAAAATGATCTGATACAGTATTGTATAACCAGACTAAACCACAGACATCAATTGCAGCAAAAAGAAAAAAGAAAAAAATACAAATATCCTCTATTTGTTATTGCTTCGGAAAAGCTTTGGCCAAAATGAAATTCCTGTTTGTACCACAATGTAATGCTTTTCAGTTATTTTCATTGTAAATATCTTGTTTTGAACAAACAGACACATTTCAGCGGCACAGTGTGCAACATTCTTACAATCAGCACAGCCTCTAGTTAACAAGATATATTATGAACTCATGGATGAAATACAGTGAAATGTTCAGAAAATAGTCATTAAATGGACACCTATTGCTCCAGTTTAAGATGGCCGCTACAGCTAATTGACCAAATTTTAAGATCTTTTTTAAATGTAGCTCTTTTTTTTTTCTTTTTTTTTTGTATAAACTTCCTGATTCATATCCAATGAATGCACATTAACACAAGTACAAAGTGTACCAAAAGACAACACATGCACTGCTAGAACATGCCTTCAGTACAGCATGTGAACATGCAGAAGACGGAGAAAGAGGTGGAATGCAGAAGTCTTCTGGAGAAGTGCCTTGGGATGGGAAAGGTGTTGCAGAAACACAGGCGCCTGCTGGCTGCCTTTGTCTCAAAGTGATAGTTCACATCCTTCCTCTCTGGCTCAGTGCCCTGAACAAGAGCTATTGCTCCACCTCATAACCTCCACTTTTTCCTCATAAACTCCACCTCTTCCCCAGAAAAAACTAAACAAAATAAACTCTTTAATGAACTCACACAGAACATAAGAGGAAATCAAGATCCAGCTTAGCAAAATGTCTGTTGCAGATTTGATTTTGCAGTGTGTGTGTGTTTTGTTAAAAAGATTTCTATAAGGTAAACTTTACGTAATGTCATTATATTACTTGATAACAAAAGTTACACACATTGGAAATGTGAGATTTTTGCTTAATTTTCAATAATATATATATTTTTAAAAGATTTTCCAGCTAAAAAGCTTGATCATGAATAAAAACATCACGGTTCATGAACCAAATGTACCTACTTCCTAAAAAAAGTTAAGGTCAAGATCTGGGATTATGTGGAAAACAAGGACCAAATGTGTGGCAGCAGGAAATGAACAAATCAAACACAGGAGGAAAAAGATCGTGTTAACACATGCAGCAAACACAGACCGGTGGATTGGTTTTTCCCCTAAATGAAATAAATATCTGGGAAAAAAACATTTTAAAAAACTAAAACGTAAGCCTTTTCATTGTTGTTGCCATGCGGGGTCACCAGCGTGCACAAGCCTGCACGGAAAGTGTCCTGTCTCTTTAATACCGGAAATAGAAAGTCCATATATGGTCCAAAGCAAACGAATCAGGAGTTTGTGTTTGGCGGACCCCGGATCAGTTGGAGACTTACCAGGCGATATGGCAGGATCTCTGGTTAATATCCCCGACGTAGAGATAGATCCCGAAGGAACTTTTAAATACATCTTAGTCAGAGTGAAAGTGAAAGATGGCGATGCGCAGAAAGACATAGTGCGAGGCACGAAAAGTGCAGAGTACCACAGTAAGTTTTCTGCACGAGGAGGGAGAAGCTTGCAGATCAAAGCAGATTGTTCTCTAACCGTTCAGTGTTGACGTTGACCTTTTTACTGTTAACAATTGACCTTCTTACAAACATGCTCAAAGTCTAGTTATTATTGGTGTTTTATCTAGACATGTTCATGCTTCCGGTTCCTTGAAATAGTCTGAACCAGGTGTTTGCACCTTTTACAGTCAAAAGAAACATTTCTGCTCCTTGGTTCACTAAAAATAAAAATTTGACCAGAGCTGCAAAACGTGGTTATCAACTGGTGGCCCCTTTAGGTTTGTTGAAGGGGTGCCTTTCTGGCGGGTGGTGGTGACACAAAAAACATAAATAATACAAATATTAATATTTATTTTTACACTTTATGACTAAGAAAAAAAATCTTCATTTAAACAAGAAAATACTGCATATAAATTTAGCACAAAAAGTAAGTAAATTAGTGTTTGGTAAGATTTTTCTTTGTCATAACTATGCTTTTTGGCGATAAATTATGTAATTAAAAGCTTGTTAATTTCCCTATTAAATGGTGCCACATTTGTAAGGAACATGCATTTGGGGGATGAGCAGTAGAGCTGAGTATGTGGGTTGTGCACATGAACAGTTAGTCAAATCTTCTCTGCCAAACAGCTTATGTTGCTGTTGCTAATGACACTTGTTTTGAGCTTCTGGTACCCACTCCCCCCCAAATTATCTAGTCTAGATGGATTTTAGAGAAATTATATATTTTAACTTTTAAAGTTGGATTATTGAAGTGGCCAACAGGCTGCTAGCATGATCTAATCAACATGTTTCACTCTTTGTAATATTGATCACATATTTGCTAACAAATTGACAGGAAAACTGCTAAAGCTAGCCTTTTCTCTTGTGAGTATAAAACCAACAAACATGATCTCACATTAGTTTTGGTCAAAGCTTCAAAGAGCCACTGCAGAGGGACCAAGGAGACACATTTGGCCCTAGAACTGCAGGTTGCAGACCCCTGGTCTAAACAGTATTCATATGTATGTTTCAGCTCATTCTGACACATTACAGGTTGATAAAATTTCAGTATCACAATGTAAAATACCAATAAAACTAATTTATCCCATAATAATATCCTAAAATTTTATTTAGTCAGTTTTATTGAGCTAAAATTCAGTGTGGTAGTAGCTGAGACTCATCCTTAGTGCATATTGTTTCTGGCACCAACCATGCTACATTGAAAGTTGCTTAAATTCTCTTTCTGCTACATTTTGATGCTCAGTTTGAACTTCAACATGTCTACATATCTAAAGGCATCAAGCTCCTACCTTTTGATTGACTGATTGACAAGCAACTGGACAAGTGTATCTAATAAAGTGGTGAGAGCATCTCAGGAATAACTGGTCAGATTTGAATGGAGTTCTCTAAAGTTATTTGTGGTCCTTCATCTGCAACTGATGAACTTTTGGAGTCAACCTGATTCAAGATGGCCACCACAGTTAGCTGACTACAGCAAACATTGATATAACTTTAAAAATGTTATCAGACATTTTTACAGATCTTGAGCTAAAGTTTGGTGTCTTAGTAGCAGGAACTCATCCCCACCACACACTCAAAAGGCTAAAAAGATTTTATCTTTGGCATTCAAGCAATGCCCTCCTTCAAGGAATGCTAGCAAGGAATTCTAATTTCTGGTCATGGCTTCAGATAATAAGCAATGTTGCCACAGAGGTTTGCAATATATAATAACAATTTCCATGTTCTGGCTTAATGGACGTTACCTTTTTAAATGTTTCCTTTATTCCCAGATCACATATTTGACAAAGTCAACCCGGCTCTGGAGGCCTTGGGGATGGAGTGTAAATGCCTCGGAGGAGGAAAGATTGAACACAACAGCAAGGAGAAAAAAATCAGGGTGTTTGGGGAGTCAACTGTAGGTTTATTTGAATATACTTAAATCATTTGTTCATATATGTCGCGCTAATATGTTTTCTTTTTCATTTTCAGGCTTTTGGCAAAGCAGAACACTCTGTGTCTGTGGAGAAGCTGAAGATCGTCTTCAGCGACTATGAAATCACTTGGTCCGATGACAAGAAATAAGTGGATAAATCATAATCTGTCTGCATTTATTTAAGTTAAAATCTGGAAAACCACAAGCTAACGCTACCACTTTCTGTTCTGGTATCATTTGATTCAAAATGCAACATTTTTCTATTTTCTCTGAGTGAAATTTGTTTGATAAATTTGACAAAGTATTTATGAATTGGAGTTGCCTTAACTAAACCCCGTTCATGATTTTGAAAGTGAATCTGATCATTTTCATTTATATAAATGTGAAACTTATTTTATAACCCATTTACCAATAGATTATTTTCCCCCTTTTTTGTGTTGCCTTGGCTTCTTGTTCATTTGCATCCGTTTGTCAGGCGTAAAGTCCATACAGGAAGACGTGAGCAAGCTGGACTCAGGAATGTATCCTGTTGGTCTGAGGGAAAGTTTGTTTAAAAAGAGACTGATAACAACTACTTTCCTTTTCCACTGTGATGTCACATTTCGTTTGTGTGGTACTCTGTTTATAAAAATCCCCTATTAAAATAAATTCCTCATTTCACAGAAAATCAATGATAAAATTCGGAGCTACTGAGATGGAGTTCTGTGGAAAAGTTTAACTCACATTGTAATAGCAAAAAAACAATATCCTACCTGCTGTAGATAGATTTTTGCTCTAGTTTGGAGAAATAAAGTTAATTTTTGACCAGATTTTTTTTTCACAAACCACAATGAAATTTATGACATTTAAGTTGTTTTAAGATGGCATGTTCATCAGTCTGGTTAGAATTAAACTCTATTTCTTCTAATTCAAGTCAGTTAAAGACTACCTTACTATCTACAATATTTAAGATATTATGATCATAACTTTTCTACAGAAATGATCAAATGTATCAAATTAGTGTATTTCAAAAGTAGAACGTAAATAAAATAAGACTCCTAACGTTAGTATATATTTGGACCTTTTATTTTTTTATGTCAGCATCATTTGTTTGATCTTGAAATTATTTTTAAAAAGCATTTCTCAGAAACGGAACTAATAAAGTTTATTTACTCACATTCTGTACTTCCACAGACATTTTCAGTCTTGCCAAAAATATTTTTCTAAATGAAATTTGTGTTTTGTGTCAGCTCTTCTCATCCACAAAATGCATGTTCCTTACAAATGTGGCATCATTTAAAAGGGATATTAACAGGCTTTTAACAGTATAAGATATATTACCAAGACACATTGTTACAACAAAGAAATAATCTACCAAACACAAATCTTCTTACTCTTTGTGTGTAGTATGTGTGCATAAAAATTTACCAGACGATAAAATCTAAATATTTCTTCAACAAGTAGAGGTAGAGATATTTCTTTTTACCTCTACTACTATATATATATATATATATATATCAGCAACTTTAAAACCATAATATATGGATCTGGTGGTGTTGGTATTAATGAAATTTCCAGACTAAACTGAAAGTGTTTAATGGAAACTGTGGACATTTGTGACACCTGCTTTTCAGATCAATATAAGAGAATGAAACTGGTGTTTTTATTTAATATTCATTGTTTTGTTTTTAAATTAAGATACATGTTTGCCAGACAACCTGAAAGTTAAAACACAAAGCATTCCCTATTATGGTGTATGAAAAAATTCTTTTTTACAATCATTCTCTTTCTCAGGGATTTCCCTAAATTAAATTGCCTGCAGAAAAAAAACCGATAAGGGCAGAGAGGGTCTTGTAAAACTACACACTACACCAGAATTAGCTCCTCTGTTGAACACAGGCTCTGTTCTGTTGTACTTGACCCTCATCAGCAGACCTAACCTAAACACTGAGTTTGGCTGCATTACCACTGACCTAAAAAAAAAATAATAATACAACAAAAGCCATCTTCCTTCCAGTTTCCATCCCAATCCAGGGCCGGTTTCCTGTGAAACGATAACCTCTGAATTATCACCAAACGGGGAGGTCAGAGTAGGAGGCACAATTCTTTAGCTATTTTAGACTCGGCCCTCTTCTTGGAAAACACTGATGTTACAGTCAAGGCCTAAAACGTTCTTGTCTGTAATGATAAAAGTATGTGATCATGTCTGGAAAAGCAGATTTTGTAAATTATTTTATGTTTTTTTTTTGAAAAAATAAAAGTCTGTGTAGACATTATACTACCTCTTAGATATAATTTATATTAATGCCAGTATAAGTAGGAGTAAAAACAGTTAAAACTGCTAATACATAAGATGACCACAGTGGCTCTGGGGTTTTTATTTTTAACAAACATAAATTTTGCAAAATCTGTAAAATTATAATGACTTTCATGTATCATATTTTTAGTACTTCACAGATTTTATACTTTTAAAAAAAATTAAGAAAATGTATTTTCTGGGGTTAGTCCTGAAGTGCAATTAATACATTGAACAAGAATAAAAATCTCAAACGGTTCTGTTTCCTGTAATGAAGTAAAGGTACTAGTTTGTTTTCTATTCATTTTTAAACTTTGAAGTTGTTTAAACAAGGTCAGACTAATTTTACTTTTACAAATACATTGACTCACCTACAGGTCCAGACATTTGTACTCCAAGTGGCTCTAATGCAATAATATGGAGTCTTATTTCCCAAACAAGAAGTCAGTCATTTCCTGCAGCCAGCAGCTCACACCTCAGGCTGCTACATCAAGGAGCAGCAATAGTGCCTGAGGTATTATCAAACTAAGCCAAACAATGGCAGGGTCAGGAAGGTCAGAGCTGATGGCAATTCCACATACCTAAACGTAAAATCACTTTTTAATCTGCAGAAGTTAATTCTGTAATTTCCCAGTCGTCATGTTGATTGGGTTTAGTTTGAAATTGATACAGGCCTAGTTATCTACATATACTGTATGTCTTATAAACACAGCATGAGATTCATGGTGGCTAAATTATAAATTGGCACAATACCAAAAAAACAAACAAAAAACAACAACAATTAAAAAATTAATTTCAAGCAAACAACTTGAGAAAGTATCTGCCTTTGAAAGGTTTCTATGTCTCAATGTTTGGCTTATTTCTCCACCACACCAAACTCTAATTTCTGTAAAGTGCCTTTTTACAAATGCAAAAACAAATTGACATAATACACTGTATTTTAGGAGAAAAAATGCTGAAAACCAATTTGTCACAAAAAGTATATATTTCTGTTTAGAACTTGCACAGCCACAGTGCAACCAAAAGTGATAACTTCCTGGTATTTGTTTATACAAGAGAAAAACATGAATCCAAAAAGCAAATGGCTAAGTTGTTGTAATCATCATTAATATGGTGAAATGATGTATTGCTGGTGGCTGCAGCAACACCGCCTGACTGACTTTTCCTGCTCTTTTTTCACATTTAATTGTAAATCATTTTATTTGACCAAATTTTGTCTTTAACCATAAAAAATGGACTTCAGTTACCTGTTTTTACAACTACTAACGTGCATGTGTAAAACTGGGCACCACATTCCCCAAATACAGCTGCAAACTTTTTATTGATTTTGATTATAAGTTAGTTTGATTGGTATTTTACACCGGGATAGGGCGGCTGTGGCGGAGTGGTTAGGGGAGTCATCCAGGAACCGGAAGGTCACCGGTTTGATTCCCCGTTCCAGCTGCCTCCGTTGTTGTGTCCTTGGGCAAGACACTTCACCCAACTTGCCTACTGATGGTGGTCAGAGGGTCCGGTGGCAGCCCTACCTCTGTCAGTGCCCCCCAGGGCAGCTGTGGCTGTAGCTCAGTGTGTGAATGTGTGTGTGAATGGGTGGATGTCTGAAGTGTAAAGCGCTTTGAGGTCCACATGGACTTGATAAGGTGCTATATAAGTTCATGAATAAATCTAGACCACAATGCACTGCAAAATACTGATTTTGAACATGTGCATTAATAACTGTAAAAAAAAAAATCAATAAAAGTCTGTTTTAGTTTTTTTTATTCAATCTTTTTGGATTTGCCCATGACTCTAGCAAAAGGTAGTACACTTGAAGATACTTTTAATAAGCATACTTGAGTATAAGTTTAAGTATATCAAGTAAACTATGCACTATGTAATTGTAGTGTACTAGAAGTGTAATAATTTAATACTTATTCGGACTAAATTGGGACTTTTTTTAAGTTTATATACTTTAAGTGTACTGTTATAAGGTCTTTTTAAGTTTAACAATAATATTTATACATTCAAGTACACTCATCTATATACTACTAGTGTACTATGTATATACTTGTGGTTCAAATTTTTAGTTTGTTGAAGTATATTTAAAGTATGCCATAGTCTCTGTACTGCCATTGCACTAGTTATATACTTCTAGTCCACATTTAAACAAACATTTACATCAGATATTTGCTTTTTGTTTGTGTGCCAAATAATGTGTTTTAGTTGAAATCCTTGCTAAATGGGGCAGGCCTGTATTTACAAGTTTAAGTCTTAATGTATTACACTTTTCAGTATAAGGCCAAGTATACTTCACTTTACTTTTCTTATATCAAATTTAGTTTATAAAAAGTAAATTTCAAGTACATTGCCTCATTTTAAGTGTAAAATAATATACTAGTAGAACACTTTAAACTACTTTTTGCGAAGGGATACACCAGAATATTATGTGAATTTGTGTTTGTGGTGTAATCGTAAATTTTAACGTGTTAAATAAATAATTATTTAACACATGTGGAATAGTAAAAATAAAATTTTTAAACAAACAAATGACACATTTGATAAAATTCTTCTTCGCCTCATTTTGTTGACAAACAACAAATGGGTACCATATTCTCTTCTTCAATTGGTCGGACAGTTTGACGTCCACCAATCAGCGCAATGAAAACTTGAGCCGCGTCAGGCAGAACGTCACATCCGATTCGCACTGCGG
>JARVJO010000227.1:16806870-16841258 GCA_031762555.1 Cynodonichthys magdalenae | reverse complement strand
ACCGGTCTTTGGTCCCCATTAGGACTACTGGTCTTGACAAGGTAGGTGTGTATACCAGAAACGGTCCTAAATAGGTAGCAAAAACAGGTACACCCACACACACAGGTTGCAAGAAAATAAACTACAACCTCTTTTAAATGACAAAACAACAAACCACCCTTTCAATGTAATTAATTTAAGTGTAACTGTTTTATTTTACTGTGTGACAATATTCAATGCTACAAATAAATCTTTTTCAACAAAAAAATGCCTTCAGTGTCCAAGCATTTATTTTTTTTCATTCAGTGCTAACTGCACAGCACAAAAAAATAAAAGTGCTCCAGAATGTTGTCATCACAGCTCAGATAAATCTTACTGCTACTTTTCTCCTCGGATGATTAATACATTTCATGTAGTGTGAACTTTGCCTTTCAAGTTTGTTTTATTTTCAATAAATTTAAAAGTTCCATTCATTCTTTTTATAATAGCACTGCTTAGTATTATCAAGTCTTTATTTAGTTATATTCTGGTTACCAATGTTTACTTTTCAACTTCATGAGTGTTTTTTGTCTTTTGCAGTGATTCATAGTCTTCTAGATATTTGCTCTTTAATCTCCAACCTGGACATGGCCCTGCATGCAAACACCTGGAAGTTCCTCGTAAAGTGAGTCTTTTTATTGTTCTGATCATCTTCATTGCTAAGTGTTTTAATCTAAATTTGTTTCTATATGTTACTGTTTATATTTATTTATTTTATTTTTAGGCAGAGTTTAAAGTACCAGTCCTTGGTGGAGGAACATCTGCGTCATGGTGACATCATCAACAGCCTGTGTGATAACTTGTTGGCCTCCTTTCAGAACTCTGTGGAGCTGGCTGAACAGATCAAGCAAGCGGGTTTACAGGTTCGACGGCTCTTATTGGTTGTTTTTAAAAATGATAAGGACAGAACTAACTATTCATTGATTGTACTGACTTGTTTTTGCACGTGCATGTCCGTTTTCAAACTAAATTGTATGTAAGCATCACAGTGCAGTGTGAAATGTGTTTTTACTGACATTTAAAGGGAACCCTGACTAGTTGTAACATTAGACATTATTTGATAAACATCTACTACAACAATAAAAAGTACTGTAGGTTGTTTTAGTTTTTTATAAACTTTAAAAAATATACTCTCATACAGAATGGTGACATATTTACTCCGCAAAGCATACTGGGTATGTGATGACGATTACAAGGTGTTTCGGTGCGATGCTGTGAGCTCTATCCACCCTGAAGTTTAATTTTGAACAATATCTGACTTTCAACCCCTTTAAATTAAACCAGAGCACCTCGACAGACAGGAGAATGTAGAAACGACTCAGTCTGTAACTGAAAATGCAGAAGGAGAACCTCAGTTTAGCCTGTTAGCTATTGTGTTAGCACCCTAGCTAATACTTCTATTTATATCTAGCTAATACTTATATTTATATATATATATATATGGGAATATAGCATTAGCTATTTATAAATTAACGCCACATATTTATTAGTAATATATATCTTTGGCATTAGTTCTTGAGCTAACATTATTATCTTGGGAACTAACGCTATATTGCCATATATAAAAGTATTAGCTTGGGAACTCGTGTGAAAGCTAACATGGCTAAGCTGAGGTTCTCTTTCCATGAAGCAGCTCTGTTGACCTCCATCCACATTTTCAGTTACAGACTGAGTCATTTTCTACATTTTACTTTGTAAATGCACTCTAGTTTTATCTAAAAGGGCTGAACATCAGACATTTTCCAAAAAGAGCCTTCAGGGTGGATAGAGCACGCAGCATCGCAGCAGAACACCTAGTAAACGTCACCATTTACCCGGTACGCTTTGCGGTGTTAATAAAACGTTATCTCATGTGATATGTTTTAAAATTGATAAAAATTAAACAGCTACAGTAGTTTGACAGTCTTTTTTTGACAGTTGAAGTAAATGTTTATCAAATAATGTCTAATGTTACAACTAAAAAGTGAAATCAGTAGTGGTTCTTACTCTAAGTTCTACATGGAATATTGGTATTTCCTCTCTTTTTAACCCTTGTCTCTGCAAAAATGTCTTTTGTTATTCTTAGGTCAAAAATAGATGTTCTTTTTTCAGGAATCAGCACAAAGTCCAGAATACAAGCTGTTCCAGAAAACTGCAAAGATGTGCAGATTTTTTGCCAACACTTTAGTTCATTACATAAAGGTACTAAAATTCATGTCATTTTTTTAACCCCATGTCATTTAAGTTAATCTACGTAGGAAAGCATGGTAAACTGGCATATTTTTATGTTTGCTCTTTGAACAGGAATTTACTTTTTTTCTGACAAAATACTGCAGAAACTTTCACCATATTTACCTCAAGATCATCAGGTGATTTGATTTTATGTTCAGAGGCCAAACTCATGTTTTATCTTTTTGGTTTATGTGTCTGATTATGAGGATGACTCTGATATTTTTCAGTGAGTTCCCCCCCAGTTTGTGTGCTCCGGTGTTGCCCACAGCCCTCGCTGGGGACCTGAATGCAGCGGCTCTGGTTCCCATGAATGCCTTCCTGCTCCAGCTGCTGCCTCTAAGGCCTTTTGCTGAAGTTGTGCTCCAGCAGGACATGAGTGAGTTAAATCAGTAGTTATTTTAGTTAATAATGTAACCACACTTTCAGGTGTTTTTATATGATAAATTATCAGTAAATTATCAACAATTATTCTAATTTCTGCCATTTTAAAGTAAAATTTTAACAAAGTCTTGAAAACCAAAGAAGCAGCCAAGAAAGATTTGTTCTTTAAACTAGTAATTAGTCATTCAAAAGTTTTTATGATGTGTTTTTAAAGCTCAAATATTTTTAAAAATTTTTCCTGCAAGTTATTTTTTTTAATTGATCAATAAAATTTGCAACATTCTTGATGCAGCATTGAGTCCCGAGCACGAGTTTCCTCAGTGTCTCCTCCTGGTCAGCATCTTAGGACATCTAGCTGAGCAACCAGAAGACGTCCAGCAGCTTTGGTTCACTGGCAGTCAGTTCTCAGAAGACTCACTCAGGTGAATTTGGATATTTGAAGTGTTAAATCACACATATCACTCATGCAGTAATAGGGTAAAGGTCATAGGTGATTAGTTCATTTATAAGCATAAATGCCAGTTTTAATATAATTATTCAAGTTCTGCTTTAGGATATTATAATAACAGTGAATTTATTTAAAAAAATTAAGATGTATTCTAATTGTGTAAATGTGCAAATATGTATTTTTCATGGAGTCAAACAAGCCGTCCGTCCATCCACTTTATCCAGTCAGGTCTTGGGGGCAGCACATTGAGCAGGGAGGTCCAGACCTCTCTTTCCACAGCTTCCTTTTCCAGCTCTTCTGGGAGGATTCCAATGGGACCCCCGGCCAACTGAGAGACATAGGCTGTGTCCAAAACGAGTGGCCGGAAGGAATATGGAATATGTTTTAAATAAAAATCTGGCGGTATAAAATTAAAAGTTTCAAGCAGGTGTGTTGTTGATGGTTTTGTAATGTGTACAGACATGTTTTTAAATATTATTTTTGTCAGAGAAAAAAAACAAGCTGGTATAGAAAAATAAACATGCATCTACGGCAGGTCCATTAGTTCTTCAAATATTACCTTTAAGTTCATTTTATTATTTTGTGATATTAATAACTGTATTGATATTTTTCAACTTTCAATCTTATTTTGCTTCTGTTTAGCGTTGTCACGGTTGCTAGGCGACAGGACGGGAGGCTAGATTGTTCAAATTCACAGTCACTTTTTTCCAGTCTTTGCGGTCTACCAACGACCTGGCCCACCTAGACCGGGTAGCCCGGGTCCTTTGGAGGACCCAGCCTCCTGTTTTGGACACAGCCATGGTCTCTCTAGCGTGTCCTGAGTCTTCCTCGGGGTCTTCTCCCAGTCAGACATGCCTGAAGCACCTCCCTAGGGAGGCGTCCTGGAGGCATAGGCCAGATTACTTACCACCTCAACTGGCTCCTCTCAGTATGGAGGAGCAGCAGCTCTACTCTGAGTCTCTCCTGGATAAGGAAACTTCTCATCCTATCTCTAAGGGAGAGTCCAGCTACCCTGTGTAGAAAACTCATTTTGGCTGCTTGTATAAACGATCTTGTTCTTTTGGTCAATACTTAAAGCTCTTGACCATAGGTGAGGGTGGGAACATAAACAGAGGTTTGCTTACAGCTCAGCTCTTCACCACAACTGAGTGGTACAGAGTCCACAATACTGCATAAACTGCACCGATCAGTCTGTCCATCTCACGCTACATTCTTCCCTCACTCGTGAACAAAACCTCAAGATACTTGAACTTCTCCACTTGAAGCAGAACCTCACCCCCAACCCAGAGAGAGCAATCCTCACTTTTCCAAGTGAGGACCATGGACTCAGATTTGGAGGTGCTGATCCTCATACCAGCCACTTCACACTCATCTGTGAACCGCTCCAGTGAGAGCTGGAGATCACGACACAATGACACCAACAGGACCACCTCATGTGCAAATGGCAGAGATGGAATCCTGAGATTACAAAAATGGACTCCCTTCGCGCCCTGAACGCTCCGAGAAATACTGTCGATAAAAGACAGAGCACCTCCTGCAGTTTACCTGGAGGAACACGGTCAAACACCTTCAAGTCCACAAAACACAGACTGGATTAGTAACTGTGACTCCTCGAGGACCCTAGTTCAGGTAAAGAGCTGGTCCATTCTATCGGGGCTAGGACAGAACCTGCATTGTTCCTTTTGAATCTGAGGCTTGACCATCGATAGGAGTCTCTTTTCCAGCACCCTTGAATAGACCTTAATGGTGAGGCTAAGGAGACTGATGTCCCTATAATTTGAACACTCCATCCATCCATCCATCCATCCATCCATCCATCCATTCATCCATTATCTATACCTGTTTTCTGCCAAGTGTGAATCTGACCATTAGTGTCTTATAAGTTGTAGTGATTTTAGGTTTGTGTTGCGTTATATCAAAGCGTTTTCCCCCCTTTTTTTCCCCCTCAGGGTTCCTCTCTATCAGGCTATCTTTATTAGCTTTCGACGGTGCTATACTGAGCGTAAAGTACCAGTGCTGCTGCCAGGGGTGATGTTAAAGGGTCAGGCCCAGGTCCAGGTCACTCTTCACCAACACATCTGTGCACAGCTGTGTGCCAGTGTGGCTGCGCTCCCTCCTGCGTTCTTCCCTATACTTGTACGCTCCACACACGCAATCTCACATTTTAGATTAGTATTTGTAGAATTGCACTTATTTTTGCTTTTTGATTCCAGATTTTATTCCAAATCTAAAGGCATTTAGAAGAATAAAAACACAGCAAAAAAAAAAAAAAAAAGTTTCTTATTTTGTGCCTCAGTAAAACTACATTCACTTCCTAAAAACTAATTTTTATACCTTAAAAGAATTTAGAAACTGGTTTTGCCTTAACAATGATGGTGTCTGGACCTTAAACTCAGTTCAAGGCGTAGGCTAATTTGAAACCATTTACTTTGGCCAACTAAAATCTGCACATTAACTGTGTTTTGTTACAGGATTTCCTCTCATTCAGTACTAGTAATTGTATCACTTTCATTTTTAGTTAGTTAAATGTTTTTTTTACTTTTTTGTGTTGTTTTTGTTTCCTGCTCCTGATTTCCCACACTCCGTTATCTTTCTTTTTCAGGAACGTTGTTTGGTTGATGCAGTGCTGCAGGCTGATACTCAGACTGCTTTACTGGCAGCAGATGTTTGGTGCTTTGCAGCACGGTGAGAGTGAGGGCTAACAAAGTTTTAGTGTGGTTCAACAGTGAACTTTTTTTTAAACGCTTTATACTTTCAGTCTTATCACAGGGCCACATAGAAACAAATGAGACAACCATTCAAACTCTCATCCAGGGACAATTTAAGGCTAACAATTAGCCTAACAGCTATGTTTTTGGTTTTTGGAAAGCAGAGTACCCAGAGAAAACCCACACATGCACAGGGAGAACACGCAAACTCCACCCAGAAAGGTCTCGGGCAGGGATTTGATCCTAAAACCTTCTCACTGAGAGACCATAGCTCCACCGACTGAGCTGTGGTTCTGCCCTGTAAATACAGATATTCAGCTTTCTTCAAAGCAGGACTGTAAATGTTTTCTGTGTTCAAAAATTAAGCTTAAGAATAGAGTTTATTTGTTATTAAGCTTGTGTCTCATGAAGTTCAGACCATGTTTGATGGGTAATTAATGCCAGATAAAATGTGTCATTTCAAAAGATTAAACTTGGAACTTATTTTAAAATGTTATGTTTGTTTAATTGAATAAATATATAATAAGTGGATTAAATCACAGTGAGTTCTGCAGATGTATTTTAATAAGTACTACTGCCTTTTCAGGCGTGGTTCATCACCTTGGGATTTTGTTTGTGTTTACAGTTATGGGACGGCAGAACTTTGCCTCCATCATGTCCACCTTGTTGCTCAGATGGTGGGTAGGAACAAACTACTGATGCAATATAATATTTCTGATGCTGAGCCCTCGTATTGGTTTACATTATTTATTTTCTGTTCTGCAGGTGAAAGCGTGCACCGCTGAGTGTTACCAGTTGTTCCACCTGGGACTGCTGCTGAAACGCCTGGTTTTTCTTATGACACCAAACCACCAGGTTGGAAAATCCTGAGTCCTAAAAAGGACAAAAATGACCGATGACACTTGTTTCATTGACGACCTGCTCTTTTATTACCTCAGTTTGACCTTCTGCCTTCTCCATATTAGTTACTTTTAACTAAAAGTAAAAACAAGTTTGGACAATGTCATCCATAAAGCACAGGGACTCTTTTAATCTTTGACACCTCTCTAAGGAGTGACTTAACAGAATATTAGCAAGTGGGGTTTAGTTATCTGCAGACTCTGTACCTGCTGAGTGGCATCTGTACACTTAGCTAATCTAAATAAATAAATTTGGACACTAACTTTAGTAGTCATTAAATAAATTCTAGTTCTTGTCAATACAAATATCAATGCCTGTCCAGTGACACTGGATAAAAATAAATAAATTAAACAACTGTATCAATGTCTGTAACTCTCTCTCAGTGACATGGCTGCTTAAAGTGTTCTTGTGGCCACAAGTTATCTCCTGGCTTCACATCACCAGATGTGCTCTGGAAAAAAAAAAGCCTTTGGAAGCCTTTATTATTCAGTTTTTATTAAAATACAGAGTGAGTCAAAAGAGTCAGGACACCCCTTTTATTTCAGAAAGAAAAGGGAAAAGGAAAGGTAATGGGTGTGGGGAACTATCTTAGTCTGTCTAAAACATGGCTGCCATATTGGATCAAAGGCAAGTTTTTCCAAAGGTCCACTCCCCATTACTAGCTGGGGTATTCAGAAATGACATTTTCCCTTTTCTTTCTGAAATAAAAGGGTGTCTTGTGTCTTCTGACTCACCCTGTTGATGATATAGGTGCACAGGCTAGAAAAGTGGACCAATGCGTTTTTTGTTTTTTTATTCCCAGATGGAGCTGGTGGCTCATTTTCCACCGTCGAAGGTGGAGAACCTTCCGGTGTGGCATCACGTTCTCCTCAGAGCTCTTTCATGTGAAACTTATCTCCATGTGCAGGCAGAAATGATCAGCCTCACTCAAAGGGTGCTAACTGATTGGCAAGATGGAGGGTACAAACTTGGACAAATGGAGAAAGTGGTGAGAACGTTCACAGATTAGCAATAGCATTGTTTGATTGATTTTAGTGTTTTTTTGGAAGTTTTGACATCTAGTGTTCTAAAAAAGTTTTATTTTCTTATTCCAAAAGCATGAATTGTTCTGTAAGGCTTTTAAAAGTTTTAAAACAGTTTAAATGTCTGATACATCTATTTAAATCAAAACTATCAGACTTTTCAACTCGGGTTGTGCTGCAGCCGTCGCGTTGCTTCAGAATGAACTGCCAAAACAAAACAATGCAAGGAAACAAGGTGGAGAATGTGAAGCGAAAAGTCAAAATCATTGAATTTACAAAGTGTCTGTTGTTGCCAGAACGCTGTGCTGTTGTCCCTCCTATCAGTGCTCCGAGGCCAGCCATCTCCTGGAGAACAAGGTGTGTTGTCTGCAGTGAAGATAGTCACACAGCTGTGGTCCAAAATGAGTCCTGATCAGGTGAGAACAGTTCAAACACAAACGCATTGAGTAAAGCCAGAGTGAAAGACATCTGTAACACGTCACACTCAGGTGCAGACCCACCCTGTACTTCAGCACACTCTGAAGCTCCTCCTGTCAACAACGGCCATTTTAGTGAAGAACATCGAGCCTGAAGTCATTTGTCAGGTAAACTTTACTTTTTACTGTCCATATCAAGCAGCTAAAAAAACAGAGAATGGAGTTTGATGCTGGCTGTTCCTTCAGGCAGTGTTGTGTCTGGATGCTGTGGTTTCTCAGAAATGTGCTGATTATCTGCTGCTGGCTGCTCTGGACTTCCTCTCATCCCTGGGAAAGATCTTTATCCCTCCAGACAGTCAGGTAATAAACCCAAACTATTACAATTTGTTTGTCACCTGTTTTTTTTCAAGTGTTTAGTTGGTGAGATTTTCTCCTGTTCTTATGAGGTCCTAAAAATGCATTTTTTTCTTAATTTTAGCTTTTTTCAGCATTTTTTGCTATTTTCAGCTCATTTTGGCTTTTTCCAGCTAAATTGACCTTTTTGTAATAATTTCAGCTTCTCACTGCTTAATTCAGCAATATATGCTTTCCTTGTGATCCTTTCAGCTACTTTTTAAAAACTATTTTTAGCCTAGTTTCAGCTGTTTTAGCTATTTCTAAACAAATTGCAAGTTTTTTTTTCTTATTTTTTTGCTAATTTGAAAAATTTCACTCATTTTCCCATGTCTTGTTTCATCTAGTTCAGCTTTTTTTGCTATCTTTCTGATATTTCACTTTTGTTTTCCTACTATCAACTAAACTCAGCTGTTCAAATAGAACTTGCATTAACAGTCTCGCTATTAAACATTTTCATCAGCTTTCAGCAAAATAATCTTTGAGCATTAAGACGTTCACACTGCATTTTTATCACAAGAAATGCATTTTCTCTCATTTTATTTTACTGTCACATGTTTTTGCCCCAGAATCAGATTCTTCCCAGGTTGAGCGGCCTTTTCAGAATCCTTCTGGCTGACGATTCCTGGTTGATACATCAGCACGCCCTGGAGGCCTTTTCCTACTTTGCAGAGGTTTGACAAGAATAAAGCTGATGCAATTATTTCAGATGTAATACTGTGTAAGGTTGAAATCTGAACCTAAATATGTTTCTCTGCTGCTTAAGAATACAAACCACGAAGAGGTTATTTCACAGAGTTTGGGTGTGGAAGAGACAAAAACCAAAGTGGTCAGTTACCTTAGCAAGGTAGGCTAAATCAACCTACAATGTGATGAGGATCTTTTTAGGCAAAAACGAATGACTATTTGATTTTTTGCAGCAGACTTTGAATGCACAGGAAGATGAAGAGACACGGCTACTGAGGGTTAAACAGGAAGCGGCAGTAATCGAAGAACACAATAAAAAGCAAGAGAGCAAAGAAACTGTTTCCAACAAACAGGCTGCTGAAGTCACAGACTTTGAGGTGGGTTAAATTGACCTAAAATCTTAAAAACACAGTTGTAACAAAAACCTAAACCTATTTGTATACATATTAACATATTACACTTAATAGCGAAACAAAATATGTGACCCATCACATCAAACTGAGGATTATGGTAAGTAAAATTTGACCAAAATGACCAAAGCACATTTTCAGATTCCTGCTTTTTAAGCTACATTTTGATCCCTGGATATTCCTGATGTAGTTCCAGAGATCTGCCTTGATTTGTCTTCTTAATCAGGATAACCCATTGATATTGGTCTGAATACCATTTTTAGGTTATTCTAATGATTATTTATGTAATTTTAAAGAGGAAACATCAAACAGTATTTGCATATAAAGATTTACCAGCTAGAAATAAAAAAGCCTTGCTAATAGTAATAGGTTCAATTTGCAAACTTTTTAATCAAAACTATCGCTGCGTGTTTCTCCATGAATCACTTTGTGAATAAATCATCGGTTTAATGGGTCACATTTGTGTAAAAATGTAAGAAGACTGTTCATCAGTGGTTTCAGTAGGTTTCCAACCAAACCTCTATGGCTGTAGCTTATTTTAATTAGTCTGTACTTTTCATATATTTTAAACCAATAAATACCTTTTAAAAAAAAAAAAAAAGATTTTGCATATGTCCCCTTTTAAGTGGGTTCTTAAAACTGCATTAACCAAACGTCATAATTTGTCATTTCCTCCCTCTCAGCCATGTCCAAAGAAAGCTCGACAGGAGACCAGCACAGAGGAGTACAGCCGCTACATCCAGACAGCTCAGAGTGCTCTGAAATCTCTTCAAACTCTAATAAAGAGCAACACCAGCACAACAGAAACACCTCCACTGTGGCTGGAAGACAAACTGCGGGAGCTGCAGACCCTCATAACTGACATGCACATCAGTTCAGTCAAACCTACGACTTAGCAGCTTGAACATTTTCATTTGTCACATTGGTACTTTTTTTTCTCAATATTGTGTGATCCTGTTTATTAAAATATTTGAATAAGTCCAGGCTTAACTTTCATCACTGCAACATAATATACTGTAAATGAGATGGAAAACATTTTATACAGTAAAATCTTTTATTTCACCAACAAAAAGCTTAAATAAATTAGGTTTTTCCTACATCACATTTATTCAGAGTGCAAGCTTTTAGTAAATCAAACTTCACTCAATTAAACATTGTGCTGCTAAAAGTTTACTTCGAGCCTAGCGCCAATAGTTAATTTGGCACATTTAAATGAAGAAAAAAAAAAAGATATTCACTTCTATTTAAAATTCTTTATCATCTTGTGATTATTGTCAGTTGGCAAACAAATTACAAATGGCTTTCTGTGTCTAAATCCAGCACCATTAGACAGCCCCCCCCCCCCCCCCCAATTCAAAGCAAGATCCTATGTTAAAGGTACTAAAGATCCATGGTCAGCAGCTCTTAAAAAAAAAAAATAGCCCCTCCGTTTTTTCTCCATTGCTTTACATGAGAAGCTACTTCCATTTTTCTGCTCTGTGGGGAAGTGACACTCCAGATGTGGTACATGGATTAAAGGTCTCCAGTGGTTAAATGCTTTGTTTAGATGGATTTTTGTGTCAAACATCACCAGCCGCTCTCCTCCCAGTCTGCGTCTCCCCAGCCGTCTGGTTCAGTCTTCAAGAGAACACAAAGAGGAAACAGGTCAACCTTAATGTGGAAACCTCTAAAGATTATCTTCTCAGCATTTTGTTTTATCCAGATTAATTTGTCAGCCCACCATCACTGGTCCTCTAGTCCTTAAACTAAAGGTTCATGGAACAAAAGGATTCAACTGGCAGCCAAATAGCTGCTGAATCAACCTGGCATATAAAAGAGCACCACCACCATTGTGAAGAACAAATCTTCAAACAAAACTGGTTCATTTAGATTATTTCACAATGTCAGTTTTAAAATGTGTACATTAATATCACTTTGCTCAACATCTAATTACCTAAAATAAAGGCTTGTCCGATCAATAGACAGCTCCTTCATTTTAAAGTGTAATATTAAAAGGAGGGAAGAAAATTTTTACTCGGATATGTGATGTGTTAGGTTGTTACCGTTCAATGACAATTTCAAATTGCAAAAATAAACATTTAGTATCTTTGAAAGTTTGACCAAAACTAACATGAGATTAAATTTAAAAAAGGTCCCCTTTCAACAAACAAAGTGGCTCACCGACCATCAGTTGATGATCAGTTTTAGCACGTTTCATAGCTTTGGATGCATTTTATTAGTGAGCAGAAATGGCCCCTAACCCAGTCGTTAAATATAAACAAAACTTTAGCTGGAAACATCACTGGAATTTAGCAGATTTAACAAGTTTAAAATACATTTATAGCTTAAAAATATTTATGAAAAATTTCATCTATGATCTAAAAATAAAATTTAACACGAATCAGTTTAGAGCAAATACATGGGGTCTGTTTGACAGTGTAATTTTACCAGTTAAATTTGTATGGGTTACAATGGAGTTTCCATAGCAACCTTAGTGTTTATATCACCAAAAATGTGAGTGTGGGTGCTTCGTGCATTTGTAACTACGAAATGGTCTATTCATGTTTATCAATGATTGGAGGATTTATCGGCAGGTGAACTGTATCTGCTAATATCCCCAGCTGATAAAACTGGTTTAGTAATAATTATTGTAATGTGAAAAGTCTTAATATGTTTCTACCTTATATTGTATTCAATGAAAATACTAGCAATAAATTCTGAAAAGATATGAAAAAAAAAAAACTTAACACATCACAAACCTCAGACATGTTGACTGCTGCAAACTTGGCAGTAAGTGTTGAAGTATCAACAGACGGGTCCATCTCTACAGATTGAGTCATTTTTGGAGAGGCTCCAGATGGTCTTGTGTCCTCTCTCTCTATTGGCAGTACAGCTAAAGACGACAGCTTAATGTTTGGCACCATATCTGCAAAAAAATCCAGTTCTGGGTCTTCTTTTACCTTTTTCTTGACCTTTATGGTAAACTCATCCCCTAGACTTTTCCTTCTGCTAATCTGTGGCGGTGCAGATTTGGATTTTGAGACTGATTGTTTCTGAGATGTCGGAGAATCAGTCTTCTTTTGATCCCAGGAACTGCCCCATAATGGGGGACTCTTGCTTTGTGGAGACTGATGCAGTGTTGCCAGTTTAAGGGGTTTAGAGGAACCGAGCTTCAGTGACTGAGGAGCATGTTTACCAGATGGAGTGGTGCTCCCTCTGGGAGGCATCAGAGTGATGGAGTCTGTGGAGGGAGCTGCAGGGGATAGATCTGAGGTCGGTTCAGTGTCCTCAAAGTCATCCCACGGCTCCTCTTCTGTGTTGTCCTGTGTCAGTCTGGTGCTCACTGAACCAACAGCTTCTGAGGCCTGGATGTGAATTTCAACAGGTTGTCCTTCTCTTCTTTCACCATCATCACAATCACTCCAGTCAGGCCAGTTTTCCACGTGGCCCTCTAGTCTGTCTGATTGTTCTGAACTGTGAGACAATGGCTCCATCTCACCGTCCTGATGAAAGCCGTTCAAGGGTAGAGACATCTGTTGACTGACATCTGGAACACAGCAAAGAAATCATTAAACTTCAAAAGCAAAAAAAGAAAATAAATCAGAAGTTAAGCAGAAATACAGTTAGTTGCCATAGTTTTGTTCAAACAAATACCTCTTTTAGAGTTAATATTTAATTTGAAGAACTAAACATAAAACAGCCAATTATACTGAGACAGGCTGCAGGCTTCCACATTGGCTGATCAAATTAGCCCAAACACCGGCCTCATTTTCTCCCAGTGCACATGCAACTGTTGGTTGGATGTTGTTGCAGGGTCAATCTAACTTTTAGCATCCACCTGTGCAGCTATGCCTCCTCTCCATCAGGCGGTGGAGGAGTCGGTGAACATCCTTCTGAAGGTTCATCTTTTCTGACAGGTGGCTTTTAAAAATCTGTCAGCTTTGATACAGTCTGCAGTTCTTTTTTAAACTTGTTCTGACAAGTTATTTCATTTTGAGCGCCACTCAAAAACACCTGCTGGATTTGAATTAATGTTTTGCCAAGACCCAAGTCCTGCCCCCACCCTAAATCTGATTGGCTAGTAGGCCTATCCAGTATGTTTTAAGTGAAAACTGCAGCTCTGTTAGGTCCAGAGAAATGTTTGTTGAATTTCTGGTGGAACCTGATTTATTCTTTTCCTCGCAGCTACGCTACAACAGAGATCCGGCATGGCGCCTGAGCGCTATCAGCCCTGCTAATGAGATTAAAGGGTCTTACCTGATGTTAGTTTTTGTCGAGTATCTGCCAAGTTGTCCATGTGACTGACGACCAAACCCTCTGTTCCTAATGGTCGGGGAAAGAAATTTAAAGCTTTGGTAGGTTGAGCCATCTGAAGGTGGGAGCTTCCAACTATATGGACAGGAGACGCTGAGGAATACGAGTGAAGTACAATTAGTGTCATTCAACCACAGACTGTCCCAAATTTACTGTCTCTAAATCTCAATTGTATGAAAGCTATGAAGCATTCACACTATTGAGATCCTTTATTGTTCTGTAAATTTTTCAGTACATTTCTCGTTCCGCAATTTCTGTGCCATTTCAACAATTCATGCATCAATTTTCAGCACCATCAGGACATTCATCTAGGACTTCTGGTATTTCAGCAATTTATACTTTTTGATATTTGGCCATTTTTTTCTAATTGAAAATGAATAAAGTGGTTTTCCACATCCTTAAAATATTTTAAAATAATTCTACCCTTCCTGCACTTTTCACCCTTCGTTCCAGCTATGCATTTTTAAACTTCTTTAAGCTGATTTCAGCCTCTTTTTTGTTAATTGTAGCATTTTCAACTATTCTGCTAATTTAAAACTATTTTATACTTCTATCAGCTTCTATGAATTTAATCTTTTTCTGCTTCTTTCAGCTTTGTTCTGCAATTTGAGCTACTTTTTGGGCTATTTTCAGCTAATTTGAGCTTATTTCAGCAAAATTACATTTTTTGGTGTTAATTTCTACTTCTTTCTGCTTAATTTAGCAAATGAGCTCTTTGTGCTAGATTAAGCTTTTTCAGCTACTTTTCTGTGAATTTTAGCTTTTTTGGGGCTATTTTACTAGTTGCAAAATTTTTATACATCTTTTCTTTTTTCCTTTTTACAAAAATCTTTCAACATTAAGCTTTCACGCTAAATTCAGATAATGCTAATTCTTAAGTTATAATCAAGTTTGACTTGTTTATTTAGTAATATTTTTACAACTGTTTTCCAAAGTTGTATTTGCCACTACAGTTAAAAACTAGATATTCAGTTTTGAGAAGCTGTTGATTCAAACCAGACAAAACATATTGATGCAAAGAAAACTTTACACACTCACTCCAACACTTTCAATATCCTCTGCTGAATTTTAGTACTGCTGATTATGCTTCAAGGTTTTCTTTGTGAAAACAGTATTTTAGTGTTTAACAGGTTTTAGTTTACTAAATCATTTGACTACTTTAAACAGAAATGGAAGGCACAAATTTAGAACAAAACCTAATGATGGCACGTTTTTCTGTTTTCAGGTTGTTTTTTATTTTTGTCAAACTGACAGAAGATTTTGTGTAGATTAAAAATTCTTGCTTACCTTCAGGGGTGACCTCTGTAGACTTGGTAAAACTGGGTGTGGTGCGTTTAAAGACCTTTGTTCTCTCCCCACCAACCACCACCTCAGCCCCCAGCAGAGGTACCAACACCGCCAAACTCTGCAGAGTCATGGCAACCAGAGCATCGTTGGTGTCTCTCATTCCTAACAAAATCTGCAGCCAACAACAGACAAAAGGTTAAGAACAGGAAGAGGGCAATTGATGGGGGTTGTGATAGAAATGTTGGACTAATCTCTTCCTGTGTGTCACTTAAACATCTCTACATTCATAAGTAATAAAAAAAAAGCTACATGTATTTTCAGTGGGCACTTTACCTGAGGTAGGATCTGGTTTTTAAGTTCATCATGGGAGAAGAACTCAGCATAAAGGTGGATGTGAGTCAAGAGCACAATCTGAACATGTTCCTCTTTGACTTTGTAGAGCTTTAGTAGCTGAGGTATCACATGTTTACGGTGCAGGGCCACAGACAGCAGACAATCTTCACTGCTACTATCATGACTGGCATCTGTTCACACAGAGGGGAAAAAATGAGCTATTAATCCAGGCACCTTTAAGTGTTTATTTATGTAAAACAAAATTCGCATTACCTTTCTTTGGCCTTAGAAGATGAGGCAGGAAACTCTTGACTGCCATCGGTTCTGCAAAAACAAGCGAGTTGAGAAGTTTGGGAATGAGACGTGCAGCTACCAGCTCTTCAGGAAGTGTCTGGACATGGTCTAAAAGAAACCTAAAAATACACAAGCAGCATATTATGGGACTGTCAGATTCTGTACCTGAATTTAAAAGACTGAACCACCTTTATATATATCTCACTTAAAGAATTCGTTTTTTTCCTCTTCTGTCTTCAGAGTGAGAGTCTTCAGAAAATTCATCACTTCTAGAAAGTCATTCCTATTCATAAGATACAGAAAAGAAGGAAGTTTGAAAGCAAACTGTTGTCAGTTCAAACTGATAAGAATAAAAGAAAACGCACACAAACCTGAAAAAGTCATGAGTCAGTAAGGAGCTAAGTAAAGGTCGAGCCATGGGGTCAGATTTCAGCAGGCCAGCCTGCAGAGTTTTTGTCAGACTGTTAGACAGCTCCTGCGACACTGGAAATGACAAAACAAACACCAGGAGGAACACGTGAGAACGAGGGTAAATCTGACAAGACGCAAAATAAAGTTGAAGGTTTTCTCTATTCACCGTAATCATTCAGGAGAGGGATGAGAGCCTCCACCATCATTCCAAAAGAGTAACAGTCTCGAGCATGAGCATGGTTGTCTGGAAGAATTTTAAAGTCCTCGACCTGTCAAAAGATATCTTGCTTAAAAAAAACAACTTTTAAAAACACAGTTTAAGTTTATATATCCAGTCAATGTAACATTTTTAACTCACCTGCTCTTCAGGAGGAACATAGCTCACCTCTCTGGCATTCTCAATGCTAAGGAGAAACTAAGAAGGTAAAGAATATCAGAAACTCTTTTAAAATTATATATTGTAAGATGAGCCTTAAAATATCTACTACCTTTCATTTTTTAAATAAAATAACTGGAAAATACAAATTCAAATAGAGCTGTACAATATAGCGTTTGAACATCATCACAAAGTACGTGTGCAAGAGTCACTACAGCTCATGTGATGCAGGAGGCAAATTAACTCAATGTGTGGAATAAACCAGTGAACCTTAAGTCATTGCACTAAATGTTTTGTTACATGTTTGTTATGGCTTTTATTTTGACAGGTTGCTTCTGCCGGCAAAAACGAGCAGCTCTGTGGCAAAAAGTGCTAAAACTTTCATTTTTTTGTGAAACATCTGGGACAATAATGGCTACGTTGTTCAAAACATTTTTTAAAAACTTGGTGAATTCTTGAGGTGCTGACAAGGATCTCGAGGAAAATTAGTAAATTTCCAGAGAACTTAAGGAAAAGAGGTACAATACTGTTAGCATGTATGCTAATATTAAAGAGTGATGGAATCAGAAACTAAGACATAGAGGCAACACGTTAGGTGGTAAAATGCAATACACATTTGCACATGATAGAAGGAAACATGTACTCAAGTACCAGCACAAGAAAAGATAAGAGTAACTCAAATACAGACAAAAGAAAAACATGCATGTAACACGCACAAAAAAAGACGTAAGATCAGTGCAGGTTCGTTGTCAACAAAACGACAGCAGAACGGCAGCAGAACTTAGTGTTATCCAAGTCATCTGTTGAAAATTCCTGTGTTTTTTTCATATCACCATGTGTAGCGCAGGGATAGAGAAAGGTTATTCTAATAACGTCCAGCCCTATTTCAAACTGTGTCTTGGTTATAAATTTATTCTAACATTTTACCTCTGGAGTTGCTTCAGAGAACTTGCATACAGTCTCCATCCCTCCCAATTTCCAGTGACCATCTTCACTGACAAACACCGACGAAATACAGACATTGTTGTGGCTCAGTTTTCCCTGGTGGATGAGAGAGACAAGGCTGAAAGGCAAACATAAAACGGCCAATTGTGTTCTTTTCTAATGGAATCTTTAGCTTCTTTTAATTACAGGTATAAAAAAAATATAATGCAGGAAATTATGTGCAAGCAACAAAGGCTATAAATTTCTCGTCTTGCTCACCCTGTCATGCAGAAAGACAAGTGCCTGCAGGATGTCGTAGATGCCTGCACAGATTTCCTCAGGGGAGAGACTGTCCAGCAGCAACTCCAGAGGCTGCACATGTTCTGTTACCAGATGGATGTCACCATCCTGCACGGAGCAGGAGAGGAAGCGCAACAGACACGGGTGCCGCAGCGTCTTCAGATGCTGCAGAAAATAATAAAATAAAAGAAAGGTGTACTTGAATCAGTCTTACAGCTATAATTTTGTCTCACATATTTGAAACTAAAGATAACCATAAAACTAGCACTTTAAAATAAAATGCAGAGAGGGAAGTTTTCCCATTTCTTTTCATATCTTTGGCTTATTGGCAATGAAAGGTAACAATTTTATAATGGACTTTGAGTGCAGGACCCAAAACATCCAACTTACTTCATTAATACAGTAAAAAAAAAAACTATTTTCACAATGCACAATTTATTCTCATATCTTTATGTTTATGCATGTACGTGGTTGTATAGTGATAAAAATACATTTTACTTAACAGTGTCTTTTTAAACGCTCTTGAACACTTTACAATAAAATCAGGCAAACATAATCAGTAAACTGTCAAATATGACAAGAAAATCAAGTAAATAAACTGTAAATCATGCTTGTCTACACAAAGCAATAAAATAATTATATATATTTGATCAATGGAAAATAACTAAAGTAACTCTTTTTACTCTTAAGTGATTAAGCCCCACAAACGAGACAAAAAAAAAAGATTTTACTTTCTAGGGCATCATAACAATTAATACTAAATCTAGAGGTGAATTTTACACGAAGTGAAATGTTTGCCCTGTGCTAAAATTCAATATCATAAAATATGCATGAACTTCAGTCTCTGCACAACCACACTCTGCTATTTCGTGTGACCACATCTGTAAGAGGGAAATGGACAATAATTGCATTGGGGCTTTCTCTGTCCAGTTAAAAGAGGCATGAATGATTGGAAAATGAAAGATGATGCAATATTGCTTTCATCAGAAGTATCTAGATGGAGACATGACTGTGTGAAAAACAAACTATTAGAGATTATGATTATTTTATTGCTGTATTGTGAACCCAAATCCCGAGGCCTGACGGTACACACCTTGGCAGCTTTGTTGACTTTATCTTCATTGCCCCGCTTGTGAACAAACACGGAGGCGGGCTTTCCGTCCCGGAGAACCGCCGAGTACATGGTGAGTCCAGAGGGAAGGGTCATGAGCGGCTCCCCCAGCAAAGTGCAGCCCCGCAGCGCACTGCTCTCCGCACCCATGGCCGCACTTCTTCCTGGCAGGCGGTTCTACGGGAGGAACACTGATAGATCAACTGTCTTTCGCTAACGATGCACACAGAAGCACCTGTTACGAGTGAAGCGGACTAACCTGAATTACTGCACAGGCTGTACGATCCTCTGGACGTGTGCTGAGTTAGCCGATGGTGTCAGTTGCCTGCTGGCTAACTTCGTCGCGACGTTAGCCAGCTTGTCGATAGCTCGTTAGCCCCCAAACCGTCATGCTAACCGTGGGGTGGCTCTAAATTAAACAAACTAGTTATAAGATATCAGACTGGTAAGAAACTGAAACTTATTTACGGTTATTGTTGGGCGCAGTTTATGGTCAAACCAGATGATAAAAAGCCAAGCTGCTGTAAACACAAACGTCTTCCGGTAAAGGACGAAACCACAGAGCGGGGGGTTTCCATCAAATTTATTATTTGTTATTAGTACAATAGTTAAAGTTAAACTTTGAGTCATTACAGTTTTAGCATAAAAGATTATAAAGTATATTAAACTGTGCACAAAATGTTCAATAATGTAAGCAGTTGGAAGTGTTGAACACGCAAATTCCCACAAACATCCCTGTAGTTGTGCATATTGGTTGCAACCAAAGTGGTTCGAGTTAACGCAGGTGACTGACTTAAGGCGGTGAAAACTAAAATAGAAACTTCCAAAAATAAAAAATAAAAAAATTGCTAATTACTAAAACTGTAGACCTCTGCTGCTGCTTCTTAAATGTTAAGGAAGTAATGCGTGTCTATGTATTAGGCTCACCATTATAACAGAGATAGAGGCCTGTTTGAAAATTATTAAATGAGCCATATAAAAAAACATGTTTTTATTACTATTATTATTAATATATTAAATTGTACTTTTATTAAATGTGTTTTCATAAGAAAAGTGTATCACGTCTGTGTCTTCTTTTTTTTCTTCAAATAAACGTATAAAATGTTGGTTTAGTCTCAAATTTTATTTATAAAAATGGAGATTTGGAAAAATTAGATCAGGAAGTAATTCATTAAAATAAAAAAAATTTATAATACATTATATGAATACTATAAGATAAGGTCTTAGTTTCAGCTCTTTAAATGTGATAGTTCTTTTCTTGCCATTTCAATAATATTAATTTCAATGTTTGCTGCATATTTGTTCATTTTTTGCTATTGATTGGACAGAGGAAGCACTGCTGTTAGTGATTGTGATCCAGTTAAAACAAACCATAAATCAAATAAATAAAAACCATGTGTTTTAATGCAAGCAGGTTTAAAACTAAGTGGTAAAGATTCACATGAGAAGTACTTGTTCAAATGAACAAAAGCCCTTTTGACTTCAAAAGTTATCTCCTATAAAACATCTTAACTTGGTATTTATTTTTGCATTTGGCCCACGGGCCTCTTTTATTCACGTTAAACTCAAGGCCCGTGGGCCAAATGTGGCCTGCTATTGTATTTTATATAATCCAAGCAGGGGTGGGCAATCCTGGTCCTCGAAGGCCCCAGCCCTGCATGTTTTACTTTATTCCTTGCTCCAACACACCTGATTCAGTCATTGAATTACCTTTTCCAAGTTGTGCAGAAGCCTGATAATCATCCATTCATTCAAATCATGTGTGTTGAAGCAGAGAAACAAGTAAAACATGCAGGGCTACAGCCCTCAAGGACCAGGGTTGTCCACCCCTGTGCTAGAGCTTCAAAAATGTATTAATGTCTTAAAATAAGTGTATGCTGCTATTAAGCCAGCATTGACCTGCATCTCCCATAATGCATGTAATGGAGTGACGGCATCCTACCATTGGGTGGAGGTGCACAGGTTATGAAAGTAGCCGGTAGCCAGCAAAATTTGCAGTGTTAGATCTCTATTTGCATTTTTACTACTTCACCTGCCTTGCCAAATGATGGTGGTCAGAGGGTCCGGGGGCGCCAGTGCATGGCAGCCCCACCTCTGTCAGTGGGTCCCAGGGCAGCTGTGGCTACAATGTAGCTTATCACCATCAGTTTGGGAATGTGTGTGTGAATAGGTGACTGACTGTAGTGTAAAGTGCTTTGGAGTCTGATGGGGCTTGATGTATGTTCAGACCATTTACCATTTTACCATTTACTTTTGCTGTGGCCCAGTTGTACTGGGAAGTGGGAATTTCCCACTTATAAGTCATGCATTTAAACTGGAACACCCCTCCAGTGGGAATTCCCTGTCAGAAAGTGGGAATTCCCTGTCAGAAAGTGGGAAAGTTCAAAATTCAAGATGGCAGCTACTCACCACAACTCAACAGTGAGTAAAACTCTCTTACTTTTACTTTTGTTAGTATTTCTGCATTATTTATTTCAGATTTAGTCAGTCTTACATGTAGTACTATTCATTGTTAACAGGACATGTTAAAACACTGTTTCTATGAGGGAAATACCACGTAGAGCTCAGTTATTGTTCGTTAGCATGTTGAAACAATGAAACATGGAAGTAACATTTCCTGTTTAGCCAAAGTTAAACAAACTGTTAAGGTGAATTACAACTGGCTCTTTGAGGGCCAGCATGATGCTTGGGTGAAAATGAGTTTGACACCACTGTTTTAATAGGAGAGGTGGTGGAAATAATTAGTGGAAATGATCAGTGATAAAAAATGTTTAAGTTAAACAATCACCCCCTCTTCTTAAACTGCAAATATCTTACAAACTTAAAGTTTGTGTAACTTTTGCATACTTCAGTAAAATCAGTAATTTTGATAATTAACCATTCGTGCGTTGACTAGAAAAAGCTGCAAAACCATTTCAGACAAATATTTTAGATAATTTACAATTAGAAAATTATTTGAGAAAATAATCATCCATACTTAGAATAACTGGCTGCAGCATGATTATTTCATATGCAATTTGTAATGTTTAATGATCAATAAAAAAATCTTGACATACAATAATAAAGCTTGATCATTATATTATTATACTGCTTTTATATTATGATTAACTTTATTATTGTCATAAATAATATTTTAGGAGATCTGCACTCACTCTTGGAGACAAGATGAGGCGTTTAGAGCTGTGTCGCTGCTCCTCTGTATCGAAAGGAGTCAGATGAGAGGATTTGGGCGTTTAGAATAAAGGCCTTCCAAGTCACACATTATGCATTTATTATTTTATTAATTCAGTAGTTATACTGTGCTTTTGAGAATGTCTCTCAATGCTTTTGTGTGTGTATTTTAACATAAACATGAGTACATATGTTAAAAATAAAATTCAAATACAATTAATAAAATAATTTTATAATTACTTTTAATATCATATTATCATCCTCACAACTCTTTCACAACAAGCATCCCCCGAGCACAAATGTCAGCTGTGATCACTGTTAAAATCTGTTGAATATTTCCTGTTCATCTAGAAACCGTGAAAACTTTAAACAAAGGTCTTGCAAGCAAAAACCAAATTAAAACCCTTCAAAGGAAGTGGCGGTTTCAACTTGATGTGAAAATAGGATGGTTACCCCAGTGACTAACATGCAGAAAACACACACTCTATCTCACACACACTGAGCGAAGGAACCGACATGGATGAGCTCGGTAAGTTATCTTTCAAGAAAGTTGAAATAGATGTTGTAATTTTAAAAACAATCAAACTTGCAGCTTTCTACTGATTTAAAATGAGAGTGAAGTAAAACAAAAGCGTTTACTGAGATGATTTCAGCAACTCGTCAGCTTTGTTGTATTTACTGTACTCAGTAAAGTTTTCTTGTTTTTTATGGTTCCTATATTTTTTTTTAATTGTGTTTTCAATCCGTTTTTCTAAAAGCTCTTAAAGATGATTTACCGTAACTGATAATAGTCATGGTGATGGTCAGAACAAATACATTGAATCAGGTCAAAGGAAACAGTAGGACTTTCACCTCACAAGAAGTTCTTTTAGTTTTTCTGTTCTAACATGCTTCCTGTCTGCTTTAAGCTAAACTTTTTTTGTTCTTTTTTGTAAACATTATTTTGAGTTCTTTATTCAGATCCTAGTGTAGCTGAAATAAAAAGTGCTGATGTTTTTTTTTTCTTGTCTTTCTTCTTCAGTAGATGTGTGGTTTTGAATTTGCTAAATTTGTTGTATTTGGTTCAATATTCAGTCACCAGATTCTTGTGACATGATCACAAGTTTCACTTCTGCTACATGTCATCACTTCCTGAGGAAGCCGATGTGAGTGAAACAACAGCATAGTTCATCGGCCCAGGAAACGGTTCACTTTGCACAAATCAAACTGGTTACCATAAAAACATGAAGAAATGAGTGTAACAGAACAGTGTGCTCTGTTGTTTCATAAACACTGAACTGTATGCATGAAGTCTGTTTTTTCATTCTGTCACAGATTTGCTGTTAGAAGAGCTGGCCCTGAATCCATCAGGCTCAGGCAGCGCTACAGAAAACAGAAGCAAGAATACAGCCGATGACAAGGTGAGAAAAAAAATCATAACACATTTGTGAGAAATCACATTTTCTGCAAACATGCAGTGAGAATGCTGAATGAGTTTACTGAAGATTAATCAATTCATTACAATAAAAAACAAGCAGAACTACGGAAGCGGAGAGCGGCCGTTTTCAGCATATAATTATTTTCCATGGTTTTCAAGGACTATTTTCTGTTGATAACAAATTAATTTCCCGATGGTTTTCCTCTCGTGCATCATTCAGTAACCATGGGGACAGCCTGGTCCCCTCAGCTTATCGATGAAGTTAACTATTTATTTATTTGATTATTTGTTTATTTATTTATCGTTATTTAATCAGGCAAATTCCATTGAGATCTCAGATCTTTTTTGTAAGGGTGGTCTGGGCCTGAAGGCAACCTAGTGTACATAATTTTGTGTCATTTTTGTATCATCATACAGGCTGAAATTGCCATTTATTTGTCTTGTACAGATAACTTTCATATCAGCCCTTGTCATCTAAGGAGACTGCTGGCCCAACTGCAGATCAGCAGGTGTTTACACAGTGATCCTGCTGATATAATAAACTTTATTGGTGACCAGCTGAGGGGACACTGAATGATGCATAGAAAATCATAACTCGTTATCTTGAGAAAACATCAGGAAATGAACTCATCTTGAGAAAATATTGTTTTATTTAAAATAAAAATAAAAAAAAACTAAAATTTGCCCAATTATTGCTAAAAGCTAAAATTAGCTATACAGTAGCTAAGACCTAAAATAACCAATACCATAGCCAAAGACTAAATGAACAAAACAGTAGCTTAAAGTTAAAATTGGAAAAGCTATAGCTAAAAGTTAAATGTACAATTTAAGTTTAAAGTTTTAATTAGAAAAGAAATGTGGCTAAAATCATAGTTATATAAACCATAGCTAAATGCTAAAGATAGCAAGGCAGAAGCTAAAAGCTTTAAAATGACAAAAATAGACCAAATATGTTAAAGTGGGTTTAAGAGAACAATATTTTTGAAATAACTGAAAAAATATCTTTGGCCATTTTTTGTAAATAAAAATAAATAAATAAATAATTATAAAAAATTCTAAATAGTAAAAGTCAGGACACACATTTCTAACTGAGTTAAATGTTTTGATGAATGAATGGTTAAAACAGCACAACGGTGGAAGTAGTTTGATGGCAAAAATGTGCAAAATTGAAAGGAAAATAATGGTGTAAAAACTGAATGGTTACATTCAAATTTTCAATATTTGGTCACTTTTTATTGCTGTGTAGTTTTTTTTAGTCTGAACTCAAATGTAAATTGTAATTTTAACCAACTGAAATATGCATTTTAAAATATGATTAAAATGTCTTTCATTAACTCATCAAGTCATTTTGCTGAAACATGACATTTATTTCTTGCAGGTTTCAGGTGCAGATCTGACTGGAATCAGTATAAAAGGTTCGACATCAGACTGCTCACATGTCTACAGGTGAGACAAACACGAGGCAGTCGTTGGCACCTGCTGTTATAGAAGAAACAAAGTTTTGGTAAAAACTAAACTGAACTCTAATGGATCAAGCAGTCTGTAACTTTCAGAATCACTGTGATGTTTTTGCTTGAGTGAGTTCAACTGATGAGTTTAAAATGTTGAATATTGTGCGTTAATTTACTGCATAATCTGTCTCTTTATTGAACCCAGCGACCTGCCAGCTCCTGTGTCTGCTTGTCTTGAGCCTGACTCGCCCACTCAAGAACTGGACTTAATCCTGCAGGATTTAATGGGTCTAGCACAAGGGGTCAGTATCAAATGTAAATCAACCATAAACTGATCATTTGTGTACAATGAGCACTCATATAAGTACAACACTGTATAAATATATATATACAGTATATATATTTTAGGAGTGCAACGATACAGAAAATTCACGATTCGGTTCGGTTCGATACTTTAGTCTCATGGTTTGAGATTTTTCCAACACAAAAAAGAGCTATTTTCATGCATTTCCTAACTTGTAATTTTTTGGAATTAATTTTGAAATTTGTTTAACCTCAAAACTACAGTTTTTGAATGAAATGTTGCTGAAACAGCAAGTTTCTCAGTGGCTCTGTGCTCGACAATGCAGCCTAAGTGGAGCAGTCGAACACAGATCCACTGATCCTTCAACACAGAGCATCTTCAGAAGACAAGTTGATAAAATAAAATTTAAAAATCTGTATTGTTCGATACATGGATGTATTGAACGGTTCGATACAGATACATGTATTGTTGCACCCCTAATATATATATGTGTGTGTGTGTGTGTCTTAAAGAAAGCATTCGACACTATTGATCACAGTTATTCTTCTTGAAAAGTTGAATAAATATGGCATTAGAAGATCAGCATTACAATGGGTATCTAGCTATTTGAAGGATAGGAAACAGTTTGCTCAAATAAATGATGTAAGATCTGAACTGTGTCACATTTGGAGTTTCTCAGGTTTCTGTACTTAGACCTAAGTTATTTATTTTACATGTGAATTACTTGGTAAATGTGTCAGGACTTTTTTAATGTGTTCTGTTTGCAGATGATACTATATTTATTTCTTTGGGTAAAGATATATAATGAATGTTGGAGATGATGCAGACCGAATTTGTAAAAATACAGAATTGGTTTCAACTTATCAAACTATCATTAAATTTGGAGAAAACTAACTATATGATATTCAGTAATAAAAAGAGACTGATGGTGTTGATGGTGTTGAGATTTGTAAAGTGAGTGAGGTGAAGTTTTTGGGTGTTATCATTGATGAAAAGTTGACATGGAGACCTCACATAGATCATTTAAGAACAAAAATAGCTAAATCTATTGCAGTACTGTACAAAGTGAGGGAGATATTCAATGACAAAGCTCTTTATATATTGTATTATCCAATAAATATTCCACACTTAATTTATTGTGTTGTTTGGGGGAAAGCATGCAAAACAATTACAAATCTTTTTCTATTGTTTTACAGAAAAGAGCTATAAGAATTATCACTCGAATATATAACAGCCATCCATCATTTAAAGATGTATAGAAATTCTATGATATGGTTGACTATAATACTTTACTGTTTATGTACAGTGCTCACAAAAACACATTACCAACATCCAAGTAACTTGTTAATAGAGGGAGTTGTTAATATCTTAAGGAGATGGACATGTTTGTGAAGTCTTGGTTTTGTACCAGTTTGAAGGAGCGGGCTATTTTAATCCAGGAAATAGGATTGTGGAATGGTCTGGAGGATGATGTTAAAAATCCCAGATCAATGTACATATTTAAGGGAATAATAAAAGTTAGTTTTTTGAAGAAATATTTAACAGCATAATCTAAATCCATACAAATTGTTCTTAGAGTTAATTTGTTTAGTTGCTTGAATCTATTTTTGGTAAAAAGGGGGAAGATATCATAACTTTTTTTCATCTTTCTGCTACCTTTTATTTAATTAAATATATAAACATATGTATATTACTTCTATTGTATATAGTGAAATGAATAAATTCCATGGTTGAACAATAGAGGGCAGCATAGGACTGAAACCAACACTCAACAGCTTCAAGTGAGAGCGTACTGGAATTTTGTTTGGCTTTAACCTTTTTTATTAGGCAACATGGAATCAATCAATCAATCAATCAATCAATCAATCAATCAATCAATCAATCAATCAATCAATCAATCAATCAATCAATCAATTAATCTTTACAATTAAATATATTTGTTTATGTGGGTGTGTGTACTTTTCTTAAGGACCATTTACCTTCACCTCCACCACCAGAGACAGAAAAAAGGAACCCAGAAGAGGGAAAACAGGAGAAAAAGCAGGAAGGAAGCAGCAGCAGTGGTGGTCCAGCAGGTTCAGGTGAGACAACCTCAACCCAGAGACAGAAGACAGACACCATAGATGACCTCCTGGGAGGGCTGAGTTCTGATCTGGAGAAGATTGGTGTGCGGACCACTACTAAAGGCCACTGTGCTGCATGCAACAAATGCATTGTGGGAAAGGTGGGGTGCAGACCACAGATACTCATAAAGAAAAATTAAAACAAAAACAACATTTCTCTCATCCTTTTATTCATTTAAATTGATTTTGTTTTTTTTAGATGATCACAGCACTGGGTCAAGTGTGGCACGTTGAGCACTTTGTATGTGCTGTGTGTAAGAAGGAGCTGAGCTCGATGGGCTTCTTTGAGCGGGAGGGACAGCCGTACTGCAGCGACGACTACCATCAGCTTTTCTCTCCACGCTGCGCCTACTGCAAGGGGCCTATTCTGAAAGTAAGAGAGCACAAGTGATGAAAGAAACTTTGTCTCCACAGCAAACGAATGTGACATTGTGGAATACAACTAATGCTCTTGTGGAACCTAAAAACAGCAATATATACATTAATTGGTTTTGTCACGTTTTATCCACACAATGATCCTTAGAAGAAGGATGTTTTTTTCTTCTTAGAATCCCCCCACATGTTTTGCTAATAAATAAAAGGCAAAACCATATTGGGGTTTCTCAGACTGGGCTCACATCACGCTGCAGACCAAAGACATAAATCAGAAACTAATGACATCTTTGGTTCTTCGTGTGCTTCTCAATTTGCCTTTTTAAATATGTGGTGTGAGACAAACCATACCGATCTTCAAGAGAAGTGAAATAAGATGTTATATTTTTGGCTTGGTTCTTAGAACATCCTGACAGCTCTGGACCAGACCTGGCACCCAGAGCACTTCTTCTGCACACACTGTGGAGACCGCTTTGGAGCAGAAGGTGAAATAGCAAAAAAAAAAATTGTTTCTATAATAAAGATGTTTAGTACATTTAGGTTTATCCTTCATCTATCCAGAGATGGAATACTTAAACATTAATAAGTAAAAGTAAAACTTCTTTAATGGGTACATTTCATGCAAAATCCACTTTTTTTTGCCAAAGTCTTAGGAGTGAAGACTAGTTTCTAGTTTCTAGTTTCTCCTGGTGCTGCATAAATATTTTTATATTCTGTTCAGGTCATATTTTTCAACCCATAACACATTTATTTTACATAAGTAAATGTAAAGTAATTATGTTTCCTTAACTTAATTCAGTTGAGTGGAAACAGTTGACAGTTTTTAAAATTAAATACACTACACTGCTCTGGAGGCTGAAGGGGAGCAGGGTGTGATCTTCATTTTGGTTTAATGAGACAGTGTCAAAACGAGTTGATCGGAGACACACCTTAGAAGAGGGGTGAAAGAGGGGCTTGTGGAAATACAGTAAGGAGGAGTTCAGACCAAAGCATTTCAGTTCCACTTTATATAGACTTTAATGATTTAAATGGGGGAAAAATAAGGATTTAAAAGCACAATTTGTCTCTTTTAACAGAAAACGATTTTGTTAAAAATTAATTTCACTGACAAGAAAAGTACATAAGTAAAGGTTATAACAATGCTGCCAATAATCTGAAAAGTAAAAGTAAAAATACATTCAGAAAAAAATTATTTAACCAAGTTATGTCAAGATGTTCCTCTCAACCGAGTTGAGTAAGTGTTCAAGAGTAAATCTCTTTACATTTAATAAATTAAACACTTCATTTTTAGAGTGCATAAACATGTTATGATGTTATGATGAGTTCTGGTCATATTTAAATTTGTAACATGTAACGAGGTGTTAAATTTTAAAGTAAAGAAGTAAAAGTATAATTTTGATGTTTTTAATGTAACAAAATAAGGGGGAGATCAATGGGCCCACGTACGAGACCCCCTGCTCACATGGGTTCTTTATCCATCCCCACTCACCATAAACAAAATAAAAGTACTTGGTAAAATTACAGATCCTCAAAAAAAAAGTACTTAAGCACTGTATTGAAGTAAATTTACTTTGCTACTACACACTTCTGCATCTATCTTAGGCTTTCTGGAGAAGGATGGCAAACCGTACTGCTGTAAGGACTTCTACCACCTCTTTGCACCAAAGTGCTCGGGCTGCGGGGAACCAGTGAGGGAGAACTACCTGACTGCAGCCAACGGCACCTGGCATCCAGAGTGCTTCGTCTGCGCGGTGAGCCTCTCGCACAGACCACACACACACAGCTCTGGCTTGCGTACAAGTCTGAGAATGAATGAGAAAGATACCCACACATTTGCTTTGTTTGCATCGTCCTGACCGCAGACCTGATGAAAACCATATGTCTGATGAGTATGTTGCAGTTGAAATGATACAGATAAATTAACCTGTGAGGGTATCATTTTATCTTTATTTTTCTCAAAGCAACTTCTGTGCACAGCAGCTGGTCAAATATTGTTCAAATTGCACATTCTACCTCAATGTATGAAATAGAAAAAGCTCTCAGAAAGGTTTTTTATTAAAGGTAGAAATGACAAAAAATACTTTAAAAAAAGGCCCCAAACAAATACATTAAATATTTTGAAGTGAAGTTTTTGGTGGTTATTTGGAAATATTATGAACAAATAATATCTTACCTGGTATAGATAGGGCTGTAAATGATGTGGTTTGGAAAAATAGTTTCATTCTGAAAGAATTGACAAGTAATGGCTGGTCTGAGCAGAACTCTTTTTAAATTAAACATTAGCTTTTCAACTTAGTCAGAAACAAGACTTTGGTTGCACCTTATTTAGCTTTACTTAATCATTAATAAATGATTAGTAAACCTTGAAAACATCGTTATGAATGATTCCAACATAATAAGATATTAATTAACACATTTATTAATTCTTTAGCCATAAAGGCCAATCACTTCCAAACCAAAACAACATACTCATTGTTTATTCATGCTTAATAACTCATAAATTAACTATTCTATATACTGTGTGTATATGTATGTAAATGCTCATATAAATGTACTTTCACAACATGTGTTAGACATGTATTAATGGTTAGAGAATGTTTCAATTGACTATGATTTTGGTCTGATTTTCATAAGTGAAAAATAACTTATGGCCTTTCAAGGTTTTGTCTACATTAACAAATAATTAAAGAAGCATAAATAGTCTTAATTTTAGACGGGTTCACACAAAAACTTAATTAACTACCAGCTGCCTTAATTATTGATGGACTGCAGAATTAGTATATAGTCAATTCAAACATTCTCTAACCATAACAAAGTGTTACCATGACTTTTTCCGCAGAACCCCACTTTAAAAATCTAACTTATTCTTTTAAATTTAGTATCATTAATGTCATTACACAAAACATTAATACATCAATAATTATTTACCATTAAATGCTTCCAAAGTGTAAAATATAAACAAGGAAGTACCCTTAAAACAGGTCTACATTCCTGAAATGTAAAATGTGTTTACACTGCTGGATCGAAGCACATGTTAACCAGAGACTTGTTGGTTCTCTTACAGTTTAAAGAAAATGATTACAACTGATCACAAAGTATAAAATATAAAACTGTAGCTAAAATTCATTCACAAAATATCCAACAATAGGATGGGGTGAACATTCGATGGTTGCAAAAACTGTTTAGATCTAATGTGTGAAAGACAAAATAAGTTCCTATTTTTTTTCCTCATCATATCTAGTTTCCCTGCAGCTCATTTATCTCACTCATAAAGATTTTTGTTGGATGAGTCAATTGCTTCCAAACTCCCAGTAATAAGCTCCGGCTCCTCTGGTGGCAAAGTTGTTGAAAAGATTTATTACAAAGTGGTTATCTAGTTTTTGGAATAAAAAATGTCAACTGATCAAACATATCCCATATTTTTAGTGGAATGGTTTTAGGAAACATCACAATTTTTTAATACATTTTTTAATACCTTTAGCTGACTTACTAACAAGAGCCACTAGTTTTATAATAAATACTTTGTTCCACAAATGTTAGAGTTATGCTTGTGTCCTCACCACTGCAGCACCGGCACATAATAAATGAAACGCAATGTTAACGACTGCACCTGGGCTTTTTCTGCCACAGAACGACAAAAAGCCCATCAAGAAAAATATCTGTAATAATATTTAGGATAAAATCAGTGACCCTGCTGCATTTTCAGTTTTTAACTAGAACTAGTCTGTGTGATTTACAGTCATTTCTTACTGTTCCTTCTTTCACTTTCTTTATCTTCTTCTTCTCTTTCCAGGACTGCCTGAAGCCATTTACCAACGGCTGCTTCATGGAGCTGGACGGTCGACCCCTCTGTGCTCTGGACTTTCACTCGAGGCAGGGCACTCTGTGCGGCGGCTGCGGTGAGCCCATCACCGGCCGCTGCATCTCTGCTCTCGATCGCAAGTTTCACCCCGAGCACTTTGTGTGCGCCTTCTGTCTGCGGCAGCTCAGCCAGGGCCTCTTCAAGGAGCAGAAAGGAAAGCCTTACTGTTCGGTTTGCTTCAACAAGCTCTTTTTGTGAAGCAGTTTACAGCCAGTAACACATAAATCGTGCATCAAATACAACTATCACTGTTACAATACATCCATCTTCAGTTTGAAATCATTCTTGAGCTGATTAAAGAATTTTAAAAGGTCATTAATAAGAGATTACATGATGAGACTAATCCAAGTTATTTGGTTATGTTAACACTGACATGGTTTTAGCACACAAAGAAATATTTTTTTTACTGCAGGAAACATTGAACAAACGGTTACACATGTGAACTCTGAAAACTGCTAAAAGCTGTGTCGCTGTCACTTGGTTCAAATTTGATGGGATTTCACACAAAGCAATTGCATCAAATACACAATTGGAGACAGGCAAACCCAGAATGCTGTTTTAATCCATGGTTCCTGTAAAGCTGTTCTCGGTTTGCCTTAAGACTTGGCAGTCTGGAAATACTTTCCGTCAGTTTGAGGCTTTTTGTTGAGGCGTTTTGTCTTTGTGGCCTGATCGCTTGTCTTGGCACTGACTGGCATGGACTCGTTCTGCCAACCTGTGATTCCTCTTCCTCTTGGCTACTGCCAGGAACCGGAGCCAGACGTCCTCTTCATCCTTCACACAGGCTCTTTTATGGCTGCTTATGGAAATTAATGAATGTGGTGAGGTTAACAAAGGTAGTTTCAGAAGGCGCTTCCTCACATCCAGCAGAAACTCCCTTTTTGACTGGTGAGAGTTGAACAAACCACAAAATGTTTTAATACTTTGGCACATTTGGACTCATTTTGTTGTGGGCTGATATATTGTTTTTGTTTTAGTTTTCCCGCTTCAGTGCCTTTGTAAAGATGAGACCAGTGTTCTTCTAGTAAAAATGTTCCATTTATTGAATTTAGTTGTCAGTTTTGCTGATTTAAAACATAACAAACTTTGTGTTTTGCACATATTAAAATGCTCACATTGAGCCTCCTAAACTCCATTAGAAATGTTTGTCAATATAAGGCTTGAATGATATTCTACTGTGTATTGTTGTAAAATTAGTCCATCACATCAGCAGAAGATATTGTTCTGCTATGTAATATTTACCACTGAAGACCATTTAATCCTATAGTGTATTTGGGAAGTGGAAGTTTTGATCTTCAACTTGTAAAAATCAAACATTGGAAGGAAAAAGCTGCAGATCAAAAACAGCCCCAACTTTCACTGTCAACATGTAGAATATATTATTATGAATGAATGAATGAATGAATGAATGAATTAAATTTATTTCAGACAATTAACAATTTTAAATAATAAATAAATCAATTTCAGAAATACTTCTAACAAACAACCTTATATCACAAAAAGGAAAAAAAAAATTTTTTTTCTAAATAACTAACTTGATAAACATTCAATTTTCTGTTCCAAATCCATTGACTAGCTATTAGCTTTATGACTGGATGACTTTGGGAAAATTCAGCAAATATTAAAAAAATTCTTACTGAGCCTGCCTATCAACAAGTTAAATACACTTCCTGTATCTAAATATTATCAACAATTAACAATGAGCAAGTGACAATTCACTGTAATCCAGATTTTAGTAATTTTAATTTAATTTTGAACATTTGAAAAAAAAAAAAGAATATAGAAGCCTATTTTGCCACTCTAATAAATATCCTCTAAGTCCTAATTATGAGAAACTAAGTCATACTTTTAATATAATAAATAATGAATAATGAGTTAGACATTTGTTTAATCAAAATGTCAGAAATGAGCTTTTAAAGGGACATCCTCATAAAAAAACAAAAAACAAAACAAAGTTAAACACTTTTAAGTAATTAATTACCATTTAAAAGACACAGGGCATCCTGACAAATGAGAGAATATATGGATGGTGGCTGAGCAGAGTGACTCCTGCTGTAAACATGAAACAGGGAAGAATGTTAGGTGTGGCAGGCTGATTGGAAAAGCACTGACTGTGAGAAAAGTGGCTCGTGGCACCAAGAAATAAAGACTGATCAAATAGGAACACAAGTATGACTAAACAAAAAAAACTAAAAGGAACTGCCCTAACAAGACCAAAAACCCAGCTCCTAACAGTTTTTAGTGTTCTTGCCAATGCTCTCTGAGTTGGCTCAGTGGGTAGTTTATTTAGGTTTTTCTTAGGCTACATGTGCTCACTGTGTGAACCAGTGTGAGTGGGAATGGTGTTGGGTATTAATCATGCTGTCATCACGGTCAGGCCAGGCCTCATAAGGCTGCTGCAGTATGCAGACCTTGCATCATGGAAGAAGTATGAGTGTATCGTGTTCATTCAAACCACCTAATCAAAAAACGACTTTATGATCCTACAGATTTACACCAGGATTTTGTAAATAAATAAACTTAGACTCTTACTAATATTTTACATGTTGTACAAAGTGGAGGAGAAAATGAACAAAATGAATTTCAGCTCCTAATATGGCATTCAAATTTCACCCTGTCATATGTTATCTTCATTCATATTATACAGCTATTCATCAGGGTGATGCCCTGGGACAACTTATTGAAAAAGAATGCGTGTTATTTACGTGATACGTGGCTAACTCGGAGAGAATGAATATACACCAAACAATATATCAATTTTGCAG
>JARVJO010000227.1:16780200-16803968 GCA_031762555.1 Cynodonichthys magdalenae | reverse complement strand
ATAAACATTTATCATAAAACATAGAAATGTGTAATGTATTAAAAATCAGTAAGTAACATTTCCCATTAATTTCTACATTATTATTATAAGAAGCCCTCAAAATTGTCTCTTTTGTGGCAAGATTTGTTCAGTTGTCTGAACAGTAAAAAGCCAACATTTTGTTCAAAGTCAAATGAAATAAACAAGACATTAATTCAGGTGTATTTCAAGCAAAATGCTCATAAAAGGAAAAAAAGAAAAGATGAATGCAGAAGAAAAATATGCCTGTCCCAGAAAAATGTATGATTTATTGCATGACAGTGTAAATAAGGAAGAATGGGGCTCCGTGGCATGCAATAAAAATGAGAAAACCTGAAATACTAGCAGTGGTCTTTTTCAAAAGGATAGTAAATAAAGGGCAGTCTGTGTAAAATAGAGAGAGTGTAACTAAGGTGACATTTACGGCAGTGAAACAGAGTACAGACGATGTGGAGCACTTTGGGCAAGAAGATGAAGGCTAGAGCTCAACAGGAGGAGCACAGAAGAGTAAATCTAATTGATGAAGGTGCTTAGGGAGACAGGAGGTGGAGGGTGGGGGATTAAAACTGTGATCGTAGGAGTTTTTTTTCTTTGACACTGTAACTAAACACTTACCTCCTCTCCTATAAAATGACGGTGTCCGACCCTAATGGGGACGGCGAGGCGCCCTGTTCAGACTGTTACAGCCCTGCTGTGGGTCTCTTCCACTAGCTCTACCCTATAATATTGGTTCACATCAGCTCTGATCCTGTCAGATGTATTTTCAGTACATTAATCACCTCATTTACTTGTAGACACATAACACACATCAGTGGAGACACTAACTGGTGACAACTCGATGAAATCATCTCCAGTAGGTGCAGTAAAACACAGATTGCGTTACAGTAACATCATTCTTGGGTGTCTGATCCAGTGATTCTTGAGGTTTTTAAAACGAGTGCCCCCTTGGAAAACATTAAGCATTCTATTAGCCTTTTTGGACTGTGAGGCCCAGCCCCACCTGGCCAGGGTTCAAACAGTTCTGCCTGTGAATTAGTCCCTATCTGAAAAACATCAGATATGTATCCGATTCAGTACCACATACTAAAAAGGCCTGGGTCGGCTTTAAAAAAAATCTGATATTGGGTCGCATTTGCCTGCAGTGTGAATGTAGCCTAAGATTCATGTGTTTTTAATATAATGATCCCCGCCCACATTGAGGCAGCACTCTGCTCAATGCAAACCCAATTGGGGCCGGGAACCAGGCTTATTGTGGCCTGTCTGGGCCTTACAATGCAAAAAGGCCATAAGTACCAACATTTAATAAAGACTTTAAAAAACGACAAGCTTATATTTTGGAGGAAACCGAACAAGCTGACCCACAGCAACAGAATATACATTTCAACCTGGAGAGACTCACACACACGGAGAATGATGGCAGTTAAACAGTTTTATTGATATGGAGGAAGTTCTTTGGCGCTCGAGCCCCGGCAGAAGACGTGAGTGCAGCGAACTGCTGAGAGCCAAGTGGAGGTGGGTTGAACACGTCTGGAGAGCGGACCGATCCTTGGGTGCTGGGCCTTTGTTTCCGAGATGATTGATACAGCGAGGAGGTTGATCAGGTGCTGATGAGCCGCAGCTGGGCACGATGCGGTGAACAGGTGGAGCAGGTGAGGTGGGGAGAGTCTTCAGTCTGAATTTACGCCTAGGCTTCATTTGAGAAAATGTGAATCAGATTTTTTGTTCATGCTGTTTTGCTTTTTTTTGCAAACAGGTCCCATAAAGACTTCACTGAAACCAGAGGCCTTTAATGTAAATAGTAGTTTATTATTTATGAATATTCATTGCCAGTAGCTAGAAAATACACTTAGAGAAATGGAAAGTCAAGGCGGTGTATTAGTCATTTTGCAAATAAAAAAAAAACTAAAATTGGAGGAGTAAATCTCTATCAAAGCACAGAAATTTTGAGATTAATTTTGAGAAATAAAAAAAAAAAACCCTAAAAACACAAGTCAAAAATTTGTAAAAAGAAAATAAAACCCTGAAATTTCCATGAATAAAGGCTCAAATTTTTGATATTTAAACTAAATATATTCTGACATTGTAAATTCAGAAATTTACAAGAAAAATCTCTGAAGTTTTCATGAATGGATAAAGGACTATTCCATAACCTTTAGGATGAAACATTGAGATGAGAGTTGGCTGCGAATTAAAAAGTAAAGCTATTCAAAGGAAAAGGACTGAATTTAAAGGACTTTGTGACTCAATAAGTAGGTAAAAGTATAAGTTCGCAACCTGTGTCAAAAGTTAAATGAATGAATTTTTCTCAAATTTTTGAAGCTACTTTGCTCAGAAAACACTTGAGCAATAATATAACTTTACTTTGGGGATATTTGTTTTGGCGTTCCACTGGTGCTTAAAACAGGTATCACACCTGATTCATGACTGGTTTCTCTGTCTAAAAGGAACTTCTTGTTGTTTTTGGCTGAACACTGAGTTCTCTTTGCTATCACCTTTTTTCACTCACCAGTGTACACATAAACGTCGCACATGAAAAGCTAACAATCTTGTAAAAATGCTATTTATGGATTTTCTATTCATGCCATTTGGATTTGGTTGACATAATTGCATAAACAGGCCTAAACCCAACCAGTCTGAGCTTAGCCTCAAAGAAAAAAAAATAATAAAAAAGCACAGAAATCAGTTTAAACATGTGCATACTATCTTTGGATTTCTTCACCAGGATCAGCCACACAGATGCAAATCGCACACATGAACTCATAAACGGCTTTTATGAGTTTGGTGTCTGTCTCAGGCAGGACAGGCAGGAAAACCAGCGTCTTCTTAGTACTCGTCGACACACAAAGCATATCTGTGTGAGCATCAGTGCTTTCTCTGTGTGCTCGCTGATCCTTAACCAAGTGAACTTGAGGTCTTTGGTTTTTATGAGTTAAATGGAGTCAGCTTCTGGGGGAACATTTCATCTCTAGCTACTCTGCTACACATCTTTGTGTCATCTCCCTTACATCTCCTGCCAAAAAGTCTCTGCTGCTCAGCAAAGGAAAAAAAAAAAACTGGGAGAAAGAGAGGGAGAAATATAGCATGGTGCATTTTATTTGGATCCTAATGATGTTGCAGACTGAACTGGCTCGAGTGGAAAAAAAAAAAGATTTATAAGACAGCGAGTTCCTTCTGTATGCAAGTCTTTAGTGTCAAGAAGATGAATGGTTTCATTATGCTCTTTTACTGTGTCCATGTGTAGGTTTACAGTATGTGAAAAACAAGCATACTCTACGTTTAGACAAAGAACCTCTTCAGTATGTTTGATAAGATGGCAGGATACTGGTTTGGGAAATTGATGGGTTGTAACAAGGGTTAAAACCTGATGTTGACACTGGAGCTGAGGTTGTCCAGATCTGGAACATTTCCCTTCATTTTTTTGTGTGATGGTTAGTTGGGAATCGGTGCAGCAACTCTGGCTCACTCGAGGTGATAAAGTGGAGGCTTAGACTAGAAGAAGAACACATTGCTGATACTGGGATGAAGCCAGTTGGAAACATGTTTCTAATACCTCTGCACTGACCACAGCAAGGATCTTTATAACGTTTGTCTTAAACTGTGATGACTAACCACAGTAGGCTGATTTTATTTGAGACCTAAGTGGCGTCCTGAATAAAGAAAAACAGGGAGTTTTGTTTGACCTTTTAAAAGCACCACATCAGAGCCTTCTTGTTGATAAATCATCAACCCTGCAGTAAGAATCCACAAAGTCGGCCTCCAGTCAAACATCTAACTGGGTCACTGAAAAAACATTTGAGAAAGTTTGAGGGACAAAAAAAAACAAAAATCTGTGGTATGCAGTTGTACAAAGATATATAACATAGCACTTACACACACACCAACACACGTATGCTCACATTTAGACATTACAAACCTCATTAGCAGATGTCCATTATGTGGTGCCTCAGCTTTAGATAGAACATTATTTAAATTTGACTGAGAGGATCCAGATCAGACCCACAGATACATTACATTATACATGGTAATATACATTAATGACACACTCCAACCATTTTAGCTGGAGTGACACCTTGTTCCCACTTAAGTCATTGAGATGCAATCATAAACCTTGGCCTGAGAGCGGGACTTATTCCAGAGCTACGAGACTATGGAGCTGAAGCTACTCCTTTGGATAAAAATGATTTAGTGTGCAGTAATTCAAACCCAAAGACCTGCCTTAATCATAAAGTTGACTTATTTATACCTAATCCTGGGAGTTCAGTCATTCCAGTTAGTATATTTATAGGTGGCAAGACCTTTTACACAATGTCCTTTCCAGGGATGTACTGCCAGCCTGAAATGGTAATGCACTAAAAATGTAATGTTTAATGTTAAAAGCTCTGATTCAGACCAGACTGACTGAAAAACCTCATGTTCTACCGTGTTCCAGAAAATAGTTCTTTCATCTTTGTCGTGAACCTTTTCTCCTTATTTTGTGAAATGTGTGTTCATCTGTTTCACCATTGTCCTATGGGAATGTTTAATTACTGTCTATCTTCAGATGTTTTTATAAAATGTAGTTTGGTGTCTAAAAAGTTTCTCAAATTTTTTAACACTGACTCTGCTCAGTCAGCAACTCATCTGAGGGAAGCTGCTGGTATTCCCTCCTGCAGCAACACAGGAGATGTCAGGTCTGCAGAAACCTCACCTACCACCTGCACTCACCTGTCCTGGACTCCCCTCATCTTAAAGGTTCTATATACTCCATCTGAAGCAGCAAAATCTGCTGTCATTAACATAGTTGCATGACGAAAATGGTGTCATTTTATTCACAGAGCAGCTTTCGAAAACAAGGCCCAGGCTGAACTTTTTCTCTCAGGCAAATGAGATCGTGGAGGTCCTTAATTGAAGTAATTTAAAAAAAAAAGCCCATAAGAATGCCCTTTACAACTTTATACATGTAAAATGGTGAAAAATCTGTGTAATTTACCGACGATCTGTACAACACGACATGTATGGATTTGTGGCTGAATGGCAAATTTTGTAGTGGAGATTCCGGAGCAAAATAAAAACCAGTGTAGTGACGCGTTCAGCAGTGGGAGGTGTTTCCCTGGAGCTCTGCTCCGTGTGTCTCATGGGTGATGAAAGGTGTGTGTGAAAACACATGCCTGGCAGCTATGAGCTAAGAACAATTACACTATCTACAAACAACGCTAGTCTTCAACCTGTGCCTCTATACTCCTGTCATCATTTCATAATCGTAGATAAACTGTTTCCTGTTTCTCCAAAATAAAACCATTAATAAATCTTACTCATTGTTTGGATTGGACGTTCCTGGTCAAAAGTCTTTTTAATCCTCATTATAAAGGTTTTTTTTTTGTCATTACAGAATAACCCAAACTCTTTTCTTATTTTTTATCAAGTGATGTTTGATTGAAGATAAGCACATTTACAGTAAATGGTACTTCCCACTAAAAAGAAAGAAAGAAAAAATAATATTTTAAATATTGTTTGGCTTACTGGGCTGTATTTTAGAAAATATTGTAGTTTTCAAACTTCTCTTTTTATAAAGTCCTAATTGGGTTTTCTCCTTCTCTAAAACAACCAAAAACACATGATTTTAAAAACCCTGTATTTCGTTTGCTTTCTTTTTGAGCCTTTTTTTCAAGATATTCATTCTTTGCATTTTTGTTTTATATATATAGCAGCCAAGACAAACAGGAACTCGGGGATTATCTGGTCATTTTTATCAATACTGTCTTCACATCCCTTCCCCGAATGATGTCTGGCTTTGGAAATGTTCCATTAAACAGTTGAGTCTCCACTGAGGCTTAAGATGGAATTATAGCTCAAATTACAGACTCTGTGGCTCATTTACTCTCCAAATACGTGGTCTTCAAAACAAAAGTTGCATGTGGACATGTCCAGTGATATGATAATAGCATGAAATGAGAAACACATTTCAAGAGAGAAACTCTTCCCGGCGCCGTGCAGAGGCTTTCATGTGTAACGTTTGATGTTGCAACACACAGAGGATTTGAAAGACCAAAGCGCAGGCAAGAGGAAAGATGTTTTGTGCATATATCTGAACAGTTGGTGAATGGCAACAGGATGAATATAATGATCTCAGGCAGAAAAGTACAAAATTGCCATCATTACATCGAACTATTAGCATTTTTATGGGGCTGGATTAAGGAAAGAAAAATATAACAAATGTCAAATGAAAGGAATTTGGATTATTGGGTATTTATTAATGGTGATTATAATATATACTTCTGTTGCTGATTTGTTTCCTCTGTATAAACAGTTGTTCACAGTATTATTTACTCTGCAAAAATACCTTCTTTGATCCAGTGCTTTGTCAAGAAATTGTTCCATATTTATTCCTGAAATGAGAGGAAACATTGTCCAGTTGAGTTTCAAATCTCTGGAACTTGATTAAACAATGTTGTCAAAAAAATGACTCACATACTAATCAACACTGCTACATTTTAACCACTGTTTAAAACATGACAAATAATAAAAAAACACATATTCACACAAAACTCAGCTTATTCTAAAGTTGTAACATGTTGGATCTGCCTGCTTGCAGTCTCGGTGGTTTGCTAAACCTAACTTCATGCTGGCGTTGTTGTTTTCACATACTTCATTTACTCATTTACTCATTTACACCCAGAGCTGCTGATCTGATGAACAACATCTGATGTGGAAATGGATAACTTTGTGATTATGTTTCGATATCTGATATTCATTATTTTGCAGTAAAAAAATCGAAACAGAAAATCTGAATTAGTTAAACATGATTTCACATTAGCAAACTTTACCCCTACACTGTTAGCGTTAGCAACGTGTCTAATATCTGACAAAAGTAATAAAGGTCATAATAGGTATTTGAATTGCCTACTTACAGTATGTCAGTCTTGCATGTGAATAATTACATAAGGTAGGAAAATAAATTTAAAAAGACCCTGAAGTAAGAAAAAAAAAGGAGAAATGTGATTGATAAAATCCAAATACCACTTTACAAATAAAAAAAAACACAATAAAACAGGACACTCGTATCATGTGTGCTCAGATTTCTTTTTAAAGGTTAACCTGTCAACTTTATTTGTGAACCTCTGATATGAAAACAAAACACAGTCATCTCTGGGTGTACACGGCGCTCTGAGTGAGAGGCCAGTGCATTAGCTTAGATGTGACTTTCAATCATGGTGGCAAGCCTCAGCCCAGTGGACTCCGCTCAACTCAGCTCTGGCTCATTAATCAAACCAACTGTCTCGGTTTGGCTGCAGTTTTCTGAATTCCCCACAGAGTGATGCACTGTTTGTTTTAACCCTCTGCAGTCAAACCTCGCTGCTCTTGTTAGATCTCTGTTCCTCTCTACAATGTTGTTTATGTCTTACTCCATTTACTATACAACTACATAAAAAAGTAGGTCTGGAAAAGTAAATTTGCTGTTGTTCTTCAGTATTTTTGTCTCCATACATGTTATCCATATCTCAACAACTTAATAAACCCCATTGATACTTTACTCAAACATAATGCAAGATAAACATTGGTGAGCTGGTGTTTTTGGCTGTTGGAAAAAACAAACATCTGTAATATTTTTGTGCAGCTCTATGAGCACATTTCCTGAATTTGATGAAATGCCTTAACATGTACAAAAACTGAAAAATTATTAAATGAAGTTGTATTCCTATTGAACTGCATTTAACAAAAATCTCTTGCAGCGTTGCTAAGCGGGTAATGGGAGTTTGCCACTCCAGTCTACGTGTTCCTTCAGGCCCTCTGTGGGGGGTGCGGTAGGAGGATGGGGTGTTCTTTTAAGGGCTGTCTGGTCTCTATATACCCAAAGCAGGAACTGTGTCCTCATTCTTGAGACAAAGGAGAACACATTCTTTGTGCACGTTGGACTCCGCCAAGGCTGTCCCTTGTCAGACTCAGTCGTAGAGTGGAGGGTGTTCATAAACAAGACCTTCAGAGAGCAGTGGGGCAGTTCTCAGACAAAGCGGTTGGAATGGGAGTCTCCTCTAAATCTGTGGCCATGGTTCTTGACTGGTAAAGGCTGGAATGCCCCTCTGGGTTATGGGGGAGGAGTCGTTGACCTCTAGTGGAGGAGTTTAAGTCTCTGGGCATCTTGTTCATGAATGATGGTAGGATGGAGCAGGATGGATCGACGGACTGGGGACTTGTCCTCAGTATTGAGGGTGTTGCTTCAGTCAGTAGTGGTGAAGAAAGAGCTGAGTCAAAAGACAAAGCTCTGGATTTACTGCTCTGTCTACACTACAACCCTCACCTGTGGTCATGAGGCGAGGATCATGACTGAAAGAACAAGATCCTGGATACAAGCGGCTGACATGACCTTCCTTCATAGGGTGGCCGGTCTCAGCTTTAGAGATAGGGTGAGGAGCTCTGTCATCCATAGGGGGAGCTCAGAGTAGAGCTGCTGCTCCTCCACATCTAAAGGCGTTGACTGAGGTTGTTTATCTGATTTGGATGCCTCCTGGACGGTTTCGTTTAGAGGTGTTCCAGGGATGTAGGAGGCCCTGGGGAAGACCCAGGACTCACTGGATATGTATCCATATTGGCCTGTGAACACCTCGTGGTTCACAGAATTAGTGGAAAGTGTCGTTTGTGAGGAGGATGTCTGGGTTTTTCTCCTAGACCTGTTGCCTCCATGACCCAACGACGGGTAAGCAGTAGAAGATGGAGATCTACCAAAACATCCTACTTTGGATAAAAAGACTCTTGCACAAAGCAAACAGCATTTAAGTGAAATTGAAGTATTCATTATTTTCAGAGTTAAGGGTAAGTAGTCCTCAATGAATTCATAAAATTCATTAGTTTTGTGAATATTTCATAAATTGATGTAGGACCACTGGCCAACTCATGGTCAATGTCAAAACTGTAACCTGAATTTGAGCAATCCTGAAAGTTCTGCCTTGTTTGAATGGAATGGTGCAAGTCTTTGAAAAGAAGTTGCAAATTGCTTCTTAATGTATTCTGTAGCAGCAACGCAGATTCACTGAATCATGACCCAAATCTCACTGCACAAATTATACATACATCCCAAATAGGTGAAAGAAACCATGTATCTGCATGTCTACAGAAACAACTTGTAATGCTCACTACATGTTATTGACTTTGCTGTTGGGGGTTGAGTGTCGGAGCTCAGTCAGATTAAAGCTGTACTTCATCTTCTATGAGGCCAGGTGGAGACTGGGGCCTGTCATCACAGCGTTATTGATGGGGAGCACTCGAGCTACACACCCAGGCTGGTTTTCAAGAGCCACACTAATCAATACGTCATACAGCAACAATGCTAAAACTTTATTTATTTTTTATTCTGACCTAATCTAAAACAACATTTATTTATCATCTGTCTCTCAGTGAAAAGGTCTCCACAAAGTTAAGTGTTTAGTGACACACAACAGAAAGTCATATACATCTGCATTAAAGCTTGAAATGAAAGAACAGATGAAGTTGGTATATTTTCTCTGCTCAGTTTCTTACAGTAGATTACAGTGTTAATTGTGACACATGTTCAGAATCAGCTGAAGAAGCATAAAATTACTTTTGCCAGCCTTTCCTTTATGGACTGTTTATGTATCTATGTAAGTGTGTGTATATGTGTGTGTGTCTGTACTCTGTCAGAAGGATCATGTTGTTTAATGGGTTTCTGTTCTTTGTGTATGTGTTTGTATGCTTTACATTTCAATCATACAAGCAGTGCTGTTAAATGTGCTCTTTTTGACCTGCTCTGCATGTGTTTGTGTGTATTTTGTCCAAAAAAAGTCAGGCTGCTTGACATGTTCCAGCTGTGTGTGCCTGTATGGATCTCTGTTTATATCTATGTATGTGTGTGTGTGTGTGTGTGCATGTGTGTAGTAGTGTAGCCTGCTTCAGACTCTGTCGACAGCTCAACTGCTCCCTGTCAGCCATGAGAATAGCTCTATGTGTGAGTGAAAAGCAGCTAATAGAACAATGCCCAAAGCTCAGAAAGAAGTCTGCTGCTTGCATGTGTGTGTGTGTGTGTGTGTCTGTGTGTATCGGTGTTTATGTGACTTGTCAGCCAGGTTATCATCATGCAGACAGGGTTTTAAAAAGCCTTCCTCCTCCACTGCCGTTTTTCCACACACCATTAATTGCCGATACTTGAAACACGCCCTTAAAAACAATAACTTACGTCTGAGTTGTATCAATACAAAGTCATCAATCTCACCTAATCATCTCACTCTGTGGCATTCCTGTCTCTTCACATTTATTGCTTTCCATTAGCACCTTTTCGTTTTGTGTTTCTTCTCTCTTCTTTCACGTTCACTGGCTCGCCTTCCTCCCTTCACTTCTCGAATTCAGCCGAGCGCACATCCACCCTGACACATGAACTCAGCGCTTGAGGTTGGAAGGAGCCGACCAGCCAAGTGTCACAGAACCCGCACATTGAGCTTGAAAATAAACAGAGGCGAAGAGTAGAAATGTGGGGGGAAAGAAACAAAGATTTGCAAAAAGAATAAATGATAGACAAGAGGCTTGAAATGTCAGATTACTTTACCAAAACAGCGTTACATTCTTCAGCCCCCTGTCCTGACCTCAGTGCTGAATGTAGATTTTATCAATCAAATTGAATTCAAAGCTTTCATTCTTCAGGTGGCTGGGTCAAGTTTCTTTTCTCCTCATGGACCTTTTTTTTAGGTTGTGCTGGAGTATAAAAGAAACCGGTCTACTGCACAAATCTGTCTGTTTTATTTTATTATTTTAATACATGTGTTCGAGCCACATGTCTGTTCAAACACCCAAAATAATACACACTGTGGTATTTCGGACACCTGGCTCAGGACAGACTATGACTAAGTTTTCCCTCTGAAACTTTTATGTGCAACAAAGACCAGACAGCTGGAGGGAATTCCCAGTTAAAAAATAGTGCAATTGACCAAATAAACTCTGCGTTAATACAGATGAAAATGCAACACCGCCATCAAATGTGGCTAAACCGACTGCGCCAAGCTTAGCTTTCTCTGGTCAATGTAAACTCACAGAAGCTTGGAAATGTGGCCACACACAAACAGTGCCTCTTCTCATTCTCAACCACTTGTTCAGCTTGGTATCTTTTAAGCAAAGCAAGCTTTAAAGCCATAAATGTACCAAACATGTGGCCTTAAAGCACCCTGGACAAGAAGCTAATCTTCAAAAGACATGATTAGAGCAAACAACCATGCATAAAAGAAATCCGAGTCCAAATTCGGACTTTTTTCTCCTCTTTATTTCACACAAGATCATCTGATCCTTGGGACTAGATTTCATGTCTGGTTCCTGCACATCTCTGAAGCTCTGATGCTTTGATTTCATGATATTGCAACACATGCTGTTTGTACCGTGCTCTCCGGTAAATGCAAAACACCTTATATATCTGTGGCAGCCTCTGCTGAACCCCTGTCTGAAAGCAAACTACAAACAGGATGTAGACGCTGACTCACAAAAGCACCACGGAGCAATAATGCATTTCCATAATATTATGGTATCAGAGGACACTATTGTCCAGAGCTGAGATTTGTAGGAGCACCACTATGGTTCCTGAAATGACACGAGGAAAAATATTATTATTCCTCCACATCTTATTCTTTTACCATTCAAATAGCTAAAAGGTAGATCTGCTTAACAGCAGGAGGAGCCTTTTCTCTTCGCCACCTCTTTTGCTTTGGCTTTCATGGGGTAAATGGGCCAGAAAAAGAAAGAAGATAGCAGGAGGCCTACAGATATGGATAATGCAATTACTCACAATGCGATGATCAGTGGGAGAGAGCTTAATGCATCACAGGGTGACTTTGCCAGCTCGGCCTTTGATGTAAGAGCATCGTAGGCTCTACAAAACAAACATGGGGCATGTTTCTCTCTGAAAGGAGTCGTAAATATGAAAAGAGTAAAATAATAAATGTTATAATGCAGAATGTTGTTTTACCAAAATCTGAAGACAGAAGCTATTACCACAATGACTCTTCAGTACTGGTTCAAACAGCACTAGCATCCATTATTTCTAAATTTAGAGTCATCAACTTGTGCTAAAAAAAAACATTACAGGAAGTATATTAGTAGTTTGAGCAAGTTTTTCTCCACCTATAAAAATTTCTTAATGGGAAAACACAGAAACATGAAACAGTCAAAAAGCCCAAAGAAGTGTTTTTCTTTTAAGAGTTTTTGCAAATTAAAAAAAGCTTTCATATTTGTTGATTTTTGCAGTTTTATAATTACCTCCAGAAGTTTTATTTTTTCTATATATCTTTATTTATGTTTATGAGGCCAAGGACTTGAACAAATGTATTACTTCTGTGATGTCTTTATAAATCTTTGTAGACACCACCCTCTTCTTGTTTTTGCAAGTGTTTGCCTCCAGTCTAATTCAGACCATCCCTCTATCTTAAAAAAAATCATTGCAAAAACATCTACAAATGAAGCCCAAAACATTGATAATTGAGCTCCATGCAAAACAATTCTTTTTAAACTCCAGTCTACAGAACTTGTTCCAACTCACATCAGACTTGTTCAAATGTTTGTTTTCCAGGATTTTTTCTTTTTTTGATGATATAATGCAGGGAAGCCTTTCTTCTGACTCCTCTGTGAAGGTCATATTTGTGCAGGTGCAGCTTCACAGCTTCAGATTCTGGTAAATCTTTTCGGAGGGTGTTTTATTATCAAGCTGGGACTTGGATTGCCCTTTTGGCAGTCAATCCAGTCGCTAACAAGATTGTTTTAGTAACTTTACCTCTGCCATTCCTGACCATCTCCTTGAAATTTAAAATGACGACAAAGCTAATTTTGTTGTCGTTGGCTGAGAAGGGAAATTATTTATGAGAACTTTTTCGTATCACCCAACCCAGAGCTCCAACAAGTACCTAATGCCTAACCCAAAATGTGTCCAAAAATATGCAGTGTTCTTTATGATAGCCCGATACTTCTCTGTGTATTAATATTCTGTGATTTCTTAAAAATAAAGCTAAAAAATTGATGAACTGAAACAGAGTGGTTCCAAAATACAGACCATCATCTTTTAGTAACCTGACACATTAAAAAGAGTCATTTTAATAATTAATAGATCTGGGCAATACTAGGAATTTTGATGTTGATCTGATAAACAGACTGAGTATCCCTAATACTGATTCTGGAATTGATACCAATACTTGTCATGTTCATTGAATAATTATGTAATCTTGCCTTTAGTTACTTGATTACGATAAAACACATAACAAAGATTTTAGGCAAATAAAACATTTTTGTACAAAATAACTACACCAATGTAACAGTATAAAATGATAAAATAAACCGTAATGAATTCCCTATTATTTACTATTACACACAGCTGTTTAGAAAACACATCACTAGTGCAAAATAACAAAAGATAAGCAACAATGTAACAAAAATATAAATAACCCAACAGAAAGATAACGACTAACTCCAAACAATTTTACTTTTTATTTGTAAAAAATAAAGTCAGTAGTGAAAATAAAGTGTAATCAAGCTATCGATCTGATCCGATTCTCAGCTTGGTATCAATAGCATTGATAGATTGATACGCCCACCTCTAATAATTACCTGTAAATTATTGCCCTCTTCAAAATGATTTTTTTGATTTTACTTCAAACAAATGAAGATATTTAAGAAAAAATTGGATTCAGGATATTTAAACAAACAACTGTGTCAATGACCCCTATACCATTTCATCTCATCTTTGTCCTCCTGCTTTGCTCATTCTGTAGGATGAAGATAGACAGCATGTGATGACGAGCAACAGCAGACGTGTTTTCACTTCCTTTATCTGTCTTGTTTTTAATTTATGACACCAAACACAAGTGTCCATCTTCTTCTCCACCCTTCTTTGCATTTCTTTTGCTCATTGCCCCCTTCTTTTCCCATGACAGCCGGAAAGAGAAACCACAATAACATTTCACCAGAGACTCCATCAATATTATTCCTTGACATCTTCAAAGCGGGACAGAGGATATTGGAGCCTGGGTAAGAGACGGGTGGAGGAAGAGGAGGGTGTGTGCTGTCTGTGTGTGTGTTAAACAAGGAGCAGAGATAATCTAAAAAAGAGAATGATGCCTTTGACAATCAGACACTAAAATATGTAGAAGACACTTTTTCAAAGCTTAATATCTTTTTGTAGCATTTTCTTTCTGATTTCCACTCTTTTCCCATAGTCCTTTTTATCTTATCCTACCACTAGGGGTCCCTGTGCACAAAACAAACACACTGAATGTTGGCCAGACTCAATATGCTTCAGGATTTGTGATTTATTGGACTTAAGTATCGTGTTTTAAACATTGAATGAAAATCAATGACACTAAAGGCAAGAGGTTTCTGCAGAACCCCTGATAAATATGCAGCCACGAAGACAAGCAGACCCAAGATCCTTGGAGTTGTTGAGACCTTCGCAAAGTCCCATTCTCTTGTGTGCTTTCCTCTTTATCTGCTCATAGAGAATGTATCGGGCAGTGCTGGAAAGCATATTAAACACTACAGACGCACTTTGTTCAGCGTTTCTAAAACATACGGGTCGAGTGGAGAAAGCACTCTTCCTGTCCAGATGTGCACCCTGAGCGCTTGTGCGATCTGCTAACAGAACATTAAAGTTTTCTTTCGTCCGTGGCTATATGTGCACCATGCTGTAAGCACTGGCCACGGTCCAGGAATCTCCTGCAGCCAGCCGCTCATAAGCCCCCTTCCACCCGGCCAAGAATGTGGAAAGGCTCCTTCAAAGAGAAGCCTTCTGTGAGGTGTGGTTAAAAGCAGGTATCCAAGACCACAGGTGGCCACATGAGAGCAGACAAAGCAGCAATGACTGAAATCCCACACCTGTCTGAGCAAGATCTGCAAAGAGGGAGAAAAAGAGCAGTAAAGATATAATGATTAGATCGGATCGTGGTTAAAAGTTTAGAAGACCCGAGGCTGGGTTCAAAATGAGATGACGATAAATTTTCTGCTTCTCAAATATGGATGAATGGTGGTGAAGTCGTTCAAGTCAAAAGCCTAAGGCATGGAACTTGGTTAAAAGACATATTGATCAAAGTTACTCAACCCTGACAACAAATCATCTGAGTAAAATCAGCAGAGAGGGAGCAGAGGGACAGTCAGCTGAGCAGGCAGCATTCGCCGAGAAGAGGAGGGGAGAACATGGCCAAGGACAAAGAGGTGTTTGTCTGAGATCTGTCTGCCACCAACCTGCGGGGGGGCTCAGTGCCACTCGTTTCAGAGGGGGGTCCCCCATGATAAATTTCTACTACTTGACTCTGTCACACAGTCTGCCGCTTGGACAATAACTAAGGTCACAGCAGAGTATAGAGCGTTGACATGGTGGCCTGCTCAGTTAGAGGGTCACTTTCACTCAGCGCTGTGTGTTTCTGCTCCACATCGTGACTAACAGAACTTTAAAAAAAAAAGCAGAACGTAAATAAGATGTTTCTCACAGTTGACTTTAAATGAACTTGTTTATATGGGACTATTAATCATCCATGTAAGGACACATTTGCCTCAATGAGACAATTAATAGAAACGCTTGTCCATCATTATCAAATGCAAGTCTTTTCAGGGAGGAAACACATATTGTTCATTAACATCTTTAGAAGTAGTCTGCTGAAAAAACAAACAAACCTCTAAGATGACAGTTCTGTCTCAAACACATGCAGTCTTATTGATTGTATTGTAACTTGTTTAACACAAAAATTAAGAAAAAAAATCAAAAAAATCAATCAGCCGGTCGAGGCAGATGACCGCCTGTCTGTCCTGAGCCTGGTTCTGCTGGAGGTTTCTTCCTGTTTAAAGGAAAGTTTTCCTTTCCACTGCTGCCAATGTGCTGCTCAGGATGGGAGACTGACGAAATGATTCAACACAATCTGCTGCCTTTCTAGATAGTTTTTTTCTTTGTGTGTGTGTTTACAGTCCCCTGAGATGACATTTGTTTTGACTTGGTGCTATATAAATAAACTAAATTGAATTGAATTGATTGAAAGTCTAGACTTTCATTTGTAGAAGAACACAAGTTTTTAAGCACATTGAATCTTCAAGAACACCACAAATCCTCCCCCTTGCAACAGCAACAACAACAACAGCAACAAAACAGTACAATATCAACAAAAATCCCAAATTCAACGTGAATACAATGAGTGACTTTGCTGAAAGCTAACATTCGCAAAACTCTAGCTAAAAGCAGCAAAAAGCTAGCTAAAATAGCAAAATGCTTTAGGCCTTTGCAATGAGGTGAATTAAATTGAGCTGCTATCCTGTGACTTTTCTTGGTCAGAGAGAAAGAAGCCATATTGTTCAGGGCGAGTGACAGTGGTCAGTCTTCTGAAGTGTGCATGATGCTTTTATTAAATAAATAATAAAACACAAACATCAAAACACTAAAAGTTAAAACTAAAAATTTCTAACTAAAACTAGCAAAATATTTGCTAAAAGTAGCAAAAAAAATAAGTAAACGTAATATGATATAAAGTACCAAGTACCATAAGCAGTTTTCCAACCTTTTTTGAAGGACTCGAGTTCATAGACCTATAGGTACTAAACCTATATAGGTCCTATAGGAAGTGTACTTTAATATAGCCTACACGTAATAATAACACTTAATAATAGTACAGTAATAAAGTTTATTAACAATAAATATCCATTGTATTTTATTCAGGATTTATTGCTAATAAAGTGAAATAGGTTACTTAGAAAAGTAAAAAAAAGCTTTCTAAACCAAAGTCATATTTACGCTGTGGACGAGCTGAATGTTTTCAGTTGCACAATGTTAGACTGCCCAAAAAAAAACAACAAAGAACAGAAAACAATATAAACAGGAAAAACAAAAGCGCTGACTCAGCTTTAACACTGTTAGAGTCTGGCTTTAATGGGTTTTGTCAACCTGCTTGTCCAAAGTTTCACAGTGAAGAACCTGTGTGTGTAAAGTGTGTGTGTGGAGGGTGCTCACTGCCCCCCTCCCCCCTCACGCACTCAGGAGGACTCTTGCGGTGCGCAAAACTCTTCAAAGAGTTCTGAGCTCCTGCTTTCAGGGAGTGCGCGCATGCAGGAGAGCTTGGAGGAGGAGGAAGAGGAGGAGGAAGAGGACAGGACGCGAGAAACTGCGAGCAGAAACCAAAACAAACTCTGAGTTCTGTCAGGGAATGAGGCGGAATGGTTCTCCAGCCGAGCTGCACATGTGAGCCCGGGGGCCACCGGTAGCGTTTCTCTTCCTTCACAGGGACACACGGGGTAGAGAAGAGAGGGGGGGAAGGGAAGAGATCAAAGTTGAAGCGTCCTGTCACCTCCAACATGAAGGGCTTTGGGTCGGTTTTTAGCTGGGTGCTGCTGAGCGGGGTCCTACAGACTGTGGCACCCTGGGGTGCAGCGCGCGCGGGCAAAGCGAAACACTGCGACGCACCAAAGACGGTGAGTCTATGGAGCGCAATTTTTTTTTTTTTTTTGAGTTTCCAACTCATTGCGTGATAAATTCGGGTTTACATAATATAACCTGGCTATACAGCATAGAAAACCGAGTGACTCTTACTTGCTGTAAAGTTTATTCTAGTTGCAAAGAATAAACAACTGCGTTAATATGGACCAAGATGATAAAAACACACAAAAATAATGTTCATTCCAACATTAGATTAAAGTTTGTGACCTTTGAAACCCAGATAGGCAAGGTGCGCGTGTCTAAATTCTGAGAAATACAACAACATTAATAATATTAATAATAATAATAATGAACTGCGTGTCCTGACATGTATTTGAGCTGCTTCAGAAATTCAGTGCAGCTACAGAATGAAGTAAAATATTTTTTTTTCTGCCAAGAGAAACTGAGCGCGTCCGCCAACTTAATGGCTGTTTATGTGACAATGTGGGGAACACCCACGGTTGACTTGACTTCATTTGGTAAAGTTGCATTGACCTTACAGAAAGTGGTCGCGTTTCAGCCTCATAAAACTCATATCGGACATTAAAGGAAAATAAACCCTATAGAGCAGAGACTGTTCAGAACGCGCCTGCCCTGCTGCATGAGAAACAGGTGGATTGGAATGATCCGTGCAGTTAGTTGCATTGATCTTATCTAGATTATGTTTATATGAAATGAAAAAGGTTTGCAGTCAGAGATATGTAAAGGCTTCGTGTGTTTGTGTGCGTCAGTACGGTGGTTTCTGTTTTATATTAAGAGTAATTACCCCCATAAAACCGGTGCACCGCGCGTCAAGGCTCTCCAAAAAAGTCAGCGCTGCATCAGCAGAGAGGATCTCTCACAAGTTGATCACTCACAACCGCACTTTCCATGTCGGAGCGTCCTCCTCCGTGGTTGCTGGGGCCTTAAAAGCCCATTTGGTCGAAACTAGAACGCTTCATGTGCAGAAATCGTTTTAAACTCGGAAATTTATAAACCCCCTCCATCTGTCTGTCTGCAGCATCATGTGGGCCAATGTGAGTTTTATTTTTCAATCACCTCATTTTAAACATTTCAGCTTATCTGCAATGCCTCTGCTATTAACGTAAACAGACTACAACATTTGTGTTTGGTTTGTTAAGCAGAAGGTGCCAGGAAAAAACCAGAGACCTTCTTTGCAATTAATTAAGACAGGAGAAAACACGTTTTGGCTGCGATCTGAACTCTTAAACGCAACCCTGGCACAGTGACATATGACTGAAAGAAATCTTGATTTCATTCTTGAAGTAAACATCTTCTAAGAATAACTTTGTAACAAGGTTTCATCACTCGCCTGATTACAGTGTGTCTTGGTGGCCAGAAGTTTGATATTGTTTAGCAAATTCTGTTTTATATATTCAGATAATGTCAAAACCATAGCCTATGCATGGCACAATGGCTGAGCAAAAAGAAAAAAAAGAAGAAAAAAAGAAGACATCATTGAAAAGCACCAGAGTCTGATGCTTATTTTAAAAAATAACTGGGATTCCCATCGGGACATTGTTCTGTTTGACTAGAACTATAACTGACAAAAGCTTACTGATGCACAAACCACAAAAAAATACTATATATTTAATACCACCACTGCAAAACCTCACAAACAGAAGTGTCACAGGTCAGTCTGGAGAACAGTTTTACATCAGATTTGGGCTTTTTATGAGCTCTAGTGAAGTATATTTTGCACTGGAAATGCTTCCCAGGTTGAAAGCAGCTTTGGCAACATGAGGTATACCTCAACAATACATGAGGGTCAGTTTACAGCTCAGAAGACCTCACTATAAACTGCATGCCTACAGTACCAGTCCCATACTGAACAGACTTAATATTTCCCCTGTCATCATCTTAAAATTATATTTCAGTTTTAACGTTTGGACTTGAACCAGCCATCCAGTAAACCACTGCTAATGCTTCACACGGCAAGATAATTGTGCTGATTTGTAGCCCGATTTTGCTCCAGCCTTAAGAATGCTCCAAATATTGTGATGGTTCAGAATCTGATGAGATATTCCTGCTGTGTGTGTAGTGTGTTAAGAGTGATTTAGTCGACTCGGATGGACGTCAGAACCTCTCAAATCTGGGATCTTCAACATGTCGGATTGTCATGACCCGATATCCCAGCGTGTGTGGTGGTCCCCAAGGACAAACTGTTGAATGTGATGTGTAGCCAATCAGAAAGTGAGGTGATGGAAACACGGAAGAGAATCCAAAACACAGAAGACAAAACAACTGCCATGGTGCACCAGAAAGTTCAATGGACGTCAGAGATGTCTTTTTGTTTTGTTTTTCTCTGTTAAAAATAGTCCACAAACTACGGCCATTACTTCTTTCTCATCTGCCATGTTTATTTACTCTGAACTCACGTCTGATCTCGAGAGGTTTTGCGAGATTTTCCATCTGACATCTGAATGTTTATCTGTTTGTGTGTGCTGCGTTGTCTTTTGACGTGGGGCTGTACACCACACAATCTATGGCAAACCTCATGTTTTGATGTGTGGGGTCTTCCAGTCTTTGAAAATCAGTCTACAATCTTGCCTCATGAACTACACATCAGGAATAAAGTGTTTGTTTTTCTAAAGGGATGATTTTAAATATTATTTTCTGTCTCTCTGACAGCAAAGTGACTTCAATTCTTTTCTGTGGAGAGTAAACCGAATGCCTCCTCACCCGCCTGCTTACTTGTTTGGTACCATCCACGTGCCCTACACCCGAGTCTGGGACTTCATCCCCAACAACTCCAAACAGGCTTTCCACAGCAGCAAGAATGTTTTCTTTGAGCTGGACCTGACAGACCCGCTGACCATCTCCAAACTGACCAGCTGCCAGCTGCTTCCCAACGGAGAGAACCTGCAGACCCTGCTACCTCCAGACCTATACTGTCGCCTCAAACGCCACCTGGACTACGTCAAACACATGATGCCCTACTGGATGACGGCTGACCAGAGAGGCCGGGGCCTGTACGCTGACTACTTGTTTAATGCTATCGCGGGGAACTGGGAGAGGAAGAGGCCGGTGTGGGTGATGCTGATGGTCAACTCACTGACAGAATGGGACGTGCGGTCCAGAGGGTCACCAGTGTTGGACTTGTTTTTGGCTCAGGAGGCAGAGCGAATGGGAAAAACGACAGGGGCAGTGGAGCGGGTGGAGGAGCAGTGTCACCCCTTGAATGGACTAAACTTCTCTCAGGTAAGAAGATATCAGATTAGTTTTTTTCCCCCCATGGTTCACAGTTTGTACACAGCTTGAACATCTGGTGAATTGAAAGTCCAGACAAATAAGAACTGTGGGGCAAGATGGTTCCTTTTGACAATACACATGATTTTGCCCATGTGACATAATGACATTATCACATACACCATATGTAATGGTGTATTTCAAAGAGCTCTTTGTCCCATCTCTAATAAACAATGAAAAGTACTACGTGTACAACTGACTAAATGTGAAATAAATAATACAAAATTACTATTAAAAGTAAAAGTAAGAGTTTTGCATTTTTGAATTGTGGTAAGTAACTGCCGTCTTGAATTCAAAACTTCCACTGTCTGACAGAAAATTCCCACTGGAGGGGCATTCCAATTAAAATTTATTCCCACGTCCCAGTACAACTGGGATGCAGCAAAAGTGGCCAGCAAAAATTCAGTGAAATGGAGATTTTACACAGCAAAATTTGCTGACTACTTTTCAACCTTGTGCACCTCCACCTAGTGCTGGGATGCAGCCCTTTTATGGCTAAAAAAATCTACATGCATTATAGGAAATGCATGGTCAAGGCTGGCTTTAAAGCAGATACACTTATTTTAAGACATTAATACTTTTTTGAAGGTCTCGTGAGCCACATAAAATGCTGTGGCGGGCCACATTTTGGTCCTTGAATTTGACACGTGCTATAAATGTCTGCATGAAGACAGTTTTATGCTTTATGGTAATGGATGTCCTTCCACATTTGTAAATAAACCGCAAAACCTGTACAAAGTGTATCAGCAGAAGCAAAATGGCAGAAAAAAAACTGATTAACGAAGATGAAGAAAGCAGAGATCTCTCCGTTTTGCCAACTGGCTCACTTTATTACTGAGCTTGGACTGTAACAGGAGACCTGAAGATGAGTGAGACACGTTAATTAGTTGATGAATAAAGCACAGTGAAAACACCCAACTTTTATTTTTCGTATGATGATAAAAGATAGGAATTTGTGTATTTACAGAGTCAGTTTGCGTTCCTTTACCGTGATGAGACTGGAGACTCTGAGAGTGTGGGAGGTTGCTGTAGAATGAGGCTTGACAGCAAGAGGGAGACGCTCGGCACTTTTAACATGTGTGCAGCATTACTTGCAAAAAAGTCACACTATAGCCATGCAAACTCAACACAGGCACATTAATGGTGCGCTGAAACACAGTCTGTGGTTGGGGTGGGGTGTGTGTATGTGTGTGTATAGGGGGGTAAAAGTCCATGTGACAGCACAGGGGGCTTTGCGGCTAATTTGAGAGGCAGCGGGTTTCGAGTCTCTCCACTTTCATCAGTACCTCCTAACTATGCTGTCAAAACGGCACTGCATGCACATGCCAAGGAGCTTTACTGACTCTAGAAATAAGCTCTGCAAGGCAAACAGTTTTAAATTCTAATACCTTTGGCTGGACTTTGTGCTGAAAGATCTGTTATGTATGTAGCCATGCCGTTTTTTTTAACCAGTAGTTCATTTTCTTAATCCAGATTTGGGAAAAGAAGAGTCTTATTTAGGAAGAAGGCCTCTTTAAATCCACACAAAGCAGGTTATGAAGAAAAGATTAGAGTTTTACTGAAATAAAATACAATTATATTAAATAAAACAAATAACCTTGAAAATTTGCACAGTTCAAGCACAGGCAGCATTGAGCTCATGAGCCCTGACCCCTCTTGTTTCCAGATATGTATAAGAACAATGCAGAGCTGTGCTGAAACTGACATGGAAACCATTATTCTCAATTACAATAATGCGTGGTTTAATCTGAACACCATGGTTGATTGGATCCCTCCACGCTCAACTGTAACAATGATGAGGTCAGGAGAATGGATAGACCCGGAGTCAAAGGGAAATTGTGTGGGTGCAGAGGAGAGCAAAGTGAAATGCCAGAGAGAGAAAGTCAAAAGACAGACGCTGACTGGAGGATAGATCGAGTGTGGTGTAGAAGCAGCTGTGAGGTTGAAAATGGGAGACCGATGTGCATCGTTGCACTGGTAACATTAATCTGAAACACAAGGACAAGGGATCTGAATTTGGAAGGAATCCAAACCTTCCACAAAAACATAGTTTCTGTTCCTAAATAAGAAGTAAATGCCTCAAATATGCTGTAATTTAGACATTACATAGAAGCCTATAGATGACACTGAATCAGTAAGTTCCTCACATGCATCTGGTCCTAGTAGTGCCTCTGAAAAAAACTTTAAAAAAAAAACAAAAAACTAGAAGCAATTAGTGATGAGCTTGGCAAAGGTTTGTCTAACTCTAATGTTTGCCTGTTGCTGGGATACCTATGACCTCAAAGAAAGTTGCATTTGTTCAAAAGAAGTACAACATTTTGATTAGAACTGCAAAAACATAGAAGTGGCAGGCTTAAGAGGAATCAACAGATTAGATTAGGGGTAAATGAATAATGGACTGAATTTATATAGCGCTTTATCAAGTCCTATGGGGACCCCAAAGTGCTTTACACTACAGTCATTCACCCATTCACACACACATCCACACACTGATGGTGCTAAGCTACATTGTAGCCACAGCCGCCCTGGGACCCACTGACAGAGGCGGGTTCTGCCATGTACCGGCGCCATCTGACCACTATAGGCAAGGCAGGTGAATTATGCCCAAGGACACAATGACTGAGACAGATAGAATGGGGGATCAAACCGGCTACCCTCCGGTTACAGGACGACTTCCCTAACCACTCCACCACAGCCGCCCAGGGGTGTCCAATCCTAGTCCTAGGGCCACTATCCTGCTTGTCACAGGTGTCAAACTTTTCACTGAAGGCCACATGAGCATTATGGTGATCCTCAAGGGACCAGTTGTAATAAATTTTGACATTTTGTGTTTAACTTTAGCTAAATATGAAATGTCACATTCTTCCTCTAATTGCTATGGCTGAGCACCGATACCTAACAATAAGTGAGCTCTACGTGGTATTTCCTGCAAAGAAACAGCATTTTAACATGGTTTCTTATAAACACACTGAAAATGCTACGTGTACGACTAACTAAATGTGAAAAAAAAACAGAAACACTATTGTAAGGAATTTATGAGTTGTCTTAATTACTGATTTTAAAACATTACACATTCTGTTGGTTTTTCTTAGGGGAA
>JARVJO010000227.1:16764239-16780100 GCA_031762555.1 Cynodonichthys magdalenae | reverse complement strand
ACACTCACATTATGAATAACATCGTATTGGTGAGTCTCTTATCTGGTTCTGACGCGAATTGCAGTAAACGAACACGTTTATTTTAACACTATTCAAAGTAATAGAGTTTTACTCAGTTGTGGTGAGTAGCTGCATTCTTGAATTTTGAACTCTCCCACTTTCCGACTGGGAATTCCCACTGGAGGGGCATTCCAGTTTAAATTTTTGACTCGTAAGTGGGAAAGTCACATTTCCCAGCTGGGCAACTGGGCAGACGAAAATGCAGTGATATAAATATTTTGCACAGCGAATGTTGTAAGGTTCTTTTGAACCCTGTTCACCTCCTAATGGTGGGATGCAATCATTTTGCATGTAAAATAATCAACAAACATTATAGGAGATTCAGTTTAACATAGTATTGTTAGCTTATTTTAAGACATTATTACATATTTGAGACCACATAAAATGCTGTGGTGGGCCACGCTTGTTTGACATGTTTTAGAGGTTTTTCGGCTCCAACACTCCTGATTTGAAGAAATAGGTATTTGACAGGCTTTCTGCAGAACTTGAAGAGGTAATTCAATCACTGAATCAGGTGTGTTGGAGCAGGGAAAGTGTCCCTCGAGGACCAGGATTGGACACCCCTGCATTAAATATACTGAAGTCCTCATTGGGGCCACTCTAAAAAGAGTTCAGTCTGTCTGAGTTCCCTTTGTGGTCTCTTTAGATCACAGAGTTGTAAATATTTCTGTGTGAAGCAGTTTAGAGATTGTGGAAGCAAATGCACTGTGCATGGTTATCCTCTAGTTCTTAGAAGGCTGATGTGGCCTGACAGCTGGGAAGGACAGCTAGCACCAAATGCTTTGAGCTCAGATTGGAAAGGCCTGGAACAAATTTAGTTAGTTTAAGCTGCAAAAGCCTTAAAAGGTTTCTGTTCCCACAAGGGTGGATCGTTAACGTGACATCATGATTTATTATGTAAGTGCATCCATCATCTATATAATGATGACTTCAAAGATGAAGTTGAAACTGGTCTTGTTTAACAGTTTCTGCAGTCTCAGGATCTTCATGGTGTTGCATGGTGATTCATTTTGACCAATATTTATTAGTTTTGAGTCAAAAACAGCTTTTGTGCAAAACTAGTTGTAGGAAACCTGTGAGCAGCTCTGGCCTTTGAGCCTCTTATATCTCCACCAACTAAACAGCCATATTTATTTTCCCAGGGTCACATTTCAGCTGAGGCTGAAGGCCCACGTCTAGGAGAAATTACATCACATTGGTGGCGCCTTTCTCCTGAGGAAGGGGTCAGGGGTCGCTGCAGGAGGTGGTGGTGGAACCACGAGCAGCAGAGCAGTAAGGAGACTGGCAGTCTGCTGAGGTCAAGTCTGGGCACTTCTGAGCCAGTCCACAGCATCAAATCTGACAAGATCAACATCTGACCAGGCTGAGTTTTGAGATGACTTGAGCAAACATACAATTAAAGACGGGTGATTGATGCTGGACTCTGTCAGAATTGATGTTGTAAAAGACACTGAGAATTATGAAATACAGATTGTGTGTTCTTATCAGCAAGAGGATTTCCTTATTTTGAATAGGATTTGCATTGTTTACATAGTCTGTATCAAACAGTATGACTTCTGTTCTATTTGACTGCAGTAGTGGGGCTGTCCTATTGGTCATTAAGTCATACAGACTGTATGACTATACAATAAGATAACATTTAGGCTTTTCAGTATATACATGAAAACCTGGGGTGGGCACAGTTACACTAATCTGCTAATAGCAGAACTAGCTTAATTTGTCAGATTAGCTTTTTATGCTAACTTTTGAAACCGTTAGCAAAATGATTAGCTTCTGCTAAATTAGGTGTTGCCTATTTTACATCCACTTAAAAATTCCTGTGTAAAACTTTTATGCCATTCATCCCAAATTAAATAAGAACTATCCTCTTTTACAAGCAGTGCTGGACGTGTCAGGCACCTTGAGTGTAGCATGTAGCAGCTAAACTTCAAAGTATTAGTAAAATTGACTGTTCTAGCAATTCTTATGCTCAGCAAGGTTAATTTGTTGATTTGCATTGTCTTTAACCAGGTTGACTCCCAAAGTTAATCAGTTGTAGATGTACCTCCATGATCATTTTTTGAGAGTTTCATTAAAGCCTGTCCACTGTTTCATGAGATATTTTGCTGGCAGACAAACACACTAACACAGGCAATTACATTGTTGCCCAACTTTCATGATGGCCTGCAAAAAGATACATCAAAAAAAAAAGAACAGCACTGACAACGATATTTTGGTAAAAAAAAAACATTCCCGTTAACTCTGTTTATACCCACACAATCTGAGTTTTTCATAAGCTGTCATTACTTTATATATCTTTTATTTGTATTTGGTTTTCCAATTCAGATGAAACCCACTAAAACGCTCTGCCATGAAGATATACATGAGCAATTTTGAAAGATTAAAAAAGTAAAACCTGAACACAGCAGATCTGGGGGGGGATATCCTCCACTGTGTGGATCCAGAGGTTTCTAGCTCTTCGTGGCAGTCCTTTGATGAGCATTCATGGTAAGCAGATCATATAATAATGTGAACCCAGAGCAGTTAATCCCTGTAAAGGTTAGGGTTGTGTTGCTGTGAATAACAGCAGCAACAGTCAAAATAGGACTCTCATGCGTCACAGCAAATCATAATGAATACTTTGCTTTTTGTTTCGGGGATTGCATTTTTCCCAAACAGGAAATATTTCAGGGAGAAATTAAGTAACATTCAAATATCTTCATATCTAAATATTTACATTCAGTGATGGGTGTGGAAGTTTGGGTTTAAAGGGATGTGCTGGCAAAAGTCTAACTGATGTAAAAAGCATTTTTGAGATTGCTTGTTTCCGGCTTTCTCATCATTTTTGAGCTCCTTTGTTTTTTGTTTTTTTTTACATACCCTGAGTTTCTCATTGTCTCATTGCTGACTCAGCTCATCTTCACATACACAAATACAACATAAAGTGTGGGGTAAAAAAATAAAAAGGGAGAGAGAGGTTACCTTTAAAGTGTCTTTCTACAATCTCTTTATGCTTGACATCTGAGGGCGTCTCACATCAAACCTGTAATTATCTGCGCAAATATGTGGAAAAATTGCAAGGTAAAGCATATCAGGCTGATCATCTGGTTCCATCGGCAGGCAGACGGCAGTTCCACTGTTGCACTAATGACTTAATAGGCCCTTTAATGACCAAATAGCTCACTGCCATCCAGAAGTACTTAGACAATTATGTTCTGGCCAGAGTTCTGCAGGCTCACCGCTAAACAGAGCCAAGTACAGTGGCACTGTGCACTTGACCACAAAATAAATGACTATAAATCTTGGGCTTGATTCCTAAAAATGATAAAAAAAAAAAAAAAAAAGGTTTCTTTACATAATCTAGTAGTAAGTAGTCAAATGGTTGGGAAGTAGTATGTGGATACAAAAAAGGTTCAGTTCCTTTTTTTTTTTAAACTGGAAAATCTTATTTATTTTTTATAATTCATGCTTGGACCAATTTATGCTTGAAAAGTAGTAACACCCAAATGTAGAGTTGAGCTTTTTTTATTCTCTAAACGTTGCACCTTTACAGAGTTTATAAATCGGTTTCAGTCCTGTAAATGTCACCGCAACTGTTCCCTGGATCCAGCTGAGGTCACGTTCCTTTTTGATGCGCGCACCTGTGAGATTTCAGGTAATGTCTCTACCACATTGTCACTAAAAGCTGAGCGCTGCAGAGTCTGAGTTGAGTGCGACAGGTTGGAGTGCTCTTCCATGTGAGAGGGAATTGTGCCAAATCCTTCCTCGCCATTTCCTTTACCAACAAAGAAAAAAAAAAAAAAGGAGTGTTCTTTTTTGTTTAAACCTCATGTCACACTCTGGATTTCTCACTCCACACTCCAAAGTTGCTGAGCACACCTACACAACAGTGTCTGTTTAAACATTTAATCATCCTTAAAGTGGAAATTACAGTTAATCAAAGGGAGTTTGGGCACATTTTCCTGCAAGCAATTTGTCTCAGATATGTTTATTTTATGGTTTTATTACTAACAGTATTTGCTCATGAAAGCATGACAGACTGAAGTAAATGATTCAAAGCTGGATTTTTTTTTTCCTGTGGGAAGGGCTGGTTGCAAGGACGGCTCAGTTTGACCTGAGGTTGTCTGGGCCAGCAGCTGATTGATCACAGACAAGAATGTGACTGACTGATTTTTTCAGAGACCCACTTGGCCCCTCTGGAATGTTGTTGTCTTTTGGGACATTATTGTTTCATAACCTTTGTTTAACCACTTTGTTCGAACTGAGAGTTCATCTTTGTTCTATTTTTGATTTTAGAAGCTTCTTTTTTGATCAAGTAAAAAGAAAATACACTGCATTTACTCTACCTTTTTTCTAATTTTGTTGACCGTTCTGCTCTATATTTATTGTTTTTTAGCTTTCAACCTTTATTATTCTGTTTATTAGTTTTACACTTTGTGAGAAAACAGTTATGTTTCTTTAGAACAAATAGCTCATAATTTCGAAGCCCATTCTTTGATATTGGATAAAAAAATGTAATGAAATAACTCATGAGATAATTTTGAGCAGCCATGTCTTTTTGTGAGATATACAGACATTGTTGGAGTCAGATTATACATGAATATGAACTGTTTGAAGGTACCCCACACTTTTATGCAATTATGCACCTTCATTTTGTTGGGTGCATACTTAATTTAAATGGTCATCTTTCATAGTATTTATGAGATAAAGTTGAACGCCCAAGGTGTGTGTCAGGAAACGGGCTCTGTACCATATATCTGGATAGATATTTTTTTATTTATCTTTGAAATAATTACAAGCCGGAATGAAAAAAAGCCAAAATGAAATGGGAGTAAAAAGGTTATTTTTTAAATTATGTAATTGCGTGAAAATGTAAGTAAAAGAAAAAAGTCATTTGCAAAAATGAATTTCAAAATTTCTATTTAAGTACTTGTACTTACATCTCTGGCTCCGAGTGAAACTAAATTCAATTTTATTATTATTTTCTAGAAAGATACATTTTGAACATGGAACATGTCATGCCAGTATGAGCTTTTAAATTTAAAGCATAAAAAAAATGACAGTGAGGATTTGGTAAAATACAGAATAATGAGTGTTGCATTCCTTTTCAATAAAAATATGTTTCATGTGACCTATTAAAAGTTAATTTGTGGTAAAGCTCATCATTTTCATGTTTTTGTGCTAAATAAATAGTTGATGTAATAGTAAAGGTAATAGGAACTGTTAGCTAAACGTGAGTTGAGGCAGCTGACAGTAATTCTCTGGAGGGGTTGCAAAGAACTTTTAAGTAGGTGGTCCAAACGTTCATAATAATTTTACGAGTATGTCAAACTTTGTTGTATAGTTTACAGTTACTGTGCCCATTAGCTCATGGCTGGCAAAGTCCTGTTACTAGTTTCATAGGAGGAAAAAAAATTGTGAAATGAAAAAAGTAGATCATAATCAGTCCGTACCAAATTGTGCGCAGTTTGAATAAAGCAAACAAAACAAAATGTACATTTTGTTGTTTTTAGACTTGTTAGCAACAAATATTTTGGCACTTTTCTTCACTGATGTCCAGCAATGTGACAGAATTTCTCTAATCTAGCCATTTCATCTTTACAGAAACAATGAAACGCTTATGACAGCTGTGGCTTATACTGTAGTTTTATTGGGTTTAGTCTCAAAAACAGCTTGTATAAACAAAGTGAACAATCATAGTAGTTATTTAGTGTTTAGTTTGGATTACAGACTGTTTATAGAAAACAGGAAGCAACTGTTTTGCCTGTAAAAATCTCATGTTTGGTTGACCCGTGCAGCCGCCCCGACCATCTTCTTTACTGACTTTGTAACTCGGTATAATCACCATGTTTGTTGCTCCCGGATGAAACAGTAATTTGCATGAAAATAAAGCTGTGATCCTCGGTTGTGAAAGAATGTGCAGAGCGAAACGGAATCACATGACAACAAACAACGCAGAAGGTGTAGTATCACTATCAATGAGGGGGTTGGGGGTCAACATGGAAAAAAGCTTGTCAGAATTCAGAATGCCACAGCGAGCAAATTTCCATGTTGAATGGTTGGTGATGACATCAGACACATAACGCCGTCACACCTCATACACCAACAACCAGAGACAGAGAGCGGCCTTGCTCCTGTGCGTTGTGTGATCCAGGCTTTCTGGAGATTAGGTGGCATTAGCAGAGCCCTCTCACTGAACCTTGCTTTAACATGACCTATGCTTCTTTTTTCTGCCCCCCCCCAATTCCCATTATACACAACTCAGTGGAGCACTTTATCTCCCCTCGTACTCACACTCTGCATCCCTGACCCCTCTGTAGCCCCTCTCCCCCCAAAAAACAAAAGTAGAACAAACACAAGCTCATTTCCACTCTTACATATTAAGCATGATTCTGCAGGGCAAATTAACTAGTGTTTTAGATATTTTTAAGTGGGATTTTGTGGAAAGGTTACTACAGTTATATATTACTTGTTTAGATAGTGCTTGAAATGATTACAGTTTAAAGAAACAATTTTATTATTTTTCATGCACAATGCCATTTTGAAGAAAAAATAGAACAATTCAGTTGCATTTCAGCCATTTGTCTACATGAAATTCTCTGACACTACAACTTTTTTGAATTCTGGTTTCAGAGTAGAGGTTTTTCTAAACCCCGGGACAACGGTGCCAGATTGAGTGGTTTACTGCACAACTGGGCGATTTTCATTCTGATTTTGCGAGCAACATCTGCTTTAGGCAGGTGGACATAATTTGGGCGGGTTTGGAGTCAGTTTGATGGTTTTTGAGTCAACCAATTGAAAACACATTCATTCATCATTATTGGTTCATAGCAATGCCCCCTGACCGGCCTCCATCCCTGATTGGCTATTATCGTCTACCATGGCGTTGACAACAAAGAACTGGTGACACCCAAGTTATGCTAGTTTCAGCAGCAGGTGAAACTGCTGAGGTAAACCTATTGGGAAAATGCCAAATTGGGAAAAATAAAAGAATAATTACATAAAAGAGTGGGAAAGCGACGATGATCTTAAATTGTGGATAGCGTCATCTAAAAATGACAAAAGCAAGCCTCACTGCAAATTCAGCATTTAGAAGTGTTCTAGCCAACAGTCTACTTTACACTAGAGGAAATAGTGCTTTTAAATCCTTCTTTTTCATGTTTAAATCATTCCGTTAAGGTCTGCTTTGATTTGTTGATTGATTTAAAGGGTTACAAAAGACTGCAGTTGTTTTAGGCTACAGTTATCCACTGGCTCAGATTAGCCTCTAGATTGCCAGTTTCGTGAGAATTAAACTTTATTCTTTCTTACATAACCATTCATTAAGCTGTCTACAACAGGTAAGATATTAACTACTCGTGGCCTTTCCATAGTGTCTCACTTTAAAATATCTAAACTATCATTCAACCATTTTTACAACCAGTTTCCCTTAGAGTGATTAAATTGGAACATTAGAACATTTTTTTAGTCTCTGCCCCATTTATTGGAAAATAACTTGAAGCAAGGAGCCATTTTTAAACTTTGTTTGGGAGCACTAAATTCACCGGTATGAGTAGGTATAACAATTATTTTACACACCTTTCTTTCTATAACTTCTTGACTGGTGGTTGGAGTACTCAGGACAGTTGTTAAATCATTCAGTTAGACAGGAAGCCAACAATAGGGCAAAGCAGCCAGAGAAGTAAGACAAGGCATCAGGTATGGGGAGATGGGGAAGTGGGAGGAAGGCTCCAGCAACACTAACAAGACATCAGATGTTCTGGTACGAAATGCAAACAACATTTTTGCTGGGATAGATTACCTAAAGAGATAAGAGAAAGCACAAACACAGAACTTCACAGCTCAAACTGAGCTCTGTTTGAAAAATGATGTCTTCTATCCACATGTTCATTCTTCTTTTACATGCCTGTTTTGAATTACTTGCCTCTTAACTGCAGGCAAGCTGTTTTCTTTAACACATAACAGAAGGACCAAGTCTGTAATGATTTTGTCTTTTTAGCAGAACAGTTACAAATCTAGCAGTGAAGGCAATGTGATACAGATTATCTGACAAAGCATGGATTAAAATAGCAAAGTGAATGATGGGCCTAAACTTATAAAGTGACCCCAAATTAATAGGAAATCCTCTTGGTTAACAAATTGTCCCGATGTTTCATCCATTTTCTTTTTTCCCTGGGGAGCTAATGCCTTTCTCCAGTGGTCATTGTGCAAAAGACTGGGTACAAACTAGACAAGTCCATCGCAGGGACACATTGGGACAAAGGAGGTAAAAGATAACCATTCATACTCACACTTAGTGAGAATTTAGAGATTCCATGATCTAATTATTTTACACCAGCGTTCCATTCATAGATCTGAAGCATTTGTGTATGGGTTTTGTCTTTCAAATTGAATTTAGTCAAACTCAGCTGGTCTTGCACTTGCCCCCTGAATGACCCTGTTTCATTGGCTGAAGCCCAGAGACTTTAAGCCCGTCCTTGCACACACACGCAGAGACACACATATTGTATCTTTTTATCTTCACAGAAAGTTTCAACTGACATCCATTTATTTCTCATTCATTTCTGCAGCCCAAACCTGACATTTACACTAACCCTAACTACCTTCTATTCACACCCGAGTCCTAAACTCCCAACTAGAACGAGGCGATAATTCAATAACGATTTATATCATAATAGACATGTGTTCAACATCAACAGAAAACATAACAATATAATATCAATAATTTCACTGGTTATTCATTGATAACGGTTGATAACTTTCTGATAAAATAAGCTGGGACCTTTCAGCTAAACAACACAGAGCAAGCTAAGATTCACCTTCAAAATAAAAGCTTCAAGATGTTAATAGATGACAAATGCCCACAAAAAAAAAAAATAATTATAATAATCGCTCACGCTTTATTTTAAAATGTGTAAAGTGTTTCCCCTCCCCCCTCTTTTGTCGGCACATTCGAGTGATAGAGCGATAGCTGTCTGGACCAGTCCACCACCGTAATGTTAATATGAAAGTAATTGGAGCAGCTGCGATGTCATGGATAAAAGTAAAAACAGAAAATACTAAGATTTCTTTTTTTTTTTTTTCTCGGATAAAAAGAAACAATAACCCCTTAATACTTACACTTTTTCTTCTCAGCAGGTTCCACTTTCCCAAAAAAAAAAAAAAAAAGACAATAAAACACAGGATGCAGGTTTGAAGGTTTTACTCATTCCCTTCTGTCATGTTGGAGTGCCCCCCTCCTCAACTCTCATCATGGTCAATTTCACCTGTCATTCAACGGGGCAATTTTTCCTGCACAGTTCCTCTACCTTTCCCAAACCGTGCACTCTCTCGGCACCCACTGGAACAGTTTAAATATAATATCAAACATATGGCAGAGTTTATGGAACTCAAATTAGATGAGAAATCAAATTTACTCACTGAGTCAGAGCAGAGCTGTGGTCTCTGAGGGACACCGTTGTTTAGGGACATCTGAAATGATGGACAGCTGTAACTACAGCCCCAAACTGAGTCGGATGAGTGAGAGATGTCAGAGAAGAGGGATCATCGGGAGGGGGAAAAAGGTTCAGGGGAAGGAAAACCAGGGGTCTCTCAGTGGGTGGCTGTTTTTCTCCTTTTTCTTCCTGGTTTGGTTCTGTGGGTGTGCTTCGTGTGACCGTGTGTAATTGCCCTGTGGTCACACCAGAGTTGTGCAAACAGATTAGCAGGGAAACATGTCAGCCTGAGGGACTGTGGAGGTGAATGTGCGTGTTTGTGTGATTTACAGATGTGGGATTGTATGGGAAATGGTTGGATGGAGTAATAATCATGAACAGGTGAGGCAGTTGACTTTGTTGCAGACAAATTTGTTGTCCTGGACGTTTGGGAGTTTTAGAGCAGTACAGGAGGTCTGTTTGAGCTCCGTTAAGCAGGTATATTCAAGGTTGACACACTTCTCACACATTTTTATTATTGATTTGAGGTCACGGAATTAAAGACTAGTCTTTAGTTTTTATATTCTAGAAGTTCAGTTTATGGAAAATTAACATTATCAATGTTTTCACCCTGCCACAGCAGTGTCTAGGTGTTTTCTCTGTATTTTTCCACGTGCCACTGGTTATGTACAGTATATGTACACATAAGCAGTAGTATAATGTACTTCAAAAAAATATATTGCATTAAAGAAATGTCAGGAAATCACCAATTTCATGAACCACATTAATGAATGTGAGGGGGGGGGGGGTACGAAGCTTTCAGTAAATAATTTCAACCCCAAGTTATTTGTGTGTAATGTGGGCTTATATGTAAAGCTAAAGTAGTTACTTTTGTAATAGCTTATGGGTGAATAGTTTGCATTGAAATCCCATAGTAGAATTATTTGATATCAAGTAAACACCAATGAACACTGTTAAACAAATATCTTCCCAATCAACGCTAACCATACATTATAACATTATTTGTCTGGAATACTAGTCGCCCACCAAATTTTATGTTTTAATTCAATGTTTGTGTGTGAACTTAGAAGTGCAAACAACATGTTTACATAAATATCTGTGTACTGTAAATGAAACTCACATTTTAAATAACAAAACAGTAATATTACAAATTCCTTTCTATTGAAAATGTTGACATTTTAAATTTTATGATTTCACTTAACTTCTTAATAAAATAACATTAAAAGTAGCATCCATGCTAACTCTGTAAACAAACAGAATGAGATGTCACATCTGCGCATGGGTCACATCAGTGCCGTGGAGCTTTCACACTGGAGTCTGGTGGAGGTCGCATTTAAAATGTAATGTGAACGTTCACGCCAAAAGATCGGATTTAAAAAAAAATCAGAAATGAGCATTAAGACCTGTAGTGTGAACCTAGCCATAGTCTATCTAAATGCCTTGGTTTCTTTAAGAACCTCCTACCATTTTCAACACTCCCACTTCAGCACATCTTCACAACAATGCGTCAGAGGAGGGTAAATTAGGCAGTGCTTTGTACCAGCAAGTGTTTAGGCAGCTCCACATGGCTACCGCAGTAGATTCAAGGATTTCTCAAACATGCATGAACAGGGCTCTCAACTCTCACGCATTGACCGTGAGACACACGCATTTCAGGACGTGCACATGCCACACTTTGCATTTCTCACTCTAAAACACACACGCACAAGTGCACACAATGTGTGTGTTTTTATCATAGTTTAAAAAACTTTGTTCTCACGAGGATACGCTGCGCGTGCGGCACATCACCTGCAAACACCTGGATTCACCGTCAGAGCGATGATAAATAAAGGGATAACCCGGATATTTTTCAAGCAGGGCTGCAGGTCAAAATTTATAACAAAGACCTCATGATGTTAGTGCTTGGAGTAAGTTTTTAATTGGGGCAAATATAGCTACGATTTTTTCTTCTTTTTGCCCCTTTTTCATTCAGCAATTTATTTACTTAGATTATTTTAAATGGACTTTGTTGCTTTTATGAAATAAATAGAAAAAAAAATAAATAAATAAATACTTTCAGCTACAAGTCTACTTAAGTATTGGTTTTCATTTGTGCTTTAGTCTTTATTTCCAGTTTTTCGTTATTCATATCTACAGTTTTTGTTCACAAAAGTATAACATCAACAAGCAAATAAAACTGTTTTTAAATACATAGAAGCGGTGTTGGCTAAATTGAGAAAGCTTGTTTTTTGCAAATATATTTTAAATGTATATGAGCTGTATGTCAGGGGTCCTCAAAAAGTTATAATAAATTGTTAATTTGTTTTTTATTTTCAAAAATGCATATGGAGAATAATGCACTAGTAAAACAAACACACTAAACCAAACAAAAATACTATTCCCATGGAATTCAGGGATTAAAATGACTGTAAATTATTTTTTAAAACTACATGGGTTTTATGAGGGGGTCCCTGGAAGTGTTTCGCCCTTGTAAGGGGTCTCCAGACCAAAATGTTTGAGAACCCCTTCCACTTGACCTATAGAATATTCACACCAAGTGTTTACTTGTGTAAGTAAACGTCTGTTTAACAACCTGTTAAAATACACCAGAATGCAGAAAATTGGATCTATTTAATTCGAAATTCTCTGGGGGAGGACCCCCAGACCCCCCACCAGTGATTTTATACACTGTTCTATCCTACATTAAATACCATTCAGCCCTGGTCACAATTGTTGACAATAGTCCAAATATGCAAACTGGATGATGATATTTAGCATGTGATGTTATTTATTTAGGACGGCCAATGGCGACTGGTTTTACTAAGGAATTGGCAACTGTGTTCAGTGATTCGAAATCTCACTCCAAGCTCAGGTCAAAACTTGTGCATGAATGAGTCAAAGCAACACTCTGGGTATGTTTTTGATGAGGGAATGATATAACATGATATAAAGTTTAAAAATAATGATTTTACATAATAACTCCCTTTAATAAAAGACCCAGCTATTCGCTTGTGTTTGGCCTATTACAGTTAAGACCCAATGGTGTTTATTAATGTCAGGCTAGCTTGATTACTTAATATTAAAATAATTATCTTCTATATCTGGTAAGGTGTACGATCACCTACAATGTTTTTTTATTTACTTTTTTAAACTCTCAGATTGTGTTTTTTTTAATTCTTTTTCTTTCTATTATAAATTGATATCCCCCTCTTGCTGCACTGTCACAGACACAGGCACAACAACCAGTTCCTCTATAGAACCCTGGGGAGTGGTGTGTTCATTTACACTAAAAGTTGAAACTTCAAGCTCTGAATGACGTAACCCCAAAGTTGAGTGCTCCCAGCTCATCCCAGCCTTAAAAATGTAAAAAAAACAACAAAAAAACAAGAGTAACTACTGTTTATTTGAGTAACAGATTTTGGTGACATTAATTCATCTTTCTAAGAGATCCAATTCTGACTTGGGTCTCAGAAATTCCGACATTCATGAATGCACCATTAGTCGTAGGACACGTACACAAGTTCAGTGGATGCTGCAATATAAATTAGTCTCACTAACATTAATCATCAGTTTTAATCTGGGATTTTTCTCACCCTACATAAACGACGGTGGGATCGGAGCTCATATCCCACCTGTCCCTGGTGCCATCTGTGCCCATATTCGCTAGAAGAATTTAATCACTACTAGAAGAAACTAGCCTAGTTAGCTGAAATCATTAAGTTTACAGCTGAAAGTCAGTTCTGGGAAAGTAGAGACTCTACACAAAGTGAGCATTCCTGGTGCTGAGCTGTGGAGACAGACGATTAGTGACTGTTGAGAAGAATAAAAGCTGTAAAACAAATCTCATGGCACATCGTACAAGTCCATTCACATGTGCAGGTTTACCTTGGCTGACAGAAGAAGGTGTGTTAGCACATTTGGTTATTAGTTTCTGATGCCCCTGTCAACTCTGTGCCAAACCAACTGCAGTGACACCATCGCATAATATGCCACCCAATGTGGGAGACATTCAGTTTCCAGTGAAAATCCACAAGAACTGTTACATCTTGAGAGAGACCTTTCAGGTATTTTTTTAGACAAAGGTGGCAAATGTCAGAATCACATTAAATATTTGAGTTGGTTTTCTAGACAGACAATAAGAACAATATGAACTCCCTGTTTAAATATACATATATAAAACTGTGTATAGTGTGAAAGCCAAGAGCAGCTGATTAGAGTCTGACAGATGGATCATGCAGACATTTGTTCCCTTTTTCACGGTCGAAAGGTAGATCACTGGGAGAAAAAACAGAAAGAGCTAGTGAGGATGGAAATAAACAGACAAGTGTATTTTACTAGCTTGCCAAAATTTGAAGTGGAGAGTTCATGACAGATTCAGAGAAAGAGAGTCAGAAAGGAAAAAGGGAAGGAGCTTAAGCCCTCTCAAAACCTCTTTAGTCAGCTGTAGTGACGGCCAATCCAAGCACTTCAGACGTGTGAATGGCTTTTTAATGCCTGCTAACAGCCAGGGTATTTAGTGGGAATCTAGGAGGGATGAAGTGATATGCTGAAGGAGTGGAAGAATAGGCAAAGGATGAGCATGACAATGTTTGAACAACAGGTCCTGACCAGTACTGCTGCTGTCTCTAAAGACAAATACGACTTAAGAACAATCTGGGTTTCATGCTATTAGTGATTGTATTTTTAACACTGTGGTCTTTTTTTTGACTCAAGGCCCATTTATCTTGGTTTTCCTTGAGGTCTTGTTATTTTGTCCGAGACTGACAAATGAAATCATGAATATGTGAAAACACAAGGGGGTTTTCCTTCATTGCTCTGTTATATATGGATGACTGTCCAGCTGGTTAGTGATTGCACACTCACTCATAGTGGAGTGATTTCCCAGCAATCCTGACAAATATGCAGCATACTGTAAGAGGGGTCTGACAGGAGGCATCGGCTTGTCGAGTTATCTTGAGTTGGATATAGCTCAATGACTCGGTGTTGGTCATGTATCCCACATTTTCCTAAAACAAATCAAAGCATAAAAAAATAAGCTGTCACTGTATTTCTAACATTGTTTTCTTCTCTTTTGGCAGAGGTAAAATTGTATTTTGAGAAAGTTAATATTGGTCACATCAGCAGCAGTATAATGTACTTTAACAGACAAATCTGTTATGCAGACCGTATTGAAAGATGTTTGGAGCATGTCTGCAATAAATATAAACTTATCACAAAAACGTAAGTAAAGTGTGTTTGGTAGATCATTTCCTTGTTGTAGCAATGCTTCTTGGCAATAAATCTTATGCTGTTGGAAAGCCTATTAATTTCCTTTTTAAGTGGTGTCACATTTGTAAGGAACAGGCATTTGTGGGATGAGCATAGAGCTGAATATGTGGGTTGTGCACATGTAATATTTCCCAAATCTTCTCTGCAAAACATCTTATTTTGCTGTTGCTATTAAAGGGGCAATATCATGTAAAATTAACATTTTTTGAGTTTTATATCATATTATAATGTTATCCTCTCATCAAAAACATGTCCCGAGTCTTGCTTTGACTCATTCATGCATGTTTGAGAAATCCTGGGCTGTCCTGAGGCAGCCAGGCAGGAGAGCAAGAATGACTGGTTGGGCCTAGAACCGCCTTTTGGTAACATCTCCTTCCCTGAGCTGGGTCAAGGAAACCAAGCTTCCTCATCACAGAGCACACCTCCCCACCCCCTGGCCTCTCGGCAGCAACAACTAGCAAACACTCGGTGAAAACCGTGTCTGCTGAGCTCCTATACTAACCACTTCTCCCTCCAGTCATTTTCAGATTAAAAATACATTTGAGGAAATGTAATTTAACATCCCAGCGCGCACATCCCCGTGACTCCGGCAGCAATTATAGTAAACAAACACGGGTATAGATAATGGGTGGATAGATGGAAACACCTTGTCCTCTGCAGGTAAGGTGAAAAACAACTCACGTTGTCTTGTTAACATCCTTGTTTGGTCTATGTGTTGAGATTTGTAACTTATATGACGATCAGTACGTGTGTCTGTGAGGATGTCTGAAATAATCTTACCAGCTGAAACGTCCTCTCTGTAATCGCTCCGGTTCTTTAGAAAATATCCTTCCCGGTCCGACAATAAAGTTCATATGAATCCTGAGATGCAATTTTCCAAAACAGGTATTGTATAATGTTGCTTCTTTTTTTATTATCATTAAAACAAAGTCTGCTATGACACTCCAGGCTGTAAACAGAAGAACTGTACAGAGAAGCTGCTGTGATGATGCTGAAATGGGCGGGACAGAAACAAAAGTAGGGTTTTTGAAGAGACATAGACCAATTTCAAGGTGTTTAGAAATTGATATGATGAGAAGTCAAGTTTATTTTCTATATAAACAGCATTTTAATAACAACTAAAGGTGACATAGTTACTTTA
>JARVJO010000227.1:16739006-16764139 GCA_031762555.1 Cynodonichthys magdalenae | reverse complement strand
CAGTTCTGAAGGCAAAAGGGGGTCCAACCCGTTACTAGCATGGTGTACCTAATAAAGTGGCCGGTGAGTGTATATTATAATAATTATTAATTATTATTACCTCCAGAATTTTGGTGTAAAGAGGATGGAAAATCCTAATCTCAACCCTATTGAACACTTGTGGAATCAGCTGTTTGTGATTGAATGACCAACACAACCACGTTGGCTGACCTTCAACAAATAATGCTTGAAGAATGGGACATCATCCCACAGCAGTGTGTGACCAGAATGAGGAGGAGATGCCTGGCAGTCGTGGCTGTGTATGGTTCTTCCACATGTTACTGAGTCTCCGTTTGTTAAATTAATAAATTGTTAAATTGCCTATATGTTTTGTTTCTTCAAACTTCAATCATCCAGTCCACCAAACACCAAGTGAGTCAATGGCAAATTAAGCTATTAGAAAGGATTCGGTATATTTTTAACTTTGTAACTCACATACTCAGCTTAAATGAACTTGTCAAATAATATAAACAACATTAATTTCCCTATTTGCTGTTTACACAAGTTCAATCCCAGTTCAAACAAAAGCTTATTTTTTGACTAACAAAGTCTTTCTTCTTGATTATTTTATTTCATGTAAAATGACTTCTGTGATTATTTTTAAAAACTCTTTACACAAACTTTCAGAAAACATTTACTTTCCCAGTCACCTCTGTACAGTAGGGAGTGCTTTCTGGAATTTATTTGGACAGTTGCTTTGTATGTTGATACGAACCAGTCTCAGGGTTTGGCAAGAACACCCTCACATAAATAACATGAAATTTTAGTAAGACTGGACTACTCCAAGGAGTTGATTCTAATGTGGAATTTTGTACCGACATCTTGCCTGTCGCTTTAAGTTATCTGAATCAGCACAAGAGACTTAACATAGAATAAACCCGAAACCCTGAAGAACCAAATAAGCTTATTCTTTTCACAACTCACCTACACTTACACCACATATAAATACAAAAAAATACAGTCTGATTCATCTGCAAGATGTTTCAAGACTTTCCTCACTTGAAGTAAACTTGGATGTTTTGGACGGTGGAGATGAGAGCATGTTGGCGAAGAGGACAACAGACTTTGGGACTTAATATTTGAAAGATTTTTGGAGATGTTCGTCCCTTTACTGAAGCAGTTTTCTCACCAATCAAATGCTTATCTTGGATAAGCTGCATTCAAAAACACACAGGGGGATTAGAAATGAAATCATTTTAAAATGATGTCTGGCTCGGGTTGGGCACCACTGCCCACACGATTTGAAACACAAATAAATTCCTTTTAATCAGCAGTGGATTCTTCAGGGCCTCATTTGGAAAGAATGTAATTAAATCTTACAGTAACATTATTCAAAAGGTAAATGTGCTCTGGTTAGCTTAATTTCTTTCTCCCCCACAGCTGGCGTATGTTATACACAAGGGTGATATTTTGGTGGTTTACATGAAGACACAATTATCTGGGATGAAAACAGAAATGGACTTTGAAACTGCACAGAAATGCTTTTTGTGCAGGATGGAAGCTATTTTACTATATGATTAAATATAAACTTGGGCATCTTGAGAGCTCTTTGGCTTTCACGACCTGTCTGTCCTGTTTCCCTGCTGCTTTTCCTGCTAGCACAAGCTTCTGACACACTCTGGAAGTTTTGATGGGGGTAAAGGTCCAGGGTTCAGCTCCTCTGAAAGGGGAGCTAAATGGTCTGCTAACAAGAATGCCAAGCCTAACAGGAACTGACAGCTCATTGCACTGAAAACTGCTGCGTGCATATGTGTGTGTGTGTGGAAGGTGGGGGAGGTGGTATCATAGTGTGCCAAATTTCTGCATGCATTTATTATGAGAAGGCAAATATCTCCAATGAGTTTTAATAACTCTTATTTTATCTCATGCATTGCATGCAAAGAATGTGCCAACATAAACAAACACATACAATGGAGTTGGATTGCATGTGCGCATATAGACCCCACATACATCCACCAGTCAGCAATGATAATATTTAGGCATTTGATTGGAAATGTAAGGTATAAGTGCTCCATCCACCTTTCCATTTAAGTGCATCACGACCCGAACCTACAGCTTTCTCCACCCGTCAGTCTGGGCACAGATGGGAAGCAGATGGGTGGTTTGGGTCGTCAAAGAGAGACCGAATGAAAGCCACGAGGAGGAATAAAACAGGCGCAGTCAGATGAAAGAACACGAGGTCAGAGTTAAGAACAGGAGAGATGGAAAAAAAAGTGCCTGAGAAACAAACAGAAGTAGAGCTCAGGAGAAAGTGAGCCAGAGACTGTCATACAGCGAGAGGGAGATAAGGGCAGCCAAGGGATCAGATAGCCATTTTGAGATGAAAGGAATCCAACAAATCCTCTCAATGATAAACATGTGTCTGTGCCACCCATCCCAGAACTCAGCTCGGTTTCTGCACGTGTGTGTTGGTCTGCGTGCGACTGTTCTTAGAGATGTGGTTCCTGACATGAACAGTGCTGATGAAGATATACAGTTAGACATGTGACACCTCGTCCACCAGTTTGACAAGAGCCTGCAAAACTTTCAACAAATCTGTCAATTGACAAAAACCATTACACTATAAGCACAGCAGCAAAATCAGATACCATTCCTTATTTTCTTGGCTCCTTTCAACTTCTTAAGTCAAGTCCTCAGCTAGTTCTATAGTACTTCTTATTTCCTTTTGGCCTGATTTATGGATCTTGGTTTGTTATGTTTGTGTGACGGTGAATAGGCTTGGGCGGTAAGACGGTATTTTTGTACACTGCGTTATTAAAATATGGTGAGAATATTTAAAAATTAAGATGGTATCAGTCACATGAGGTGATTCACCAAATTTCACCACTGTAAACACCCCCCTGTCTGTCGCCCACTTTACCATCGTGAGAAGTAGGGACAGTAATGTTACTTGCCAGCTACTGAAAAGGTAAGACGGTGTAATGCTGAATGACAGCTTCGGGGACCACCCAGCCACACGTTTCTTAAGTCAAACCACTGAATTCCTTTCGGATTTGTTCTTTCTGTATTTTTTTTTTCTTTTCGAAACAAGGGAGCGCATTGCTGTAAATGAAAAATAACTGGCTAAAAGTATGCAGCAGCATACGACAAAGGTAAGAGTCTGATTATTTTGAAACTTAAAACCCCAAAAAGACATACTTGGACATATTTTGGTCTGTTCGATAAAATAAGGGCCAAGGGCCATTCTGGCACTCCTGCTTCTCTGAGTGACAGCAACACATCATAGCAGCAGAGTTTTTAAAGCTCCTCTGTGGAGCTCAGTCCTCAGTTTTTAATTTTAGATTTTTCAAATTAGCTTTTTGCCAAAATCAGAAACTCAAGATCAGAGGAGAGCTAGCAGAAAAACCTAAATCTCAATATGCCACAAAACCCTGATAGTTTACTACCAGCACTTGAAGTCACTTGAAGTTTTGTTTTAGAAGTTCTAGCTTAAAACAAGAAAGAGAATCTGTCATTGTGTGTTTTTGAATGTTTATCAATGCTTGTTTAGTTGTAGGTTATGTCATTTGTGACAACAATGGCTGTAGCTGCCAAAGTCTTTACTTGTGGGCACAGTTGTTTTAATACTTTTGTTGTAACATGTAACTGTGCTAAGTCTATTAGCACTGCTCTGTTTGTGTGTGTGAGTGTGGAGTCATTGAAACCACGGTAACTCACCCGTAACCACACTCACTGTGGGGTCACTGGCACTTACTGATGCATAATGCAGAAAATATAAACACTGGAAGACACACACACTCACTCACAGACTATGGCACAATGTCTTCAACATATATTGTTTGCAGGGTCGGCAACATGATGTTTGTGTGACATCAGCTTCGGCACTTATTGTCAAATCTGTGTGGTTGGTAGTAAACCATGAGAAGTTTGGTAAACTTTCACAGTAAATTAAGATTTTAGCTCAGAGGTGAGTGTGGTGAGATGGAAACTGAAGGCTTTGTGGGGTAAAAATAAACTCTTCTATGTTTATATACTGTGATAATTTTTAGATTCAAATAGAACTCAAAACACAAAAAGCTGATTTCGGATGATTTTCTTGTTGTTTTCAAATAATACCTAAACCCTTTTAGAGCAATGCCTCTCATTCCCACCCACTGCTCCAGAGGAGAAAGCAGATTATCAGGGTCCGCTTTGTCAAAAGCAGCCAAAATATCTATAAATACAAGAATTACAGAATCAGTAGCTAAAAGAACGTCATTAATAAAAAAATTCTTTGAAGGGTTTTCTAACCAGATTGGAAAACCTCAAGAACAGGGCCGGCTCGGGGCATAGGCAGTATAGGCAAATGCTAAGGGCGCTGTCCGTTTAGGGGGTGCCACAAATGGGGACAAGATAATTTTTTTAATAACTTTTTATTTAAAAAATTATTATTATTTAAAAAATTTATTATAATTTTTTTTGTTTTATTTATTTAGTTTGTAGAACAATTACTGATTGCTCTGGTTTACAAAGGAAACTAGTTCTGCAGGTTTATCAGCCTGCTTTGTTTTTACATTTGTTACAACTATTTAATTTGGTATGTGAGTGTATGTAAATTGGCAGTGAGCTTTAGAAAATTGCACAAAGGGCGCCACCTGAAATCTTGCCTAGGGCACCAAATTGGCTGGGGCCAGCCCTGCTCAAGAATATCATTCCCATCAAGAATTTTGAAAAAATAGACTGTGTACTATTTTCTCAAAGGCTTTTGACTTCAAATGAAGTTTAGAAATTGCAAGATTTGTGGAATCTAAACCATATTTAAAGCAAAGGTTGCACCATTGCATGTTTGAAATAAAATCATAAGGGAAAACACCAGAGTAGTCTGTCCTCTGGTGTGTTCCCTATTAAAGATTTCCAGAGAAAATGACAGTAAAGTTGGAAAAATCCTCTTTAAAAAGCAGAAGAGGGACAGCATCTTTTGGAAAACCTGATGGCCTCAGATGACAAATGAAGAAAAGTCACTTGTTGAAACCTGTCAGGGACTGCAGAAGCAGGGATGGGATCATAACCTGGGAGGTGAGACACTGGCCCTGATGGAACAGATTTTATCAATAAAAAAGTACAAAACGTTTTCACAAGTAACAAAGCTTTGTTAGAGTTTGTGGAGCACTGAGGACTGAGTCAGCAGTTTTAAACAGAACACATGGCTTTTGACTATTTGGCAAAATAATATTTGAAAGATATTTTATTTTAGCATCTTTTACAGTTTTTTGGTGCTGATGCCAGCAGTTCTTTAATATTTGAAATCGTTCAGTCATTCAGCCAGGGCTCAGATTGAAGTTTAGGCTGCCTGCTCTGCTCTTTAAAGAAGCAACATTGTGCGTAAAGCTACGTTCACACCAAATGCGTTTTGAGCATCTAAAACGCGCCCAATGCCTCAAGTTGGACGCGCTACATTGAGACCAGAACAAGACTAGACACACGTCTAAATTGGAGGAGCGTCTTGGTTTATTTCCGGTCCGTCTTTAATGTCGGATGAAATAAAGAAAATGGCTTTGATTTATTTAGTGAGAGCAAGCGAATGTTGTGCTAACCAGATAATTAATTCACCAGGTAATTTAGAGGCAGTCTGTTAGGTGAGTTTCACCACTCCAGGAGCTGCGAGCTGACAAACTATTTTTGTCCCAAGCTCGGTTAACACCGTGGTCAGTTTAACAAGCCGCTGACCCGCATCGGTGCTGAAATCTCCAGCCAGAACAGCAACTACAGACGATCAATTTCAGCTAAAAAGCTCCTGTCTGTTTGTTTCCGGTAGAGGGCAACATTCAGGAAAAAAATGAGTCTTTCTGATTGGTTGATCGGCTGCTTTGGATGCGCCGCATGCACGGGAAACGCTCAAACCACACCTACCGCTTCATTGCGCGCCGCGCTACATGCTCTTGACGCGCCGCGAGAGCCCTAGACGCGTGTCCACCATAGACTTTGCATGTAAACTGGCTGCTCCCGCTGCTCAAAACGCGTCCGGTGTGAACCCAGCTTTAGACTGGTGGGCAGAATGAAACTAGGAGCTAAGCTTGTTGCAAAAAGACTGAGATGTGACTCAGCTCTGATTAATAATGACAAAGAACTAAGCAGTCATATAAGATTTTAAACAGAACATAACTGAGTAGCAGCATATGGTTTGACTGTACGCTTAGGGGAACCTCAAATAGCACAGGCACAGATCAGAAAATACTGCATCACATGTCTGGTAGACTGATCTTGGCAGGAGTCGGCAGATTTACGGCATTAGATATCCGGGGAGCGCAGAGGCTGCAGGTTGCGCAGGTTCACCTCACACCAACAAGAAGAGCTGGGGCTGCAGCACTGAAATACTTCATCTGGGTCAACGATAAGTGCCAAGCAAGTGTCAACAGGGTAGAGGGAACACCATGAAACAAATAAGTGAGACACTCCATCGAGCTTGGTCCGAGCAGCCTCAGGAAAGAACACCGAACAGGTTTTTATCCTCCCCACACTTCTTTTGTAAACCTGTGAAGGTTTTGCCAGGGTGTGGTGCAGGTAGGATGCAGTGGTAAAGCTTTTTGTCCACCATGATCGAAATTCACTACATCACAAAAATACTAGTCCAGTCGTGCCTGGCCATAATACACTAGTAAGGAGCTGACATGCTGGGTAATAAGTAGTTATGAGCATAGATTAAAATTATTAATAGCAATAAATCTCAAAAATTTTTGTGATCTCGATTTTTTTTTTTTTTTTTTTAGAAACGAATACTCTACTATGGCTAAATATTCAGGAAGAGTCAGAAAAAGTTTTAAAATAAAATGGCACGAAGAATCTGGTGACTTCCACCATTTTTCCTGCCCTGGCTCCCTCGGTTCATGTAAGTGACTGTGTGTTGCCACGACGCACAGCGATGCCCATCTAAAGCCAATAGCAATCAAAATCCCACCCCACCCACTGTGACCACTGGGAAATGTGTGTGTGTTCATAGCTAGTGAACAGAGATAAATATAAAGAAATAAATAAGTGCGTTAACGCGTGATTTAAAAAAAATTATCCCTATTAAAAGTCGGCTGTGTTAACGACATAATAACGCATTAACGTCCCCAGCACTAATAATAAGTGACAGAAACAACAGGTTACACACACAACACTGCTTCGGTCTGTTTTGCAAAGACTTTTAAAATTAAACATTAAATTTTTTTTTTTTTTCCACCAAAAAATGTTTTATTCTTTGTCATTTTGACAAACTACAAGAGTAGTAATCTTGTTTATCTTGTACTCCTCCCGTCTGCTTCAACATTCCTCTCCATCCGTGTGGCCTCTTTGATGATTTGTGGCCCACTTAAAGCCACAATCCTGTGATCTGTCGGTCAGGGTGACCACAAACCTTCGGTACGTCTGACGGAGTCGGCTGATGAGTTGCTGTGGGATGTGCAAACAACACACACAACAATATGGTTTAACTCCGACTCACTCTTACTGTACACACACACACAAGTTAGAACACTGAATTACGAGTCTTTCCTGCAAACCGATTCTTTCTGTCAGAAGCCTGAGTTGAGCTGTAGTCCAAACCCAGTGTTTTCCTTAATACAGGGTGTGCGTGCTAAAACTATTAGAAAAGGCAATAATTCTCTGCTACAACTGCAAAGTTTGTTGTCCACATGCTCAGGGTTTAATTTGTTTATAAAAGTCCTACTTGTGTTAAAATTATGTGAATTTGAGGGGGAAGGATTCATTGTGCTAAAAATGTGTTATATTGATGAAGTTTTTACACTGGATTTTTTATTAATTTTTTTAATACATGAGATCTTTGCTTTCTGATTTAATCGTTTTTGCTGTAGAAAAAAACATTCCACTGAATAACTTGGATTTCTTCCTGTTTGAAAACTTGTACTATGTGTACAATTTATACAAAATATAAGGGATAAAAAAAATAATCTTGAATTTTACCTTCTAAAAGAGATACAAGTGGAGCCTTTTTTCCAAAAAGTTTTCCAAAACAATTAGAAATGCCTTCAGTCAAACATATGTCCTATTTACTTTCTAAAACAGAAAGCAATAACAGAACCGATTACACTCATTTTCCAAAGTAACATGTTCTTTCAGAACAGAACATTTTAAAAGTTGCTCTCATTCTATCTAACATAAAATAAACACAAGCGGAGTGATGTTATTTGTCTTGCTCCTTTTTCTTAGAGACAACAATCAATGCTGAGAGTGAATGATTAAAGGATTGAATACAAACGCTTCAGTCAAAAAACAAATAAAGTAATCAATTAAAAAAGGACCTTGCAGGTAACAATGTCTAAAAAAAACATTTGTGGTCATATTTTGGTCAGGCAGGCAACCTGTCAGCGCTATGAAGCATGATTTATTTTAATTAAACATTTTTTAATTGGTACACATCTGACATCATAGGGATGTTGCTTTTAATGGTGGACGATACTTCTAAGCTTGCTTTGTTTTCTGTTGAGAAAATGCAGACAATGAAGTAATGAAGGGACACACAAGAATGTGGTGAAATATTGGGGAATGATTTTAGATACTGGGGGACAATAGGTATGGATCCCTTTTTATGAGCCCAGTTTTTCTCTGATAATAGCCAATTGTTAAATATTAAAAAAAAACTTCTATCGTTTTTTTCTAAAGTCATTTTAGCATCCAGCTTCTAGTACATAAAGATTTTTTGTTTTATAGAAAAATGACCAGATGCATTATTTTTCCTTTAGTTTGTTCTTGTTTGGCTTTTAAAAAATAATTCTAAAAATAACAATCTGTAATTATATTAAAGAAGATGCATATTTTTTAAACTGTTATGTAATATTTTAGGATTATGTCAAAGAAAGATATTCATCATTCTCTGCAAAAACAGTTTTGGTAGAAATGTTTTTTGGTATTATAATCAAGCGTCATAATAACTTAGTCAATTATACGACACTATAGATAAAGGTTTGGCATTTTGACCTAACTAAAATGCATAAAAGTACATAAAAAAGTACACAATAATATAAAGATCTTTGTGGGTAAAGCTAACATACTCCACCTGCAATATTCAAGTATATTTTTAGTTACAAGAGTCAATTTTTCACCATTTTTCATTTTTTCTGTATCTAGACCTTTTAAAATGTACTTACTGCTGTACCTCATAAAACCTACAGACTCTAAGAGTTTGGAAATCCACAGATAAATTAGTGTCACAGATAAAGTTAGTGTCTCCATTGTCAGCAGTGTATAATTAATTAGCTTTCATGCCACCGTCTGGTGAACAGCTTCCATTAAAGGCCTGATAAAGGAAGAACTACTAATAAATGGTGAACAACGTTGTATCTAGATTTCAAGCTGCTTGTTACAATTAAAAACCCCTGGTGTCATAAAGGAGTTGCTTTCCATGTCATATCATTGGTCTAATACTCCCTTCACCACCTCCTACACTGTGCTTGTGTGAGTTTCCCCCTTTCTCTTTCTATCTTGGAATTAGCTTCCTTATATTTTCTCTGCCCTCCCTACTCCTCATGCCCAAAATATATTTTTCCATTTCGGTTTTGTTTGTCTGTCAAACACAAACATACTTAAACTCTTATGCAAGTGTATCTTTTCTCCAACTCTCTTCTCTCCCCGGCTTTGATTGCCTGCTCTGATGATGCAGGCAGACTCGTTTATGGGCGGCTCATAAACATGATTAATTTCCCTCCAGTTTAGACTTGAGCACAGGCGAGATGTCTGATTTAGTTGTATAAGCAGATCCTCAGAATTAAAAGCAGTGCATTAAAAAATGCCTAATAATATTGTAAGTTACAATATTATTGTATTATATTGTAACATTAAGAAATGACACATACAATGTTCTCTTTATTCTTGCAAGTAGGCAGTTATTTCAAACTTGCAATGAGCTTCTTTTGGTTTTCTTGGTTGCCATGTTAACATCGTAGAACAACAGTGAGAGCATCAGTGCCTTTTTACTTTTATACACTTATAATCAAGAGGTTCATTATTTTACTAACTACCACTAACAGTTATCTCAGTCTGAGGAAATGCATGAAGCGCTCTGCTGGTTTTATACACAATCTACCTCTTAACAAAACCCAGCTGATATCTAAACATATCTTCAAAAGCGAATTATGGCTACATTCACACTGCAGGTCTTAATGTTCAATTCTGATTTCTTTTTTTAAATCTAATGATTTGGCGTTAACGTTCACATTACAATTTAAATAGGTTTGCACCAATATGAAAATTTCAATATCAATATCCAATAAAAATTTTTTTGTTATGGTCGATAACTGAAATTTACTGATATTACACAAACACACTTGTGTCTTTCTTTGATATCGCAAAAGATGACCAGACTGCTGACATGGCTCTCTGCCATGGCTGAGCAGCATTACTATTACTATCATGATCAAACAGATACTGCTCAACCAACCATGTCCCCTCTCCAAACGGAAACAGAAATGGCAACAAGTGAGAAATCAATATAGGATGTTAGTATCAGCCCAGTTTTACTTATCTGACCAATACAATATGCTAAAAAATGACCAAAATTCACTTATACCAATGTTAATGCTGATATATTGTGCATCTTTAGGGATTAAAGAACTTGGACTTCTCCGCAGTCCATGTTGTAGCCAAAGAAGTTCCCAAAGAAAATTCCTCTACTCATAAACACAAGAAAAACATTACTTTGAATGAGAGAGGTCAAAAAACTGTTTGGCTCCATGCCTGTCCAAAACCAAGTCCCCTCGCTTCCTCCTATCCTTAATTAACCAAACAACCTCTTGCCTTGCTGCTTCTAAGCAAACTAAACTCACGTAGAATAGATTTTTTTTAAAGGATGCATGTAAAACACATAAATGTCACCCTATCAAATATCTATCCAAAAATCATCATCAAAAACACACAAATAATATCTTTCAGCTCTATCAATAGCAATATTTCTTTTTTTGATTTATTCAAAACAAGCATAAAGCAATGAGGCCTTTACATGCATGTTTTTCACTAAATGCAACTAAATTAAATACAAACCCATCAAATTACAACAAAGAATGAAGCACAAAAAAATATTTAAATAAAATAAGAGATGCGACCAAGACACCTTTTATTTTGTATACAAAATACATTAGAGCTCTATTTATTGGCACAAAATTTAAGTGGAAAACTTTGGTTGTAAACAATTTTAAGACCAAGTTATTTTCTAATAAGGAAGATGAGCTGAGTCTTTCTCCCGTGTTAACAGAACATTTTAAATGGGCTGACTCTTCATTTGTGGTGTGATTTTACTCTTAAAATCTTTAAATTTCCCCCACCCACGCCACACACACACATCTGACACACACCGTTCAGTGTTTGTGTCTCCTCTGAAAGGTTCACATTACAGTCTTCCTCTCTGTGTGTTTTCCTGCAGGCTGAATCTACTCGCGTGAAATTGAACATTTGTCCTGCTGATTTGCCATGAAATCGTGCGCTTGTGTGGGATTACTCTGTTAGATTGAGGCTCCGAGCCCAACAGAGGCGTGACTTCAAGAGAGAACGAAAAGAAAGGAAGCGCGGTCCACTCACTGCAAAAGCTACTCCTGCCTATTAAACAGTCGGAGCTCTGTGCAATTCAGACAAACTGTGTGGTGAAGACAAACGCACATGGAAACGCAGACAGAGTGCCTTTATGCACGCATGTACGCACATGAGCTTTAAGTTACAAGTTCTTCAGAGTGCGCTGGTGTGCATGATGTGGAGCACAGGAAGGAGGAGGGAGATGAAAGCTAAATAACCTGAGATCAGTGTTGGCGGAAGGAGAGCCATCATCAAATGCAAGAAAATGAAAAAAAAATTGAAGGACTACAAAAGTTTGAAGAAATGAATAAATTAACTTTTTAAATCAATAGATTGATCTGTTTGAACATAAAACCTGGTGACATCAGAAGGAGGGCTGAAATAGATGAGTAGAAATGCAGTTGGGTTTGAACTTCAGAGGCAGAGGTTTTGTGAGGATGGAGAAGAGTGATGGTGTTGAGGAAAGACCTGGCCAGATGTGCTGCAGATCTGCTCCACCAGGAGGAGGAGGAGGTGGAGGGAAAACGTCTCCTCTCATCTCCCTACATCTCCTAGTTAACTCCCAACATCTGGCCATTTCTCAGTTTCTTTTTTCTGCTTGAGAATGTTTTATGATTCAAGCCTCCTGCTGTGTCTCTTGGACTTTTTTCGTTTCTCTTGTTTTCCTACCGTCTTTCTTTCTTGTGTTTCTCTCTTCTTTGATTACCTTCTGCTTTTCACACTAGAGTAGCACCCCCTTGGGAAATACAGATTGTCCATACTTTACATGGATTTTCCCTCATTTTGCAGGTATGCAGACATATAGAGCAATCTCACAGTTTTTTTCAAGTTTTACAGATTTTCAAAAACACCTCAAAGGCTGTAGATCTTCCTTTCCTCCTGCTTTACGCTGCAGGCCCAGGTATCTCCGAGGCGACAGTCTGCCTGCGTGCGAGTAATACAATTTTTTGCAAAAATTATGAATTTTTGAGGCTTATTATACAGGTAAATGTGCCAAGGAGGTGACATGGATGGAAATGTATAAATTAATATGTGCCGTAATTTTGTGTGTATAATGCAAGAAATTTAACCCCATAAATCCTTCATAAAGTGTGTGTATGTGTGTGTATTATATTAAGTTTCAATATTTTCTCTTATATAACTGAAATATTGTGTCATGGGGGGATAAATTTCTTCATCCTTCTTGCTGTATGTCGTCACGCATAGCAAAGCATACGGTATAAACAACAATCGTAGCTGATACTCACTGGACAGACTCTGGTCAGAATAACTTGTTTGCTCTTTTTTTTTTTTTTCTTGTTAAAAAGAAGACATTGACATTAGTTTCACGTTCTGATAATTCCATCTTGCTAGTTTAAGGGTATATTCACACCTGACACATTTGGTCCACTTTAAACAGACCAGAGTTTTCCCCGTTGGTCTGGACCTTTTATGCAGGTGTGAATACACTCATGTGAACCCTGGTGTGGATCAAACAACCAGACCGAGACACATTTTTGAGGTGGTCTTGGTTTGCTTCCAAACCAACTTCAGGGCTTTTCGCTTGTGGTGTGAATACAGACCGGCATTGAACCGTACCAACTACAGGAAACGTGCACTGTCCCAAAATTGTAAGTATATCATCGCAAAATGGCCACTGAATTATATACTTGATATTCTTAATAGTCAGTTGTATTAACACCATCTTTATTTCCGGGTCTGTGCTCTGTCCTGCCCCTGTCATTTCTGTCCAATGGGAGCAATGACCATCACTTGCATGGCTTTGTTTATAAATTATAGTCCACTTGCAAAAAGCACAATGTGAATGCGAACTGCACTAAAGGAAAAATAAATAAATTTCGCTATTTGGTCCGGACCAAACAAGTGGACCAAAGGACTTTTCTAGTGTGAATACACCCTTACAACTGGATTTTGCTCTGGTCTGGTCTGGGAGTGGTTTGTTTTTCAGTGACACATGAATAAGCTTGCTCTGATGCTCCTTGATAGCAACAAACACGCACCCAGAAGTATGTGTCCCCAAATGATGTTTCCTGTGCACCACAAAGGCTGAAAAATTATTAGATTGTTTTATGCTTTTTAAGCAAAAAATAATAATTGCATTAAACTCGAGATTGTACTATATACATGAATAAATATTGTAGATTTTTAATGCTTTTTAAGCTAAAAAAATGAGGTTCACATTATATTCCAAGTGCGTTATTTATAAATAAATACGGTATGTTTAAAAGCCTCTGAGTTAAATTTATTGTGTATTTTTTAAACTCATGGTCATCAGTATTGATTGGAAGAAATCAGTTGTGGATTTAAAATACAGTTCTGTTCAGAATGTTTCTGTCCGTCCGTCCATTTTCTTCCGCTTATCCGGGGTCAGGTCGCGGGGGCAGCAGCCTAAGCAGAGAGACCCAGACTTCCCTCTCCCCAGCCATGTTTGTGCAAACAAAATCATTAAGCAAACTAAATCTTTTAAAAATCACATCAGCTTAGAAAATTCAAACACAAAATTTCAGTTTGAATCATTTGATCTGGTTCCTTGATGTTGAATAATGATTATTGGAGGACATGTGGCTGAACCTTGCAGACACCCTCACTGTAGAAACATCTGTCAGGATTCCTCCCTGGGAAATGGACTCAGAATTTGCTGGCAGTTCAAACACTTGTCATTTCTTCGTCTGGTCACTGTATTTCCTGCGTTATGCAGTTTATTTTCATGCAGCAGATGATGTTCTGCTCTCATGTTTCATCCAGCCCTCAGATGTGGAGTGTGGAAAAAGGACAAAACATTCCTTGGGAATTACTCCAACTTAAGTGATTAGTCCAACCAAAGCAGACGAGAAGAGATAAGCGCGAGTTCAAAGCCCAGTTTAAGGTCAAGGAGGGGTGATTTAAATACACAACTGCTCTATTCTCATGCTGCGGAGAAGAAACTGCTCATCTGGTTTGCATAGTGTCACACACAAGAATGAAAGATTGGATAAATCCTGTAAATCCTCCTGTGATGTGAGATGGTCTGTGTCTTTTGGAGGAGACTAATTAAATGTGACCTGATCTGATGTCTGTCTGCTCGATACTTTTAATTTTATTTTCCTTTAGAGCGACAAAATTAATTCAATCGTCCTGACTTAAATTTGTTGCAATTCTGAATCTGATTTACATAAACATGATTGTTGATTTTGTATAAATGAAGCGTTTTTGAACCATGTGACCTGTTTATTTATTTATTTTTTTTAATCTAATGAAAAATGCATTAATTTGGTTAGTGGTGATGCAGAGGTTAGAAAAGACGCATGATCAATGTCAATAGAAACTACGTCCAATAAAATGTTGATAATTTTATTGAACTCAGATCCAGAATCGCACAATATTCTGGAGTATGTAGGCAGAGGAAAGGCTTTAGCCATTTGGCCTCTCATGGCCCTGCTAAGCAAGGTTGGTAGCATCAACTAACTCTCTCACTTTTTGGTAAACTCCAACCTGTTGAGTAACATGCGCTGTAGCAGTTTCTTGTTTGACCACCGTGCTTCATAACTGCTTTAAAATAAAAAAAGAACAATGTGGAGTGAAAGGAGAAAGTGAGTGCAAGAGCTCAAGAGGAAATTGTGGATAAAAGAGGAAAGGTCAGATCACCAGTTTGGCAGAATTAATCATCCTTTTTTTTCCCAGGTAAAGGGTTAAAACAAAAAACTAATGCTATGAAACACTTATATCTTGATACATTTTTTAGCCAAACTGCCCAGCCCTACGTGTCATCAAAAATTTGGGTGTAAGGTAAAGCACCCACACCTGCTTCAACCCTCATTTGTCCATTTCTGGACTCTTTAAGCCCTTGGTTTTTCCCCCTGGAGCCCAAGATGGCAGCTCACTGCTCCACATGTGGGCTGTGGTAGCTTGCCTCATGAAGGGCATTCAGCGTAAAAACAATTGCCAAATCTTTGTGAGAGTTAACTTGCTGTGACGACACCTCATGAAAGGATCAGCCAACAAAAGCATTATTTTAATCGGTAAATGCTACAGTGTCTTCATCAGCTTTATATTGAACTTTGATGTCAGTTTTTTAATATTTAAGGGAAAAAATGGCACTGTTATTTTTTCTCCAGTTTTTCACAGTTTGCACTGATGGGTATATGTAGAAAGGAAGCAGCTGCTTGCCTTTTTTTCCCACTGATTCAAGTGAAACTTTATTGTTTTTCTTTGCTTTCTGTTGAGGCAGGGAAGCCAGGATGACTGACGCAGTGGTGGTACTGCCAAGTCAAACAGCAGGGTTTATTTGTGAACAAGTGTTGGGGAGACCCCCACCTCCCATTCACTGGAGACTTATTAAAAATGAAGACAGCATAGTCTCTAGCGGAAGTGAATGTTTGTGGTTACCTTAGATGGTGGAAAGAAAGGAGCAGTGGTGAAGGTATATTGAGAAAACTGAAGTGAAATAAAAATGATAAAAATGGTTGTATTTCTTTTAAATTGTTTCCAAATACGGGTGAGATATTTACCATCATTAGATCCTCGCCCCCTGCCTCAGAGGAAATAAGGAAGGAAGAAGGAAGGGAAAGAAGAGGAGGCTTACTGGAGAAGCTGGGAGCAGCAGGCCTCTGCCACTTGGATTGTCCCTCTTGTAATCCCTGGATTTCCTGGGCTGAGACAGGAGGTAGACCAGGCACAGTGAGGGACTTAGCAAGACAGAGAGAGTGAAAATTGAGAGGAAGCTGGAAGAGAAACAGAGGCAGAGTCAAAAGAAAAAGCTGTGTTCAAAACAGTGGTTGTGTAATTTTTGCATTATGTGGTTCGTACGCAGGTAATGCTTGAAGAGGGTTGTGGTGTGTGTAATTAAAAGCACGTGTGTTTATGGGTGGCTGGGTGTGTTTTTGACTGTGTATACATATGTCTGTGCGTGTGTGTATGGTAGGTATTAACTGGGATAAAGATTTGGAGTAAAGCAACGTTCTAGCTTGCTGTAGCTCCTGCCAGATGTGATGAACTGAAAATGCTGCTTACCTTCAAACGAGCAAATCTAAACAGATGCTGAAGAGCTGTAAAAGTTTTTTTGGCATTGCCTTGACTTTTGAGGTCATATTAAAGACATTTTTATGCTTGACTGTTTTCTTTAAAGCCCTTTGACAGGTTGAACAAGTGCCTCAAGATGAATAAAGGGCACTATGTCTTGAAGGTCTTCTTGAAACAACAGTTGGAAAGAACAATATCACAAGACCGTTCAGACAACTATGAACTTGTGACACTATCTTAAGACAAAACAATGTAATCTAAGTGTTTTGAAATGTTAGACAGATTGGATCAGTGGGCTCTAATAACTTCATAGACCATTATATAATTGACAGGAACAGTAGGGCTTGTGCACTGCTTACTTTTGAGTAAGCCTATTTTTGACAATAAATACCAAGTAAGAACTGTTTCAGTTATGAATATTATAGGCTAATAGTGTCACCTACCCATTCGTGACCTTGTATTATGCTCTGCCACTTTATATTGTCACACAGAGCAAAATTTGTCTGGTCCAGTTCTGGCTAACACAATACACGTGCCATGGAAACATACACTCGGTTCAGATACAGCAAAGAATGACTGCTTTTTGGTGGCCCGGACATAGTTTGCCAGATGTGGTCAATGCATGGGCCACAACAGAGCCAATTGTGGCACTGACAGATTTGGGCAACATAAACCAAACCATAACCAGGCCTGTTGTGGCACTGACAGATATGGGCCGCATAAACTACACCGCAACCAGGCCAGTTGTGGCATTGACCAATATGGGCCACATAAACAAAACTGCAACTGGGCCAGTTTTGGCATTGACAGATATGTGCCAAAGTAACCAACCACTAGCTGGCCAGTTGTAGCACTGACAAATTTTGGTCACATAAAACAAACCACAAGTGCGCCTGTTGTGGCATTGACAGATATGGGTCACATAAACCAAACCACAAATGGGCCAGTTGTGACATGACATCCTAAAACAAAGCCATCACAGACCTGGCCCACATCTGATTGACAACAGTACTCAGCCAGCAGTGGCAGCTTGATCTTGCCCATACCTGGCTGCTATGAAGGGTAGCTACAAAAATGTAAAGTGGAAGTTTGCATTACTAAATAATGAAGTGCAGAAAAATAATTGATTTTGGGTGGGTTAAGGCAGTTCCAGCAAAAGTTGAAAAAGGACACTGAAACTACACTATGAAACTATGAAACCTTTGACAAATCTTTTCAAAACAAATTCACATTTGCTGCTACAGTCTCCAGTTTTGTTGTTTTCCTCAATCAAATGGTTTTACTGGTATGTGTGGTGCCTCTGATTTAGTGACGTTTCTTGTTGGTGCTTTTCTTATTGTTACAGGTTTTTGCTTTGGTTTCAGCCGACATGGACTACCCGGTTCTTTGAATTTAACAGTTACAGATTGATATGCTGCTGAATATAATTTAGACTTCTGGGATTACAAGGGTACAAATGTACAAGGTTTTGAAGCTGTTCTACATCCCTCATACACTAACTGATAGTGTCAAGTGGTCTTTCTCACCCTGCATTCTCTAAAACCATATCCACGAAGAACGATGATCCAGTAAAGCCTGAACACTTTGATATGCGCCCTCTGAGATCTTCTGGATGTTTTGGAAAATGCCAGAAACTTCATCCAGTTTGATAACCAAGAGATAAATTTATTTTGGCAACATGTGTGAGCAGTGGTGGGTTAGACAGTTTCTTTTTTTGTTCATAGGATATTGTTTGTGTAATAATTATGTGTGAGGAGTAATATTATATCATTGTGGGAGTGTGTGGGCGACTGATAGCCGGGCCAATCTCTAATGTGTTCCTCGGTTCCTACAGTGTTACCACTTCTGTGTACACATTCAAGGATGAAGTCATGCTGTTACCACAATTTAAAAATAACAGAATGCAAAGATGTTTTTCTTTCTGAATTCATTTATGGTTTTCTCTTGTGGTTCTGAGAAGATGCCCAAGTACAATGACACACAGCTCTTTTGGGGCTGCTCTGTAGGGATCAGAGATGAGATATCACACTTTTTCTTTCCTTGGGTTGCCCGGGATGTTATTTCAACTCCCTACCTTCTTCCCTTCAGTTACCTCCGGGTGCTGTGAACCCAATCCCCTTCTGTAGTTTGTATATCTTAAGACCTCAGGGAAAGCCTGCTCGACCCAGAGGAACCCAGTAGTGTGTGTTCTGGGTCAGGGGTCCAGATCTTCTTTTTCTCAGGCAGTGAAACACAAGTGGCTCTCAGGGAAACAGGAGTGGTTGAGGGGAAAGAACCAACCTGACACTGTTGGGACCATTTTCTTTATTGGAGGCCGATTAAATGACCAAAGATAAAGAACCGAAGAAAAAGCAGAGTTCTCACCCTGTTTGGACAGTGTCATTTTAAAGGTGTTTTAAAAGGGTTTTATTTAAATATCAATTCATCCCTTTCAAATTTGTTAAAGCAAAACAAGAGCACATGTTGAGTGAAGGTGTTATAGTTAATATTCTATCAGATTAAATTAATTATGAATTCATTTTCAACACTACCGGTTAAAAAAAGTCAACTTATTACTGTAAAAACTAATACAACAGCACATACCATCCCTCCTGGTAATCCAGTCTGATACCAACCTTTTAAACATGCAACAGAAATGTTCTTTTACCTAACATATAGAAACCACTCACTCAAACTTGAGATTAAATTTCCTTGAATTAAATGAAAAAAGTTTGCCAATCTAAACTAGACTCTTGCAAAGAGGTACAGACACCCCCACACTTACACAATTACACGCAATTCCTTAATAAAACACATGATCATATTAAAAAAAGGTAAAGTGAAGCCTATGACAGGCAATATTCTATTAAAAAAAAAGTGTCACTAATGATGAAGAAACTAATATTTACCTATGTATTTATTTATGTTTTCTACTAAAGTGGCACAAAAAAATAAAAAATAAAATAAAAAAAAATTCTATTAATCCTATTCTAAACAAAAACTTATAATATTCTGATTAGATGGTGTATTTGGATAAATAGGATGCCATATTTCTGTGCACACGTTAGCATGGATAGTCAAATAATGATCAACACTGAAACTAAAGTTTTTGAATGCACTGAAGAACAGACGTGCATCAAGACACCACATTAAAGAACATGTATTTCTACAGCAGTGGTGGTAAATGCGTTTTCACTGAGGGTCACATGAGCATTATGGTGGCCCCCAAAAGGCCAGTTATAAAAAGAATCAACGTTTCGTGTTTAGCTTAGACTAAACACAAAAGCCATGTTCCTTGTCTAGTTGCTACGGCTGAGCACCGCTAACAAACAACAACTGAGCTCTATGTGGTATTTCCTGCATAGAAACAGTGTTGTAACGTGTCCTCTTATAAACACTGAAAAATACTATGTGTACCACGAGTTGTGGTGTCTTGAATTTTGAACTCTTCCAATTTTTGACAGGGAATTCCTACTGGAGAGGGGTTCCAGTTCAAATGTAAGACTTGTAAGTGGAAAATCCCACTTTTCAGTACAACTCAGCTACTGCAAAAATAGCGGGAATTTTGCTGGCTACTTTTGAACCTTGTGCACCTCTATCAAGTGGTGGGATGCTGTTATTTCACAGGTAAAATAGTCAACATGCATTATGAGATATGCGCTTTATAATCAATGCTGGTTTTAAAGCAGATTATTTTAAGACATTAATAAATCTTTGAAGCTCTCGCAGGCCACGTAAAATGCTGTGGTGGGCCACATTTGGCCCAAGGGCCTTGAGTTTGACACATGGGTCTACAGGATGAGATTAATATTGGTATACACATTTTAGCTTCATTTGATTATTGCTTTATCTGCGTAGGAACTTTTTCATGCAATTTTAAAAATGGGTTCCAAGGCAAGTATTTCATTCAAAGAAACATTTTAATTAGTAAATTCAGAATGGGGGTGTACATGTAAGTGCACTTATTTGATAACTAACCTAAAATTTTAGACATGAATTCTCATTTTTATGTATTTCATATCAGACACATGCACACCTTATATTTATTATATATTTCAAAGTTAAATAGTTATCAACATGTATAGGAATCACCATCTCGTTTGGTACTAGTAAAAGTGTTTCCCATGTCTGGATCTCCTCCCTGTTTATATTCTTTGTGTTATTTTTTTTTTTTTCTTTTCATTCTTTTTTATTTGTTTGTGTTTTGGACATTTTGCAAAAAATATGGAATAGTGATTCAGTATTTCACACTAAGAGGAAACTAGAATAATTAGAGTGTATGAGAAAGAAAAATGCTGTTAGAAGGATGTGGTTTGTTAGTGTTTGGCACATGTGTTCAATTGGTGTCGTTCTTGACATGCACATTTAGAAACTCCCACACAGTTCACAAATACATTATTTGCTGGTGTTTAGTGTCAACATCTCCAAAATTTGACACTTCCTTCTCTGATACTGCAGATCACTGCTATTTTACACACTTTCTCTTTTTTTTTAGATTCACAAAGGTGTAACAGGATCAATTTAAGTTTGAGCATTCTTGGTTCCAAGACCTTGTCATCAACATGTATTTTATTGCATATTTCAGACATCAAAATAAGTTCAAACAAGTTAACTTTACAGCTCTCACAACTAGATTTAATGCCCTTTGAGGTCAATTGCTGCAGTATACACACACACGCTATTGCAATCTTAACTTGTGTTTCTTCCACCCTGGTTTGACCCTGTCTGTCTGTTTTCTTTCCAACACTCACTAATGAATTTTTGGAGTGTTGTGCTCAAATTGCAGACCGTCCATGTGCCCTTCTCCTTCCAACTTTGTTCTTATAAAGCTTTTATGCAATTACAATTGGAGTTTCTCACGCACGTATGAGACAAAATGTGAAAAAAATAAACGCAGAGAACCAAAAAAACTTGCAGTAGTAAATTCTGTGGGCTGAGATTCAGTATTTGGTGCTTTGAAGAGGCCTGGCTGCAATAGACTTGGTATGTCAGCGTGAGTAGGCCACTTCAGCATGAGAACACCCACTCTGTCATTCAGCACACATATGCACGCACACACCACACACACACACACACACACACGCACACATTTAAAATGTGTGCATCTACTTGCATGCAGACCAGTGTTTGCAGTTTTTCTCTCATGCCTTTTCCCCCTCCCTCTTTGCCTTCTCTTCACTAACTGACGTGCTTTCATTCAATGCAAGGACAAACTGGAGCACCATGGTTACAGCTGCATAGATGTTCTCACCCCAGGAGACAGACAATATTGAAATAACAACTTCCTTAGCGACACAACCAAAAATGTACTCATTCGCAATTTCGCATGTGTGTTGTGTCTGGAGTCATTTGCCATGCAAGAGAAACTACTGAAGCTGTCAGGGATATAACAATCCTTGCAAACATGTGTGCGTGTGTGCATTGCCAGCTCCTGACCATGAGTTTGCCCACTACCTAATTCAGTGTTTCTCTTTATAAAGTCTTTGAGAGGTGGCCAAAGACCTGAGGCTCAGTGGTGCAAAGTCAATAAGTGAAGCTTTATCCTCTCTGGTCTTTCATCACACTTCTGTGACGCCTGTGCTTTAAATTAAGCATGAAACCCACATTAGATGAAAACATAAACTGAAATCAATGTTTTCTCTGGTGGGGTAAAAAGAAAAAAGAGGCATAACTGCAGAAGGAAAAAGAAAAAACAGTAGAGGGAACATGTCAGGACAAAATGAATAATCATAGACGCAGCTCTCTGTCGTTGAAAAGGAAGAAAGCGTAGAAGTTTGGCTCTGTGAGACAGATAAGAGGCGAATTGAGTATCTTTTACACAGACATGTCAACGTTTACCTGTATAATGAGCCTCAAAAATCCAAATTTTTGCAAAAAGTCCGTATTAATCACAGGCGCGGTGATGGGATTGGGTGGAGGTGCACTGTGGAAATGACATCACCTGCAGCTAAAAGCAGGAGGAAATGAGGATGGGAGAACTTATTTATAGAGGCAAAGCAGGTTGGAAGATGGGTATTTTTTTAACACCCTAAAGACGCTGACATGTTAAATAAATTTGAAACTAAGTTTTTGAAAAAATCCATAAAACTTGAAAAAAATCTGTGCAATTGCTCTATACGTCTGCAAACCTGCAAAATGAGGGAACATCTGCGTAAATTACGGACAATCCGTACAACTTGACATATAATGGTTTGCAAATCTTTTTCAAATTACGTATATTCAATTTAATACACTACAAAGACAAGATATTTAAAATTTAAACGGATACATTTTTCAGACTTTTGCAAGTACTTACTCAATCTGAATTTGATGCCTGCAACACATAAAAAAGCTGGGACAAGGGCATGTTTACCACGGTTACATCACCTTTCCTTTTAACAACACTCAATAAACGTTTGGGAACTGAGGAATGAGGTTGAATTCTTTCCCATTCCTGCTTGATGAACAACTTCAGTTAGTCAACAGTCTATAGTCTCTATTGTCATATTTTGCGTTTCATAATGCGCCACACATTTTACATTGGAAGACAAGTCTGGACTGCAGTCTAGTACCTACACTTTTTTACTACAAAGCCACGCTGTTGTAACCTGTGCAGAATGTGGAATGACATTGTTATGCTGTAATCAGCAGGGACGTCTCTAAAAAATTTGTGGTTTGGATGTCAGCATATGTTGCTCCAACACCTGTACGTACCGTTTAACATTAATGGTGTCTTTGCAGATGTCAAGGTTACCCATGCCATGGACTCTAACACCGCATACCATCCGAGATGCTGGTTTTTGAACTTTGATAACAATTTTGACAGTCCTTTTACTCTTTGGCTTTGAGGACACTGCATCCCTGATTTCCAAAATCAATTTACCAAAATGTGAACTTGTCAGACCACAGGACACTTTTTCTGAAATCTACCATCTGTAGTTGGTGTTCTGGCTGGAGATATCAGCACCGATGTGGGTCAGCAGCTCGTTAAACTGACCGCGGTGTTAATCGAGCTCGGTGACAAAAATAGTTTGTCAGCTCGCAGCTCCTGGAGTGGTGAAACTCACCAAACAGACCGCCTCTTACCTGGTGAATTAGTTATCTGGTTAGCACAACGTTCGCTTGGTCTCACTAAATAAATCAAAGCCATTTTCTTAATTTCATCTGACATTAAAGACGGACCAGAAAAAAAACAAGACGCTCCTCTCATTTAGACTGGTGTCTAGTTTTGTTCTGGTCTGAATGTAGCGCGTCCAACTTGATGCTCAAAACGTGTTTGGTGTGAACCCAGCTTTATGCTGAGGCAGGACCAAAATGCAGGGAGACAGGCAGGCAAACAAGCAAACAGGCAAACTCAAAACAAAACTATTTATTAAATCAAAAAGGCTGACGTGGCAGCAAAAACCAAACACAAGAACACGGGAGGAGGCCAGGGGGCGGAAACCAGACAGGATAAAACAATGATTGGACACTGGAGTGGTGGAGAAAGGCTGGTTAAATACAAGCGAGTATGAGTGGAAGTTGTAAACAGCTGGGTGATTAAAGAGTGACAACAGGTGTGAGAGAACTGACTAGAAGAGACTGGAAGACTGAGGGCTGAGATGAAAACATGATGACACGAAAGAAACGCTAGAGGGAGGCACAAAACAACAGAAAGCACACAGACAAGACACAGATCCTCACACTTGCAGAGATTTGTCCAGATTATCTGAATCTTTTGATGATGTTATGGACTGTAGATGAAGAAATTCCTAAATTCCTTGCAATTGTTCATTGAAACGTCATTCTTAAACTGTTGGACTATTTGCTTACGCACTTGTTCACAAAGTGCTGAACCTCACCCCATCCTTGCTTGTGAATGACTGAGCCTATTGGAGATGTTCCCCTTTATACCCAACCATAACACTGTTTCCAATTAATCTGCTCACCTATGGAATGCTCAAAACAAGTGTTTTTTGAGCATTCCTTAACTTTCCCAGTCTTTTCTTGCCTCAGTCCAAACTGTTTTGGAACATGTTCCAGGCATCAAATTCAAAATGAGTGAATATTTGCAAAAAGCAATAAAGCTTATTTGTTTGAACATTAAATACAGTATCTCGTCTTTGTAGTGCATTCATTTGAAAATAATCATTGTATTCTGATTGTATTTATGTTTCGCACAACTTCCCAACTTCATCAGAATTGGCATTATAACAAACACATTGGTGGTTCATCAGTTCTCTTGCTTTGTTGAGTAAAAAAGTAGGCTAAAACTAAAAATTCTGCAACACTGGTTAGCAAAGCCCTAGAAGCTTAGGGCAGGAGAGGAAAAAAAGTCACAAGTTTGAGCTTAGCGCTTGGTTGTGTGATCAACCCACCAGAAAGGTTACCTGGAGTTTAAACATTCGATACACACAGCCAGGCATTTCTTATTGAGAAAAGATCAAATGAAATACAACCCAGAATTTGACTTCCATTGGCTGTGCAGCTGCATTGGCCTTAAGCTGCTCCACAAATCATCTGATGCTCGTCCAGCATTATTTTTCTCAGTGGAGTTTCTTGGTAATTGTATCATGGACACAAATCTTTGAAAATACAGTGGGTTCCCAGATAGCAAAAAATGAGTGAATCAACGTTGCAATATGGTTAGGCCAAAATATTGAATCTATGTTGGAGCCTGA
>JARVJO010000227.1:16677251-16702221 GCA_031762555.1 Cynodonichthys magdalenae | reverse complement strand
TTTGAAAAATCCTTGAATCTCCTGTGGCCACGTGGAGCTGCCTTATCGATTGCTGGTACAAAGCACCGCCTATTTGTAAATAGCTCCTGCCCCAATTTCAAGGTGTTTAGTTACCACTTTAATGAAAAGTCAAATTTATTTTTGATATATACACCATTTTCAACTGAAGGTAACAGTTACTTGATTGTGGTATAGAATTGAACTATGTGCCTGGAAAATACATCCTACCCCCACCCCCTTTAATTAAACAATATAACTGATTTTATTCTCCTAATATTACTGTAACAAGGAAATAGGTAAGTCGCATTGCCACATGTATTTTGATATGCTCACTCCATCTTTGCCTCCCCCCACAACTCCGCTTGCCCACTGCTGTCTAATCTTCCATAATTGAGCCTTTCAGCCTCAGCAGATTTATCATACCTCATTGCAGACATGATCCAAATTGGGCTTGGTAATAAATAAACACACACAGACACACACACACACACACAATTTCTTTTCTCGTTGCCAAAGCAAACTGCCAATAGTGGCTCTGCCAGCTCTCCTCACAGCACAAAAGCACGTGCCCACACATGCGCATGTGAGGATGTAATGATGCACGATTCTAGGGAACCTGAGCAGAGGTTGGGGGATGGGGGGGTGGAAGACATACTAAAGCTTAAAATGTTTAAAAAAAATTAAAAAAGTAAATAGCCTGAGTTTTTCCTTTGTTTGTTTTCTTTTCCTCTTTTTAACAAAGTCATTTTAACAAGCTCTTGTATTACTTGTATTCCTTTGGTTAATAATGATAAAAACATCCGTGTTCTCATGAGTTTCTACAAATTTATCACTGCAAATTACAACTGTAAAAGTATCGCTGCCTCCCTCCACCCAGCTTGTCCAGTTGCCAGCAGTGGTTCATGGTTTAAAAGCTGACAAGTGGACTGACGTGCTGTGGTCACAAAATACTAGTCCATACAGACACACACACACACACACACACACCCACATCCCGTCACACATACGCTTTTAGTCCAAGGTGATGGAAAAAGACCACATTATGGCTGCATGAGAGGTGTTTATGAAAGCTGTAAGCCTCAGACCAGGAGCGTGTCAAACTGATTGGCAAAATGTTCAGAAAGAGCAATAAGTGATGAAAATGAAGGTCGGCACAGAGCAGGGTCGGGTTTGGCTGAACAGAAGCTGGACCGCAGACCAGAAGCTATCATCACACTGACCGAACCATCGAGGCCTGAAGTGGAAACCATCAAATTTAAAATAACTTGTGAGATAAAACAAATCATCTGTGAGCTTTCCTAGTGGAAGTCATGACTAAACACAAAATCCTTATCTGTACTATTGTGAAACACAAAAAAAGACCCGTTCAGCCATATATCTTTAAGAAAAGTAAGAAAGTCTGATTAATAGCTGAAAGTGAGACGTGAGGTTCTGGGTGGTCTTCTTTGGTCAAATATTATTCTTGCTTGATGACGTATGGAGACCATGAGTGGTACTCTACTTTCTCCTAATGTTGACTGCTGGGTATTTCAGCCACTCGGGGCAGAATTAACAAGGCAAAGCTTCCCTTCATGTCCTTGACTGAAGTTATGGGTTGGAAGTGGAAAGCAATTGAGTGTTCAGAAACCACAAAAATAACATTCACTAGCAGCAGGCTAGAAATTCTAGGGAAAAGTACAACAATAACATTAACAGTTCTTATTTCCCTTTGGCTGTGTAAGTAACATTTTAGTGGAGCCTCAGCTAAGATTTTGGTAATTTTTTTTTTTTTTATTAATCGACTCAATGCATTCCTTTTATTTTTCCTGCTCTTCTATTCCAGTTATAAAGGAGCTCAGGAGCAGCTTGCTACAGGTTCAAACTGTGATACCAGCACAGCGACCCCCACCAGCTCACCCCCCAGCCTGCTGATGGAGTTGAATGACGCGGATGACACTACAGGCCCTGAAGGTGACGACCTGCCTCACATGCCTCTTCCCGACACACTGAGTCAGCTCGAAGAGTTCGGACGACACAAACGACCACGAAAGGCTCACCGTGGCCACGGGAGGCCACGCCTCTTTAGCGACCTGTGGGTCCGCATGGGGGATGGGTAAGAAGTCCTGCACTTTAGCACTTCCATAAATAAAGTAACTCAAAAAATGTATTTAAATTTCAAACTAAGTATTACAGTTTTTCTTTGGGCTTTTTCTGCCTTTTTACACATGTTTTATTCATTCCTTGCTGCTTACAAAAAGTAAGAAAAGTGGGCAAGTGAAGGATAAACAGACTTAAAAAACTTTCTACAGATGATGAACAGAATCTAAAAGTCTTATTTAAAAAATTGGAAAGATATGAAACAAAGACCTCAAAAAAGACTCAACAAACAATTTAACATTTAAAATATTACCTTTGGTCCCAGGTAAGATATAAACGAGGGCCAGATGTGGCCCGCGGGCCTTGAGTTTCACACAGGTATTATATAGTATTTGTACAGAAATAGGAGTAGAATTTATTCTCTTACAAATTTGCAAATCAAGTAGGAAAATGTTTTTCCTAACGATAAAAAGCTCTTTTTGTCAAAGTTGCATTGAGACGTTATAATGACTCGTTTATCATTTGTCCCAGCACAACACCCCCACCGAATATGAGGATAGTCAATGGTTACGTGACAGTGGAGCCCCCGCTGACCCACCAGGAGCAGCAGCGGTGGTTGAAGACCTACGTGACAGAGCGACACCCCGGTTCCCCTTCCCACAGCCTCAGCTCGGCCCAGCCGGTCCACACCTCCCTCCCCCTGCTGTGTGTTCTGGCCTGGCTTTTATCACACACACTGCTCACCTCCTGACCTCAAACACAGCATTATCTCACAGGCAGAAACACTTAAATGAAGCTACTGCGTGAAAAAAACAGAGCGGAGGAATGTACCTGATAAACACAGACAAGAAGAGCCATCATCAGAGCAGGCAGCCACAGGATGGAGAAAAGCTTCGGGTTTAGGACGGGTCGGCCTGCGTCAGCCTTCACCAGAGGGACAGATCTGCTCCAGTTGGTCAAAAAAAAGTTTTTAAAAACGCTCCGGATTCCAAACTGTGGAGGGAAAAAAAACAAAACACAAATTTGTAGCAACTGTAGGAGACGTCTAAACCTGATGAAAGTATTAAAATAAGCAAACGTGTGAAGAATTTAGAAGATTTAGAGTCTTCTAGAATGAAACCATATCACTGTATAGAAGAGTAATTTTAATATTGAGAATAGCACATATTAATAATAATAATAATAATAATAACAGTTATAACTCTGTAATAAATGTGTTGTGAGTTGGCGCTCTCAGTCAACACTGTAAATTGTGTATTTTGTTCATAAAGAAAAATTGTATATTTATTAATTTTGGAAATAAAGAGTATATTTTCTTGCTATTTGCTAATAAACAAAAATAATAAATGAATGTTAATGAAATATGATGTGTTTTTTGGTGTGAACATCAATATAGAAGGGAATAAATTAGAAACAGCATTAAATGCTGAGGAAATAATCAAAATATGATGCTGATTATTTTACATTGAAATGACAAATATGTTGTGTTAAACATATAAAGCTCTCTTTAAAATGATTAAATGTGCTTATTTTTAAAATACATAGAGTATTTAGCTAATGCAGTTGGGAATTGTCCATTTGGTCTGAGTGAAACTTGTGTAACAGGTAAGCTTGGTGTGCCATCTGCTGGTGGATTTTAGCTTAAAATCAGACAGATTAGAGATGAACAGTGACCCAAATTCATCTTTAACATTGAGAAAAGTTTTCAGAAAGTAAACTAGCTCAAATTAGGACAAAACTTTTCTTTCATGTTGCTATTTACATAAACCTGTTTATGTTGTTTGGTGAAAATATACACTTCATCTGGAGAAGAAATCAAGCTTCGTTGTTAATGAGTTTTAGGTACAGTTTTCCTTTAAATCAGCGGGGGTCAAAATCTCCTTTAATAATTCAGGAAATGTTATTTTAAAAACTATTCTTTTAAAAATACAAATTGTATCCTCCACATTATGATTTATGTAGCATTTATAACAGACACAGCCTAACTGATAAAAAAAAGAATAAATTCAGAAACGCTCATCATTAGCATTAATTTATTTACTCTCTATTAACAACTTTTTTATTCAATAAATCTTGAATCGTATTTCATCACAATCTGGCAAATCAAAGAAAAAGGAAAATCTTCATTAAAATTGCAATACTTTGATTTTTAAAAGTAAAGAAAATAACTCAAAACATAAATAAAGTTGATTCTCTTTTGCTCTACAACAAAAATCAAAGATTACTGAAAAATTCCAACTTAATTTTCTTGGTTGAAAGTTGACCAGCTGTCATGAGATGAGTGCACTAAATATAGAGACAAAATGAGAAACCATAAAATTATTTTGCATTTAAACTGTTACCTTTGGGGCAGGAAAAAATGTTAACAAGGATCAGATTTGGCCCGTGGGCTTTGTGTTTGACACGTGCTTTAGACGAGAGTAATTAATGCAATGAAGTGCTAAAATTTTGCTATAATGTTTTTTTGATGAGCCACTACAAACAAAATAATCATAACAATATATGCAGTGTTGAATACTTTTCTGTGTACCTGCATCTGATTATGTCTCCTTCCTGTTTGAAACGTGGCTGAATGAATGGATGATACTTCTGTTCACAATAGCAGGACGGTGGTTAAAGGGAGACCAGAGACTGAAAGTAAGAGAAGAATTTCACTATAACTCCCAAAACAAGGGTGACAAAAGTCCAAAGTACAAAAATTTGCTTTAAAACAAATTCAGAAAGTAAGATGAGCAAGAAAGGGTGAATAAAATGTTCTAACATGAAAAAAAATTAAAACAGGGACCATCCACTGAAGCTGAAAGGACTGATGAATACAAAACACTCAGAATCAAACCAGGAAATAAAACATGATGTGAACATGCAGAAAGAAATAAGAGATGAACTCACAATTCACATTTGAACATCAAAACACAATAAACAAGTTTTAAAGTATAAAAAAATCCAATCTCATACCTTACAACAATTCAATTTTACAGCTAAAACAACCCTCATTGACAAAAGGACAGTGCGAAAAAAATCACCCCAAAAATATATATAAATTTAATATAAAATTTTTTTAAAAAAACACCTGAAAATGAAAACCCATAAAAAATTACAAAAACTTTTTTTTAATAAATAAAGATGTCTTGCTCATCTTTAGTTCAATTTAGTTTTTTAACAGCCAATAAAGATGGCACATATTTTATTTTGTTTTATTTTGTTAATTTTATTTTATCTTCTTTTCTTTTTTTTTCAGATTTTGGTTGATAAAATAATGTCAACTCCATGTTGACTGTTGATAAATGCTTAAAAATGATACAGTTCAGCTGACATGATTTATACTAATCAGCTAAAACAACACACACAAATAACATATTTAAACATGTTTACAATGATGGTAATAAAATGGTAATAGTCTTCACAGCACAAATAAATACTATTAAAATATTATTTTCACATTGAAGACAAGATCTACAAATCCGCACAGCTGTAGGTCCAACCTCTAACACTAGATGGCGGTAGAGTCACAGAAGAACTTCAGCACAGAAACGAATAAAAGTCGCAGCAAAAAACGTGAAAGGCCTCAGATTCAGCCTGAGAGCAAAAACATGATGACATTTATTTGAACATTGATAACTTACAATTTAAACAAACACTAATCAATAAGTTAAAAAAGTCAAATTATAGCTAAAAGAAAATTATATTTATTTATATGTTACAAGTTTACACAACTATCAAAAGAAAAACAGTATTTATTAGAAATAATTCATATTCAGGATCAATTTGAATTTCTAGTAATTTAAACAGCCTATACCCTTGCATTTTTTACTTATCACAAACATTTTTACACATCAAAACAATATGTGTATATATACAGTTTATATATATATATATATCACATCAGGTGTTTAAAACAATTTTAATTATTTAAATATTTATGACATTTAAATTTTTCATTTCATATTATGTTCCTGAATATGTTGCTAATAAGAATGAGTTAATATATAAAAAAAAAAATTAAAAGTCATTGTATAAAAACACTATGTCATAGTTAGTATAGTTGATAAAACCTATAGTGATTAAATAGTTTATCTCATGAACAAAACTAAATTTACAGGTTGAACAAAATCATTTAGCATCTTATTGATGTGATCATTTGAAGTAAAAAAAAATGTGACATGTTTCACAATAAAGTCTCAATTTTATGGTATTGAAGATACAACCAAATTTGACAAAAATCACTATATGCTTCCAATATTAAATGGAATTATTAAACCAATTAAAAATATATATAAATAAATAAATCTATAGTGGATTCAGCTGGATTCAGACGAGATGTGATCATTTGTTGCACTGGACAAATGCAAGAAGAGCAACTTTTTTTTTTTTTTTTTAGATCAAACAGACCCTTAAGCCAAGACAGGGCAATATTTGCCTTAGCTAGAATACCATTTTCCCTGGGCTTTGGGGTGTTGTTTGAGGGAGTGGGGCCTTGACAGGGCGCTCTGAGGGCTGACCCTCCCTCCGCTGGGGACACGCCACCAGCCGCATATAAATAAAAGATTACAGTGGAAAAATCAATTTCTGAGCAAACTCATTAAAAATGCCCCTCACCTTAAATGATTCCCATTTCCTTCCATTCAACCTGTTAACGCCTATAGGAGTCCCTGACATCAGCCAAGCCACCCCCCCACCCCTCACATTCCCACCACCAGGGCCTCATCCTCCACCTCCCTCCCTCCTCTCTTCCATCCTTCCTTCACCCTGTTGCTCTCCCCCAGTGGTAATTACTTGCACAAGTCGTTTCTGCCCTTTGATTTGCGCCGTTTCACAAATGAAGGTTAAGTTTGTTTAACCGTGGTGGATTTGCCAGTCATGTTAGAGCATATAATGTGGCAGGTCCTCGTCTGCTCCACACACACCTCAGACATCGCTCGGTCCAACCCCCCTCCCTTCCTCTACCATCACCTCCTTTCCTGTTGGAGGTGGAGGACGGGGGGGGGGGGGGTGTACTTTAAGGTTAAAGCTTAGTGGATCAGGCTTAGGACCCACTCAAAGGAGACAAGGAAGTTGTTAAAGATCACCTCTGGTAAAAGGATTATGACTCAAACGAGGAGGTTAAGGTGTTCCCAGACACCTTAGACCTCACGGGAGGAAAGAAATAAGTGCAAAAATTGTATTTTTTTTTTTTTAGGTTCTTGGATATAGGAGCCAAACGATCCTGGCATATACAGTATCCTTTAGTGTCAATAACACATAAATGCAAAGTAGAGGATGAGAGCTGGAGCTTGATCTTTGGTCGATACCTGATGGAGAGTCACTGGAGCCAAGGAGAACATTGATTCCATGAAGACGGTGCTGTTAAGAGCATTTTAAGTGTGTGCTGCTTTGACTGTAAACTGTAACATTCACAGTGATCATTGTGATTCTCTGTCAAAAGAAGTTTGTGCATTTATATTTAGTTAATTCAGTGATTGTGGTTTCAGGGATGTTTGTGTCTTATGTCCTGTGCAGTAGACTTTGATGCTCAGTCTAAGTCGAGGGCAGCCATAAAGCTTTGGGGAAACAAAAGTGTGTTTAACCCCAGGGCAGATAGCTCCTCTCCTTTTAGATAATCTCTCTAATAACAGTGGCATGTAGCATTGTAGCATTGTCCAGATTTTTTTTCTTTTCTTTTCTCTCTCTCCTTCGTTGTTTAAGTCCTTTTAAAGATTTGTGGCTTCAAGGAGCAGAAAGGATCCCTGTGGCCTTGTAGAGCCCTAACAGAAGGTCAAGTTTTTAAGAGCTAGACACAATAAGAAATACAACTAAACCTTTTAAAGTAAATTGCATCAACTCAAAAAGTGTTTTGGTTCATTTCTTTGTCTTTTATTTGATCAAATTTAAAACCCCATTGAGATTGAAATTTTATTTTGAAGGGGAAACAATAAACTGCACATATCAAAAAGTTACATACATTACAATTTATGTATTTATTTATACTTTTTTCCCATTTTGTATATATTTATTGACCTTTTTTTCAATATTATTAATTTCTTAAATTAACCAAAACTATATAATTTATTTGCAATTATGTGCAAAAATACATTTTTATTGTTTATTATGACTCAGAACTTTTTTTTATTTATTTTTAATTTTTTTTTACTAATTTCACCTTTTTTTACAAGCTAAATGTTTGCCATATTTAACTTAATGGTGTAAATAAAGAAAGACATTTCAATTATGGTGAAATTTTAAGGCAAAAAAATGTTATATATAGATTACATCTGAAATTGCTGAATTTGTTTCTAAAATTTTTATTTAATGCTTTTTTCCCACAAACGACCTTAACCTGCATACATTGGCAAATAAAAAGTGTTTGCAAATTAAGTCGCACACAGATGTGTCACACTGAAAGGTCTAACCCCTGCTTTAAGATACCCTATGAGACAAAATGATATGGCTTTAGGTGCTGAGGTGGAAGGAGTGAATGTGTACTAAAGAAGGTAAAGAAGATACAAAGGAGACAGGGATACCATGTGTGTCTGTGTGTATAGATGTGTGTCCTTGTGTGTGCACTAAAGGGTGATGACGAGAGTGTTGTGTTTCACAGTTTTTTGCCATGATGCACTGCTTTATTATTCTGCACAAGGGGCACTTCACATGCGGAATGGGTTCTCTTTGATATCGACAGCAGCTTGAGGGAGAGAGTGCACTCAAAAACAGGCGAGGGCGAATTTATTCTGGGGTGGAAAAACAGATAGTTGTGTACTTCCCTGGCAGCGGTTACTGCACATATACGAAGACCCAACCGCTTTGATGCTCCAGCGGTGACACTCCACACGCTAATGAAATATGGTAATTACAGCCACATAAAAGCCCTCTGAGATAGAGTTGGAGAAAGAGTAGAATAAAAAAAAAATGAAATGAAATGACTTTATCTAAAGATACACAGTGTGATTAATTCTTCTTTCGGTAAACATATGTTTTACGATGTTTACCTGCCACAAAGCAGCCTGAGCCATCAGTTGACCCGGGAAGAAGCGAGGAGGGAAAGGTCCTCTGATTAAGAACTCTTTTTGTTCCCTTTTGGACTTGAGAACAAAGGATTGGAGTGCCAGTTTTTTGCAGTATACAGTCTGAGCTGTGAAGATTAACAACTAAAAACACAACACAAACACCTCAAAAGTCAGATTGATAAAAGAATCAATTTAAGAGGGTGAAAGACTGAAATAAAGTAAAAAGCATTGTGGTGGGGGTGTGAAGTGCGTCAATTGAATTTAAAGAGACAGCCTCAAAGCGAGTTGATCTGAGATACACCTTGGATGAAAAAGAGACTTGTGGAGTTACAATAAGGAGGAATTCAGACCAAAGAATTACAGTTCCACGTTATATAGACCCAACTGAATGATTTAAATGTGAAAAAGGATTTAAATTAGAGATGTGACGTTCACAAACGATCTAATTCTTTTGAACGGTTCCTAACAACAAACGATAGGAGCTGAGTTGCATTGTATATTTTTTTTTAATTAGTTGAAAAAAAAGGCTCCTAAAGCTCCGCATCCCTTTAGAGCAGGGGTGTCAAACTTCAGTCCTCGAGGGCCACGATCCTGCATGTTTTAGAGATTTTCCTGCATCACACCTGTTTCAGTGATTGAATTAACTCTTCAAATTGTGCAGAAGCCTGTTAATCACCTATCCATTGAAATCAGGTGTGTTGGAGCAGGAAAACCTCTAAAACATGCAGGATCGTGGCCCTCGCGGACTGGAGTTTGACACTCCTGCTTTAGAGGGACATTTATTCCATCTCTAATTTAAATGCATGATATGTCTCCTTTAGGAGAAAGAACGATTGAAAAAAATAAATTTTTTTAGGTTCAAACAACTAGAGTTGAGTTGAGTAATGAATTTTATTCTATAATTACATATCAAACTCATCAAATGGACAAGTTTGTAAATGGAAAATTTGGGCTTATATTGAATAGAAAACAGTGACTAATGTAATTTTGGTCTGTCTACAGACAAACTGGTGTATCCTGAGAGTAACCTGGCAATACATAGCATTATTTCATTTATTTTAGATAACACAACTCAACTTGTTGTAACTCTGTATTTATGTAAGAAAATGACAACATTTTTAGTTGCCAAGTTTCTAAAGTAGTGTAAAATGGTGACATCTTCATTGGATCCGCTGCAGTTCTCTTACCAGACTGGCATCGGGGTTGATGATGCCATCATCTACCTTGTGCACCGAGCTCTGACTCACCTGGAGAAGCCTGGAAGCACTGAGGATCATGTTTTTTGATTTCTCCAGGGCTTTCAACACCATCCAGCCAGGACTTCTAAGGGACAAGCTGGAGCTGTCTGTAGTGGACCACCACATGTCCCATTGGATACTGGATTACCTCACTGACTGCCCACAGTATGTGAGGACACAGGGCTGTGTCTCAGACAGGCTGATCTGCAGTACAGGGACCCCTCAGGGAACTGTGCTGGCATCGCTCCTCTTCACCCTCTACACTGCAGACGTCTCCATCAACACCACACACTGCCATCTGCAAAAGTTTTCTGACAACTCTGCCATAGTCGGCATCATCACAGGTGGACTCGGGACTTTGTGGACTGGTTCCAGTGGAACCACCTCCTGATCAACGCAGCTAAAACCAAGGAGGTGAACATCTAGGGAGTGGACATTGAGATGGACCCTTATAAGTGCCTGGGTGTTCACCTGTACAATAAACTGGACTGGACCCACAACAGGGATGCTCTTTACAGGAAGGGTCAGAGCAGACTCTACCTGCTGAGGAGGCTGAGGTCTTTTGGAGTGCAGGGGGTGCTCCTGAAGACCTTTTTGGACTCAGTTGTAGCTTCAGCCATATTTTACGACATTGTATGTTGGAGCAGCAGCTTATCTATAGCTGAGAGGAAGCGGTTGTATAAGCTCATCAAGAAGGCCAGCTCGGTGAGAGGACCCCCTCGACCCAGTGCAGGTGGTGGAAGACAGAAGGACTCTGGCAAAAAAAACAACACTGACAGAGAACGTCTCCCACCCCATGCATGAAGCTGTTGCTGATCTGCAGAGCTCCTTCAGTGACAGACCGCTGCATCCTAAATGCACAAAGGAGTGTTATAGCAGATCCTTCCTCCCAGCAGCTGTCAGTCAGACTCTATAACCAGAACTGCTCCCAATAAACTCAATAAGCATCCATGCTTGTTTTGCACAATAACCAACTGTTTCTCAGTCATTACATAAATAACACTCTTGTGGCTATTGCATGTCTATTTTTTTGCACTGAAAGACTGACTGTAAATATTCTGCCCCTTACGATATTTATCACACATGCACATTATGCACATTGCTAGAAATTACTTAATTTGATTCAATTGCCTGCCCCTTTGGATCATGAGTCTGTCATGACTGTTTTCTTTTTAATTTTTCTGCACAATATCCTATTTTCATTTTTATTGCCTTGTGCAGTATTTTTATTTTTATTATTTTTTTTGTTCTATCATTATTGCTACTATTATTATTGTTGCATAGCAGTATATTGTTTGTGAATTGATGTATCTGCTGCTGCTGTTACACCTGAATTTCCCCTCTGCGGGACAATAAAGGCTGTTTCTATTCTATTCTATTCTATTCTACAATTTTATTACATTTTCTGTAATTTTAAAGCAAGATAAAGGGTTAATCTTCTGTAATATTACAGTAAAACTACAGTATTTGTGTTGTATTATTGTGTTTTCTGTGTGGCAAAAAAATGTATCGTAACCTGATGAATACCTTGGTAGAAAAGAGAAGCATGGAGATGACAGTGGAAGTGAGAATAAACGGGGGTGGAGGAGGTGTGTTTGACCACCAGTGTTTGCTCACACTCTAACGGCGGTGCGACCCTCCACCCTCTCACGTACACTCATACACTTTCACCTCCCAGACCGCTCGCCCCGAGGGACAGAGCTGGAGGTCAGGGAGAAGGTAGAGGTCAAATGGGCTCTGATAAGTCCTGCTAATAGGTTGCTGTGTGTTTTGTGTGTGTGTGTGTGTGCTCAAAAGGGGTTATGCGGGGGCACCGACAGGCTAACTGAGGCTAAAAGCTAAGTGGACAAGCACACACAGGCGTGCACACGGCATGCATGCACACGCAGACTTTAAGGTCACAGCATGGGGTTGGAATGCTAAATGGGAAAGGATGGGGACATCAAATATTTTTCTACCCATCACTGTCAGCTAAGCTCCTAAAATCTTTAACTGTCTGTGGGTGTGTGTGTGTAGAGACCAGGTTTAGTTAGGTAATCTGACTCAGACAGATGTACAGACATCAAGGCAGATGGACAAACAGGGTGTGTGTCCAGGCGCCAGACAGACAGACGTACAGATGGGGGTTCGGGTGCAGACTGTGGCCTCTCCTTCAGGTGTATCCAGGTAACTCCAAGGCCAGGCCGCTCTTAAAACCCTGACAGTCAAGGTAACAGGTAATTGCGGAATGGTCCTCGTAAAACGGCCTGTTTGCTTTCAGCCAGACTCCGCCCCACTCATTTTAAAGATCAAACTTGGGAAGACGGGGCAGTAATTTGTCATCTGTTATGTTGTAATGTCTAATCCTTTTCTTCCTGCCTCTGCTCCTCTCCCTCTCTTTCTTTTTCCTTGTTTTGATTTAAAGTTTTTCTGGCTTTAGTTTGGACTTCCTCTCTGCACTTCTCACAGTCTTTATCTCTCTCTCTCCTTGCCTTTTGAGCCCATATTTCTCCATCTTTACGAGTGTGTCCAGCACCCTCCCTCTTTTAATGTTTGGTCCCAGCTGATAAGGGAAGACTGAAGGATGAGTGTGACTGCACCGGTTAATGTGCTCAAAGGTCAGAGGATGTGCTGGGAGTGGGGTGGGGTGGGTTGGGATGAGGAGGACAGGACAGTTGGTAAAATTCAAGCTGAAAACCTGAGCTTTTATCAACTTTTGGATCATGACTTGTAGCCAATATTGTTTAGAAAATATGCACAGCGAAGCAATAGGTTGCATCACAATGCTGTACTGCGAGAGCGCAAAATACAGATGGAGGGCAGGAAGTGAAGTAGCAGAGGATCTGCCATCTGAAAAAGGCCCGTGTTTTGTGTAGTTTATGGCTGCTCCAATTGTTATAACTGAGAAAAGGAAAAGGGGTATTATCTAGTATCAAAGACTATTATACACATGAGTGAGAAATGTAGAAACCTCACAAAACAACGCCGTGGATTTGAAACCTACATCCACCATCAGGAGGAGCATATAACCTGCTAATGCCTATGTCTGCAGCGACCACTTGGTATATATATCCAAAGTATTCCTAATTTTGCGCCACTACCCATAATTCATAGAGGAAGTTGGTTTCATATTTCCGCTTGCGCTGTTGTTTACTATTACAGGGATACACCATTACTGTTTATCAAAGTATTTTTCGCTGAAGTATCAACACATCAGAGGTGTATATACTGTAAGGATGTTTTATAAAGTGGCGAGGGCAATTCTTTAACAGTGGCTCACGTCACAGCTCACGGACTGGATAGATGACATGAAGCTATGTCCTGATGTTAGCTACTACTGACATCAACTACCTCGTCTTTCCCAAAGACACACACAAATGCAAAATCAGAAATCTCAACAGTTCTCGAAGTAAAATGTTCCTAAGGCCCCCAGAATTGTAAATATTTAATGAAAGTATTGTGATTAGCCTTTTTTCCCTCCTATTCTAAACATAAAAGTCACTGGATGCTAATTTGCTTGTAACCTTTAGAGTTGAACTGAAGGGTTTCTTACAGCTGCAGTCCTTTTACATAAATAATAAACAAAAAAACTGCCTCTAATGCCTCCGTTAGCATATTTTTTATTTAAACAAACTGGACTCTTTCAGAGCCCCTGGGGGACTAAGCTCCTCGTCTTTTAATCCTGTCATGTAGACAAAATATTTTAGCATGTATTTGGGAAGAGGATTTTTTAATATTCCCAGCTTACTCAGAATTGAGTTAAATTAGGACATTTATATAGTTTTGCCAGCATGTGGCTACTAACCATAGGCTTAATATTTATTTAAATTTGAGACTTTGCTGCAAATAACAGGCTAACATCTAGGCTAACACTAGGCAAACTAGCGCTGATGCTAACGCCATTCATCATAGGCTTTAAGTTAGTAAAAGCAAAGAACTTCACAATTAAATAGTGAAACAGGGACAAACCACATTTATAATTTCAAGTTTTAGTTGAAATTGCTGGAAGCTGTCTGACTCAAAGTGGTCCGGACGAACCACCTTTGGTGGCCACACTGGCCAGTCCCAGCACAGATAGAGCTCTGGATCGGGTTGTATATCTGTGGGATTTTTGTCGATAAAATGAAAAGAGCAAACAATCTCTCTCCGGTGGGTTTTTCAGTTTTAAAGCTGCCAGCCATGTTGATTTATGATCCTCCTTCGTTGGCAAAAAGTGCAGTGCGTAGTGCGTTGGGCATGAACAAGCCTTTACTACTTTTTCCAGGCAAAATGTTTCTAAAGCGTTTCTCAGTTTTCTTCAATTTTTGAGGCAGCAGACAAAAACACAAGTTGAACCCGAACTCATGATTAAACTGCTCAAGCCACCAGTTAAAGCAACAATGAACTGGTTTTGTTGTTATCACAACTCTCTGAATGAATGAATCTCTGGTTCTCGCCTACTGGAAATATGAAACCGGGCGGCGGGACTAGCAGTCTGCAATGGCAGCCTACATACACTTTTACAGAAACTTGTGGATAAGTTAGCTTATTTTTTGTGGCTGTTTATAGAGCATTAGGTTGTCCTAAAAATACTCATTTACTAAGTAATGATTATTAAGTTACAGATAGTCTGGAGTTTTTAGGCTGCCCTAGCGTTATGTGTCGTTAGATGTTGCATGTTCGTATGAAGTTAGCCACTACTGCTAGCATCTTATAAAACAATATAAGAACAAACACTCACCCTAATGAAGAACAAACTATAATCATTGTGGAACCATTTGGTACTGAGGTTGTGGACCCACCCGCTAACAAAAAAAGTTATATTTCTCCAGACTTTTATAGGCTATCATCTGTTGTTTGGTGTAGTGAGATGCCTGATGAACCAGATGATAATGACAGACTTGATTGTCAGCAAATGTTTCGATTCTGTTGAAAACTCATTAATTTTCATCAGATAGGGTCACATTCAACATATTTGTTAACCAATTCCTCTTTGTCGTATAATTGGCTCTAAATCTGTACAATAAAGACTCTTTATGATTTCCTCCATAGACATTTTACTTCCATTTGAAAATACGTGTCATCAAAACCATGTGACTGAAACCCAGGTATTGTCCATATCTGCCTGAAAAGTCATTATCTGACAATCCATCAAGATATGAATCAAGAGTTTGTATATGTGTCTACTATCACATGTACTTACCACTCTGAACAAAGATAAGATTATTGCTTCTCTTTGCTCACAGGCCAATAAATACCCTTAAGTGCACCTGGTCATGCACATGAATGCATGTGAATTGAGTGCATGTACAACACACTCAAAAACACACAAACAAACATGAATGGCTGTAATTTCACACACGTGTATACCGTATAGTTTCTTGTCAAATAGAGTCACAGTTCATCTCCTCTCTACTCAACAATCAATTGTTTGTTTCAGACCACAAACAAACAACACAGTCCCCCACGTGGCGGTCATTGACACAGGCTGAAACTTCATCCTCCTCTGGCTCTTCGCTGTACCCTCTCCTGCTCTCCATCTTCTCATTCACAACCTTTTTTCCTCCCTCTCTCTCTCTCTCTCTCTCTCTCTCTCTCTCTCTCTCTCTCTGTCTGTCTCTCTCGCTTGATTTTGTTCCTTGCTCCACGATCCAGCTATTATAAATTCATTGTATGCTGTTGTGGCTGATTGAAGTGATGGGCTGATTCCTCGGGGCTTCCTGTCTGATGGAGGGTGCTATAGCAAATAGCCCAATGGGTCTGTTTAGATAACACTGACCTCTCACAAACCACTGCAGCGTCTGCTGTGAGGCAGCTTTGTGGGATTCACTCTCATCAGGAATGAACAAGAGAAATAGGGAAAATGAAAGAAAGTGTAGAAAATATAAAAAAAGGTGATTAAAAAGAGAAAAGATAGAAAATGACAAGGGGGAATGGGGGGTGGGGGGTCACAGAGGAAAGGAGATCTGGGGTGGGTGAAAATTTGAAGCATATTGTAACTCCCACCTGCCCTCTCCACGAACAAAAGTGTTAGGCATCATCAGGGTGAATTGTGAAGGCAAGACAAGGGGGCCACCCCCCCCCCCCCCCCCCCCCCCCCCCCCCCCCCCCCCCCCCCCTGCATTCTGCCCATGGGGTTACCAGGACAACAAGTACAGAAGACTGGGGCGAGGGGTGTGGGATGTGGTGGTGGTGGGGGGCATGGAGAGGGCACTCACCCTTTTCAATGGAAATGGATATTCATTTTCTTTGTTCTTCAGGGGTTATGATCATGTTGATGAACGGAAATGCGAAATGTTTAAACAGCCCGCCCTCTCTGCTGGCCTCAGATATGATGTGGCCGACTGGACCTCACCTGGCAGACACATCAGCATTCAACAAAACCAAACCCATTAAAAACAGGTTAGATAAAGGAACACGCACTAATAACCAGTGGAAGAAAAGCGTATGTTGCTGACGGAGGCGGCTTAGTTTTTAACCTCTTTCTTTGTATTGTTACCCAGAAAAAAAACAACACTCTAGACAAATATACTTTTTTTTCCCCTGACAGTAAAAACTCAAAAATAGAACTCACATGCATACATTTACAGTGAATCCTCAGAGTTACATTCTTAGAGTACTCGTGAATTGTGAAGAAACGTGATTATTGGATATGATCCAGAGTTTGGGTTGGCATCGTAATGTGGTAAAACTAAACAAAAACACAGGAGAGCTAAACAGCTACACACCACATGGTACTGTTAGAAGGTGAAAATACTGTGCTCCACGTGGAACGCCACATACAGGCTACATGTAGCCTGTATTTTTTTTTTATGGAACTGAATTTACATTATTGTTGATATTACAAAATTTGTAAATTATATTGCTTTTCAAAACAGCACAAAAGAAAAAAAAATTATGTCCTTATAGTACTGTATTTCTGGTTCGCAGAAATCACTGCAAACAACCAGTAGGTTCCATAAAAAAATCTGTGAATCTGTGAGTCTGCAAACTGTGAAACACATCTTTAAGGGGATTCACTGCACCATCTTACACCAGAGAAAAGTATTATTGTTTGTCCTTGAAAGCCAGCGGATAATAAAACATTTCTCTCATGTGGCTAAGTGTTTTACAATTATTTGACTGTTATGAACTGTTGGAAAACAGAGGCCATCAGCTAAAAAAGTGTCAGCAGACGCCTGCTCTCTTTCTTGCCTGACGCAGCACTCAAAACAGAGCACTCCCTGTTGCAAGGTGTACAGCTGCCTTAAAATAATGTTGTTTTTTAATTAAACTACTGCTGCTGTGGAGGAGAAAAGGAACTTCAAAGTACAATTATCTTGGGCGGACATAGACAAGAATAACACTCCAACAGTGGACATGAATCGTGAGGAGGGTTGTTTCTGTAAAGTGTACACTTTGGTGGACATTGTGTGTGTGTGTGTGTGTGTGTGGGGGGAGGGGGGGGGGGTGCTGTACCATAAACTGTAGTCCTTAAAAAGGGTTTTGATGGTTAAAACTGAGTTTAGGGAAAAACATGTGTTATGTTCTGGTTTACTGTCAAGAGTTTAGGGGCTATATGGGAATACATTGTGACAATCAAGTGTCCCCTCTGGCAGTTAGAGACAGACATGAGTGTTTGTTCATTTTCCAGAGTGATTGTAAATTAAAACAATCCCCTTCTCAGAAAATAATGTGCCTGTGGCAATCACAGATATGAATCCACCATCAAAGCTTGCTGTGGAAATCAGAAGAGCCACCTAAGAAGCAGCAGTTTTAACTCAATATCCCTGACGCAGCAGACACTAGAAGAACTGCAGAATCTAAGGTTCAGTAGTGAAAGACCCAAACACTGGACTAAAGAGGCAGGTTGGCATCAAAAAAACGTGTCAAGATTATACAAAACAAAAAGGAATAGAAATACTTCAGAAACAACAAAGATCTGGTGATGGATAACAAAAATGGGACTGAAATTCTACAGATGGATCAAAAGTACTTTAAAAAGAAAGGGATTGACAAACTTGGACCTGGTGTGCAACAAAAGCAAAAAGGAAGAACGATAAGAACCTGAGAGAAAACAAAATGAGAAACAATAAGAACAAAGATAAAACTTAATAAAATCCAACACAATAACAGCAAACAGATCATGTTGACGACAGGTTTTAGCTAAAAAAAAAACTATAGATCTACAAAGGAAACATTAATAAGTAACAACAGTCAGTTGAAATAAACTTTAACTGAATAAAGTCTTCATGTTAATATCCCAATAATGAATCCTATACACACATATTTTATTTAAATATAATAATAAAGTTTCATAAATACATTCTTTTTGTTTATTAAAAAATACTGTTAATATCTGACACACTCCACTCATTGTATTTTTGCTGAATGTGTCTGCTAAAGAAAAGCGATAAGAGAAATAACTAAATGAATGTGGATTATTTTAATTTCAAAATTGAATACCAAATTTGACTAACCCAACACCTGAAAAATGTACATTCTTATTTGCTTAAGTAATTTGGATAACAGTTAACTATTATTATTATTGTTATTATTATTATTATTATTATTATTATTATTACTAACATTATTATTATATTGTTCTTTAGGAAGACACTGCTTTTCATTCTGCAGTAGACCAGACTTGCTGCAAATCAATATACACCAACTGTCGCACAAAACTTCACTCATTTCTGTTATTCGAATTGGAACTTTTGTCATGTTGTGACAAATTAAAGACGTTTATAAAGCACTATGTGTAAAACAATTTTTTAAAATCACTTAAAGAGGATTTTCGAGACAGGGCAGTGCAAGGAGGGGTGGGAGTCGTTTAGGATTCAAGATTTTCCATTTGGCCACCTGAAAGAGACTTAACACCAATTGTCCTGCTGGTCATCTCAGGGTGCAATGCAAATGCAGAGGTCTATAGGGCCTACGACGGGAAAGCCATTGATTTGAGATGAATACAGTGGCTACTCTCAGGCTCTTCACAGTTATTAGGACTAATAGAGAAACATAAAATAGCACCCGAGAGAAGCAGAAATCCGCGCAAATGCTCTAAATAGCCGGCTACTCCACAGGCCTCTTGGAGAGTTTGGCTTGCAATTTGCATTCCTTTGTGTGACAACTTGTAATCCCTGCCCTCAGCATGCCAAGAAACACACAACGTGTTTATTGTCCCGGTCAACAAATCGTTTAGGTCATCCCGACCCTATTACAGCCTAATGCAGAGGGATAGACCCCCATCATACCACCATCATCAGCACCATCAGCACAGCCTCATCTCAAACACCATCAGCGGAGAGAGTTGCAAACACGGCCCGGGGCCCCCACTGCTTTAACGCCTTTTGTTGGGCCCCTCGTTTCTATTCAGACTTCTTTTTTTTTTTTTTTAGCCCCACGACTTTTCGGTTCGCTTCTGCTGCCGCTGCAGCTTGGGAGGTTGGGAGGGACTGAGAGCGTGGCTGAGGCTCGGATAGTTTGGTTTCGTGAGGTTTTCACCGCTGTGGGGCCCACACAAGATGCGCCGAGCTGTTCACACGGCTTAAAAAACAAAGTGCGAAAGGGAAAAAAAACACAATGTTTGTCTCCATAAAATAACTTTGAATTGAGCTTGCTGCTACTGAAAATACTTTTATCTCACAAAAATAAAATAAAAAACTAGCTGAGATTCTTTATGTAAAAAAAATTTTTTTTTTTTTGATTGCGCCAGCAGCTTCAGTAAATCATGCGTTATATTGTTTTTGGATAAGGTGACCCTGAAGCATCACAGTTACTTGATCCTGTCATTATAGTTGATAGAGCGCAGCCACATCCTCTGCGAGTCTAAAGGAAAAAAGAAAAAAAAACTTTGATTCTGCAGGAAAAGTTCCAGTTGGATGAGCTCTGGGAGGAGAGCATGACGTTTTAGATTTGCTGTAATGGGAAATTAATTTAAATCAAACGAACTGAGAATTTGAAAAAAAAAGGGTAAGAATAAAAAGCCTGGAGGACAGACTGCAGCCCATCTGTGAGGTCAGCCCAGAGAGAAAGGCAGACCAGTCCCCCACCATCGCCACCCCCCAGTCATCTTACCACAATCACAACGGGCCTTTGATTCGTTTGTTTGCACACACACACTCGCATCTAATCGTTGTTTTTCTTTTTTAGTGTACCCCCTGCAGAAGGCGCACATGCTTCACGCAGAACAAACAGCGCATATGGCTTCGTGTAGAAGCCACATGAGAACAGAGGCCTGGTCTCTCTGCACGCAGAGGATTGTGATCCGAGTCTGCTTTCCCCGCGCCGACAGCTCATCGGGAGAACGGATCCTTATTAATCCTTCCAAGTTTGTTTTTTTCGGTTCCTGGATAAACCCAGACCTTTATTTTCACTAAATAACGTGTTTAAATGGAGTCTCTCGGAATTAATGTCCTTGTGCACGCGCGCGCCGACCCGCTGCATAGCAACACGAGGACTTTAATTGGGTTAAATTACAGCTGAATCAGGTTGTTTTTAATTGGCCTGCTCCGCTCCTCTTCACCACAGCAGGAGCACCCCCACTCCAACACACACACACACACACACACTCAGTCCTTCAAATGTCAGGCCCGTTTTTACTTTATTTTATTTTATTAATTTTATTTTATAATTTTGGCCAATAATTGAAAAATAATAATAATAATAATAATAATAATAATAATAATAATAATAATAATAATAATTACTCTTTCCAAACAGTCTGAAGCTTTTGGAAACATATTTACGGATTTAAAAAAAACTATCAGTGCACTTTATGTATTTATTAAAAATAATTAATCTGTATATTTATTTTTTTTTGTTTTAATGTCTTTATAATACACCTTTTCAGACACAAAATATACATTTGGTTAGCAATACACTTATTAAAAGCCTGTAAATGAATAAATAATTTGCATATTATTATTATTATTATTAATGCATAAATACTTAGCCTAAAGGTGCTCAACCAAAAAAATAAATAACTAAAAAAGTTAATTAAAAGATCATTTGCCCCCCCCCCCCCCATTTAAGCTGTAGTTATACCAACACATTTTCCATGTTTTGCATTGAACCAACCTGAGTCAGAAACCGCTGCAGCTGCAGGTTATAACTGAAGTGGCCTGCTGGCCTTCATTCACTTATTTTGTCTAATTGAATTTTCTCTCAGAGCGTGTAAAGGGATGTTTGCAGTTGGGTTTGGCAGAAGAAGCTGGTGAACCTGCAGACAGGCCTAGATGCTCAAAGACCATTTTCAAAGAGTTTATTTCTTTTCCAAACAGAATTTCTCAGCTCCTGAGCTTTTGAAGACTTTGCTCTTTGTACAGAACCTCAGTGTGCACAGAACACTCATCACCATCAGTTGTTCACACTGACGCCATGATGTCTCCATCTATTTCAAAGATTTTTTTGTAAAAAACATAAAATATGCTTTATGGCAAAACATTGCAAAATAAAACAACTGAAAATCATCAAAAAGCCAAGAGTTTAAAAATAAATCTAAATGTTACAACAACAGTGTCTCATTTACACTTAGGGCCTCAATTAAATCATTTAGCTCAGGGCCAATGGCCTGCCTGGATGACCTGAGCCACATGAATTATGTCGGAATACATTTTCTGGCCACACAGCTCTTTGCACACATGCCCTTAGGAGACTTCCCACAGAATCACCGGTAACTCAATCTATCCAATCAATCCACCGCCTAAAGCTGATTGAATAAATATATTATTTGATTGGAATTTAAAAAAAAAGATTCTGCAGCTCCTTCTGCAACAACTTTTTGAAATATGTTCAAAAACTTTCAGATGAGCGAATCAAGGCAGGTGGTTTGTCCTGATTTTTAAGACTGTCCTGATTCTGCAGCACTTGCTTCACCTCTTGCCCCTCCTCTTGATATTGTGCTTGCTTACCCCCCTTCTCTTCCCCCCTCCTCCTCTTCTCTTTGGGTCTTTGATCAAAGCTGGCCTCACTGCCACAGCTGCCCATCAGGGGGCTCCTCACCCTCACCTACAACAACACTGCCTGCTGGGCTTCCTTCTCTGATGCACACAGCCAGAATCGGACAGGGGCAAATGCTGGATCCCACACACAGATCAGGTCTCCCATCATTCCCCTGCAAAAGAAAGAAAGAACGAAAAAAAAAGGATAAAGAAATCCAAGGTGAAAGCAAATCAAGATGTAAATTGAAGATACACGAAGAAGAGGCGGGGATGAGAGTATACGTCAGGTTTGGCTTCACAAATTCACATTGATTTGTTTTATTTTGTTTTGTTTTTTTGCAGCCTGAAGTAGATGGGGAATGCTGTCCAGAGCACAGGCGATGCTCTGAATGAGCAAACAGATTATGCAGTTGGGAGCTGCATTTTGTCCACACAAACAGACACCAGAACAAACAAAACGGCGCTTCTCGCTCACATGTGGAACAATGTCTTTGGTTCCACCTGTAAGCTTTTATCTAAAGGCCTGCTCACTTCCTTTTCTGCGCCTGACCTCAGCACTCCTCTCATTTAGCGTCTGCTTTCCCACAATTTTTACACACAAACACTTTGGTCTGCTTTCCAGATGAGCACTTCGGCTTAGGATCTTTATAAACTCTTGGGTTCTTGCTCATCATGTTAGTTTGTTGACTTTTTTTGACGAGAGGAGTTGTTGGGTTTCTCTGTAAGAAAAAAAAAAATCCACCACTGTGCTCCAGAACTGGAAGTAATCCTGTTGAAACATGTGGTGATGACTCAGGCTGCGTATCAGATGCACATCACATGTGATTCATTATCCTGAGGTTGGCCTGTCCCGGCCAAATTGGACTTTGTATATTTTCACACAGTCCCATGCATATACATGGGACCAGGCTGTGATGACACATCGGCTCGATGAAAGTGTTTGTGTCCTGCTTCAAAGGGGCTGATGGGAACCAATCCGCTGGTGATGTGACACAGGAAGCACCTTGAGCCAATCCTCTCCACACTCTCCATGCATGTGCCCCCAACCCCACGGTCACTCCGTTACCCCAGTCCTCTAAGATCCATGGGGTCAATTAATTAATTAAGTGCCTATTACAGCATTATCTGTTTCCTGGAGGTTTGGGAGGTAGCAGTGGGGTGGGACGTGGAGCAGGTGGAGGCCGGGCTGATTATGTTCAAAAGGCTTTTATTGCCTAAAAGACGATGACAAAGAAGAGAGTTGGCCACTGCGGTGAGACAGGATGACTTCAGTGTATTTAATGTGCCGTAACTGCACAGTTAAAGGTTTTGGGGAGGAGAAAATAAAACACACATTTTTTTCCAACCATAAAACAGTACTGTGTGTTTTGGCAAAATGGTTTCAAGTCATGAGCTAATTATGACCTATATATTTGACAAGCTCCATGTCTAAACACATGAATTAGCCATTATTAATATTTTTGCAAAGTTAACTCTCTGTTCTTTAGTTTTTACATTTTAAAAAAGCAACATTTTCCGTCTGTGTTACAGATGAAGAGACACATGTTTGACTTTTTCTGCCAGAAGACTGTCAGTAACTTAAACCTACATATAAAACAATATGTTACTAAGAAACACAGACTATAAGCGTCGCTGTCTATGTAAACACTTTTGGTAATCATTGTGTTCAGCATGTTTTAGAAGACATTTTTTTTTTTCAAATTTTGACATCATTTTAAGGTTTAGTCTTTTTGGTTTCACACAATTTGCCTCAAGACCTTTTGCACCTGAATAAAACTTTTCTTCTGTCAATCATCACTGGCAGCAACACCAACCTAAATCAGGTTTTCTTTCATCGTCTTTTTAAAATCCTGCATCCTTTATCTTGAGCCATGTTAACTATATTTTACTTTATTGAAACTTATTATCTGAAAATTTGTTTTGATGTTAATTTGCAGTCATGATATATAATATTTTGTGTTAACGATTTATTATTTATGGCTTTACTTGAGTTATTTTTTATTTTTTTTTTACAAACATGTATAAGTTAATCTTTCAGAAAACCTCCACCTGAAACATGCTGCTTCCTGATCATCAGTTTTTAAATTTTGTGGTATAATTTTTGTAGACCATTGTTGCTCATTTTCTGTAACCAAATTATGGTTTAGCCTAATTATAAGTTAAGAAATAATTTTTTGGTGAATTCTTCTAACTAGTAAAGCTCCTATAGTTCCACTGAAACCTAAACCAGAGATCTGCAACCTGCGGCTCTGGAGCCACATGCAGCTCTTTGGTACCTCTGCAGCGGCTCTTTGAAGCTTTGACACAAAGTAACATGAGATTGATATACTTGTTTTTTATACTCACAACAGAAAAGGTTAGCTTTAGCCGTGTTTCTGTCAATGTGCTTTTTACTTCAAGACAACTCCCAGATTCAGATTCAGACAACTTTATTTATCCCCAAGGGCAATTCAGTTCCAGCCTTATAATAGGATTTTTTTACTCAAACCCATCAAGTATTTGTTTTCGAACACCTGTAAAACAAGTTGCTGAGATGAAATTTGATGAGTTGATTAAATGGTAAATGGCTTGAACTTATATAGTGTCTTATCAAACCCACTAGGACCTTTACACTTCAGGCATTCACCCATTCACACACACATTCCTACACATAAGACAACAATAATAAAAACGTTTTTATTAAATTTGGTATAAACTTTATATATTTATCTTGTTTACATGAATATGGTAATTTTTAAGCAAGTGTAAAAATAATACTAAATGTTCACATTCATTGTATTTTTAGTTGCATAATTTT
>JARVJO010000227.1:16660944-16677151 GCA_031762555.1 Cynodonichthys magdalenae | reverse complement strand
TGCCTAATTTTAACCCCACTGGAAGGAACCCCCCCCCCCCCCCCACAACAAACTCAAAGTGACTGGTATATATACTTATATACTTTTATTGTACAAAGCTTAAATGTATGTACGTTTGACTTGAATATACAAATTTAGACTCTTACACATACAATTCTTTATGACAGTTATCTTACCCCATAGAGCCACTAGTTGACAAACATAGTTGTAGTGTGTTTTGTGGCTCCGGGCACATTTTATTAGTGAGCCAAAAGGAAGAATTGGCTTTTTTGATTGTAAATGTTGCAGACTATAGACCTCGATGCAGAAAAAAAGAGAAAAGCCCACCAGATCCACCTTTCAGTTGAAGTGTAAATGTAAAAATGCAGCTGCAGCTGAATCAATGTTGACATGCATCTAATTCACTATTTTGTAAATAAGGCAATGATTTTTTTTTATGTTTTCTGCTTTTATTTCAAAACAAAAATAGGTTGGACATTGGCCTGCAAAACCAAAATTTAACTCTGTTACCTATAAATCTTAAATGCTGGTCATACCTGCTCCCAGCAAGCATGTGTAAGCATTAGCCTCTTGGTGCTCACTGCACTCTCCACACAGGACCAGTTGCTGAACATTTTTCTCCACATTTAGGACCCAACAGACTCCCCACCCTCTCAGTCTGTTTACCCAGGCCAGTTGCCACCTCCCTTTCAGCAGGTTCACACAAAGTTTCTGGGGTTTGAACTGGCCCAGTAATGTCTTCTGTCAAGAAATCACATCATCATGACAAGGCAGGAGAGTGTATACTGTGGTGAGAATCACCTGAGTCATTTAGAATAAAGCAGCTACATGCAGATTTAAACTAACACAAAGCCAAATGTGTCCTGCCACAAAATTTCATGTGGCCTCAAAGATGCTACAAAGATGTATTTATGTCTTAAAATAAGTTTATGCTGCTTTAAAGACAGTATTGACCATAAACTACATCTCCCATAATGATTTACCTGCAAAATTACAGCATCCCAAAACTAGGTGGAGGTGCACAGGGTCTAAAAGTAACGGGCAGTCAACAAAATTTGTTGTATAAAATCTGCATCTCACTACGTTTTTGTTGGCTACTTTTGCTGCGGCCCAGTTGTACTGGGAAGTGGGAATTTCTCATTAACATGTTGTAAATTTAAACTCGAACACTTCTCCAGTCGGAATTCCCTGTCAGAAAGTGAGATAATTCAAGGATTCAAGACGGCAGCTAACCACAGTGAGTAAAACTCTTACTTTTACTTTAATAGTATTTCTGGATTATTTATTTCCCATTTAGTTAGTTGCACACATAATACTTTTCAGTGTTTATAAGAGAACGTGTTAAAACACTGTTTCTGTGCAGTAAATACCACATAGAGCTCAGTTATTGTTTGTTAGCTATGCTCAAATGTAGCAAAGGAAAGATTAATAAAAGACGCAATGATACAGATTAGAGTGAAGATATGGCCAGAAAGTGTGGAAACTAAATGATGCCGTTCAGGCTGAGTGAGCAGGTTAAGCTTAAAGATGTAATTTGTCTCCCATTGTGGACAGTTTAGTGAGACAGAAGATAATTAATGTGGGACAAAAGTTTTCATAAGCTCCGAGGATTCCAAGGCATTTGTACAAGTGTTATGTGAGACAGGAGGAGAGGGGGGGAAGACACCATGGGAGTGAAGTCTGTGAGGAGGAGTGACAGCAAAAAAGGATGAAGACAATGAATTCGGTGGAATGCCCAGGAGGACAAGAAATGATGAAACAACACAAGGGACTGCAACTGTCACATATTATTGTCATTTTGCATCGAAGGGTATTTTTGCAATGCACACGCTTGAACATAAATACTGACACACACGGACAGTTCACGGAGGGCTGACAGCAACTGCTGCTTATGTGCCTTCAGAGCCGGGAGAGAATCTGAGGAATGGTACCACAAGGAATTTCAGATATCTAAAGCCATCTTTCACTTTCTTCCTAGTGAAGGAATTTAAGCTCTTACTGTTTTGCGAGCACACTCAACATCTGAGACTCATCCATCAACTCACCCTGCTCATATGCTACTCTGAATCAATACTAGAGCTCCACTAAAAAACAAGGCCAAACGTTTCAGTTCAGTGTGCAGGAATAAAGCAGGTCATGGGGCTAACGCTTTAAACCAGCAGCCTTTTTTGAAACATTACTCCGTTCTCTGTCTGCGCTTCATTCTCTTCCTCTAATCTCTCCTTTGCAAAATGTTTCTATTGGAACTCAGCTCCCCTGCCTGCATGCATCAACAAACACAAGAGGAGAAACCGGCAACTGTATTAACAGATGGCCAGAGTCAATAAAACACACACAAATCAAGTGCTGGACACATCTGTTGTACGTAGAGGCTGAGTAATCTTTGTGTGTGGCTCAATGGGAGTGATGGAATCACAGCAGCTCGGCTAGATTAGGAGAGAACAGGGCAGATCACCCAGGGGACTGAAAGCAGTGCTGTTATGGATTGCAGAATGGAGATAAGGCACGATGTGTCCTAAGGGAGTGACAGGTTTTAGTCAGATAAAGTAAGTTGCATTGATAAGAGCTAGAAGTGAATACATCTCTGGCTGTTTAGTAGCTCTTTAAAGAACCTCCATTAACAAAAAAAAAAAGAGTTTAATTCTGATCAAATTGGTGAAGGACCAAGACCATGGATTTCTGCTATTTTAAAGCATTTCTAATCTAAAAAATTCCTGATCAGTTCATGCTGATTACACTTCATAAATCCTAAGATTATCAATTACACATTACATGCTAATTCACATGGTTCACCCAAGTACAAGTGGTGGCAGCAGCTAGCTGTACTACTCCTGAAAAGACTATTGAAATATTTGTATTATGTTAAAAATATTTAAAAGTTAATCAAATCTTTAAAACGTAATTAAACCTGAAGCATTACTGACTCAGAGATGTTTGTTGACTTATTTGGAACATCCGTCTCATTTATTGTGAGTGAGTGACGTTTACGAGCTGCTGGGTGCAGCTAAGATACACAGGGGAGACTGTGATTAAAACAAGAGAAAAAGAACCTGAGGAATGAGGAGAGTGATGGGCAGGGCCGACACACAGTATAGGCAATGTAGGAAAATGCTAAGGGTGTCTACCGTCCAGGGAGGGTCATAAAAAGGGAAAGAAACCAAAAAGTTAATTTCCTTATTAAAAACAAACAGGCAATATTATTTTTCTAATAAGAACATTTTTACACTATTGGCTACATAGCCAAATATATAAATTACTACTTCTAATAAATTAGATTATCCTTCCTTCTCCACTACTTCGTCTGTTACTGCGCTTGTCAATAGTCCCTCACTGCTGTTAACAAATGTTGTATGATGTAGGCATATTTAATACATTGTTGTTAACTGTTTTAATTGGACAAAACTATTTAATTTTGTCCTGTGACAGTGTCCAAATTCAGGGGCTGGGTTTTTTGAAGGACTTGGTCTATGTAGGCCAAGTCCTTTGTTAACTGCAAAGACCTGAAGAAAGTGGGTGTGAACTTATACGATAAAAACAAGCAATGAAGATTGAAAATAGATTGAAATTAGCAAAATATTAATATCTTAATATTACAAATTAACAAAATTAGCTTGCAGGCAACACACAAAAACTATAAGATCATTTACAATGATTTCTGACAGGAAGAACGTTAACACCATGTCTATCTGTTATATGACAAAAAGCCTAACAACACAACATCTTTAAACTTTTCATTTCTGTGCTGCCAAATTTTTATTTAAAACTGTACTTGTCTTTCCTTTCGTCCGCCATTACAAGCAAAAAATATATAATCTCCGGTCAGCCCGTAATGCATCTTGGGACAGGCTGAGCCGAGAAGGATTCACTCGACACGTCCCTCAAATCAGGGAAAAAGGAGAATGCATTTGTGGGCCGCAACTGGAAGAACCTTCGAGTTTGAACAGACTTCGGCACAATGACTTAAGCAGCCAACAAATTTAGCCTTCGAAAAACGCAGCCTCTGAATTTGGACAAAAAGACTTATAACATCATCTTACCAAGCAAGTACTGCAAAATCTTTGTACTGTTTGAACTGTCTTTGTTGATTTTCACATATTTATTTGGATACTTAATTAAATAGTAACTGCAGCATGTCATACTGGTGAAATATGTTTGTATTTATTGCTTTTATGGTTTATTTGGGGGTTTTCTTTGTGCAGGCAGCCATAGGAGCAGCACAAAGTATGAAACAAATCTCCCCATGGGAACAATAAAGTGTGCTGTATTGCATTGTTTTGTAACTGCTGAAATGACTGCTTTGCCAGAAGTCACAAGTTTCTAAAAGTTATTGCTTCCAGGATTAACATTACTTTGCATCGCAATATGATGTTGAAATTGTTTGGTGCATTCTTTTAATACAACCACACATAACCACAGGAGGGAATGTTGATGTGCCCCTCGTTACCTTCAGGTCTAATTAGGAATAAGACACTCAAATTGCTACAGTAAAAGAGTGGATGTGACTGATGCTGCTGGTCATTAGCAGAAAAGCTAAAGCTGAACAAAGTTATTATGTTTGTCTAAAAGCATACACACACACACACACACACACACATATATATATATATATATATATATATATATATATATTTAGCAAATATGTATGAAGAACTACAAATTAGCCAACTATAAAATAATGAGTGGTGGTGATGGAGGGGGTCAACAAACATCAAGCAGATGTAATCAGATGAGGACGATAAGCATCCGAGCTCAGTTAATTCTCAACAAATTATCTAATCCAGATGTTGCACTCTCAGTGTAAACATAGTACCCTGCAGAATCATAAAACAAATAAGCATGAAAAAGGTTTAAAGTTTCAAACAAAGAGTAACCCCAGACTGAGAAAAAAAAGGACAGAAAAGAAAGAGAAAAAAAATCTACACCACACACTCCCACTTTGCTGCCTCTCTGAAACAGGAAAATGTAAATATGGTAATATTTAGCACGTGTTTTAAAACAGATCGGTTTTCTCAAGCTTTGGGAAGCTAAGAGAGCAGGACTGAGAGAGAGAGAGAGACAGACTGAAGAAAAGAAAAGAAAAAAAAAGTGGCCCACACACGATAGAAGGTCTCCCTATGTGTGTGTGTGTTCCAGCCTGTGCGATGTAGACACACTGCAGCTTCCTCTGTTTGCACACATTTCCACCCAGAGCTCCGGCTCGGTGGTGACGACCTCAACACGCCCCGAAACACCAAACTGGATCTGTCACACTGTGAGTCTAGAGAGTCAACAACATCTTAACAATACGAAAACAGCACTCCAAAGGGTCATATCATCCATCTGTAATGTGCAGCCCATTCTTCACAGAGGGGAAAATAGAAGCAGGAAGATAAAGGAGGAGGGGGGGGGGGGGGAGAGACAGCAGAGGGAGGAGCAGAAATGGAAACATGCTGAACATATGGATATGTTTAAGGACCACCAGGGAAGGGAAACTCGTGCATTTTCACATAAACCCTGATAAACTCCAAATATGTAATTACATGGGGTTTAGGGCTTGTCTGTTGCCGATTCATTCAGGAATTTCTGGTTGCGTCTCTCGGAGAGTTTTTGGTATAACAGGGCTCTTATTCGTTCTCAAGTGGCGGATCTGCTCCGCTTTAGTGCGGCCAAGCCTCCTACTTACCCCTCAGACCTGCTCGGCTTGAGAGTGCCATTGTCCCCCCCCCCCTCCTATACCACAACCTTTTTAACAAGGCGGCGTGTGAAAGAAGAAAGCAGTCAAAAGAAATACCTCCGACTGCATAAAAAAAAACGACAAAAGGAGTAGGACCCCTTTTAAAATACCTGCAGCACGTTTAAAGATTTCAACGCGCAGCGATATTTATAGTTCTTCAATTCCTTGTCAGTGTTTGTAGCCAATTTGTTGTGCTCCAATAAATAGGCCGGCCTATTTATCAGCAGACCACATGGCAGCCATTTATGGGACCTAACAAGAGGCAGATGTGTTTTGTATATGTTTTCACATGCAGGTTTTGACGCGCTGACACGCCGAGACAGATAGCCAAGATGTACGGCCTCTGTCCTGTCTGCAGGACAGGCTGTAAACATCACTTCTGATTAGACCGTGGAGAACACAAACACGGCTCTCCGACCATCTCTGAGCCTTATTTGTCTTCCCTTGACAAAGGTCTTTGATTCATAAATAGGCCACGTCACTCTGGCTGCAATGCATGCACCGAGCGACGGCGCGTCGCTGCCTGAGGCCTGTGTGTGATGTCTATTCCTGAGCATAAACACGATGTGTACCTATAACTGTGTCCATTTTTTTAAGTGTCTATTTCTTTGTACTTCCCTGTGTTGTGTGTGTGCATGTGTGTGTGTGTGCGTGTGTGTGCGTGTGTGTGCGCATGTCTGAATGTTGCCAATTACCCCAGCTATAAATACAAAGATCCCCATCCGTCACTGAGTTTCTGGGTGGCTGCAGAGCCGCCATAATTGGTTTCAGATGGTCACCAAGAAGTTTCTCCCTCTGCTGCAGCACCATCGCTGCAACTGTGTGTGTGTGCGTGTGTGTGTGTGTGTGTGTGAGAGAGAGAGAGAGAAAGCCGCAGGGGAGAAAGAGGTGGAGAGAGAAACAGAGAGGGGGGGGGGGGGATGAGTGACAGAAGTGAATAAATACAGAGGGAGCACAGGAATAAACAAGGAGACACTAAATGTTTCTTTTGTTCTGGATTTCTCCTCACCCTGCGAGCGGTGAGCTGGGAGAGTGCAGAGAGTTTAACTTGTTAACTCAATAGGTGATCATGACTGCGTGACCACTGTTTGTAATGTGATGTGATTTATAAGAATCAAATCAAGTTTGAAGACAGGATATTTGGATTAGATGTGATTAAATACTGATTTATTTGTTGGCCATTATAAATGAATCTGGAAAAAACATAAAATATTTTAGCTCATGTCAACATGGCATTAACATGATGGCGTTGTTGTTGTTCATTACACGGAACATTGCCTTTTTTTTTTACAACTTCCATAAAATTTTATTAGTAAGAAATACATACCTTACAAATGTTCTATAGTGATTCATGATCATTGGATGGTTTATATGTGTTATAATTGGTAGTGTCCTAAGACTGATATGGTGTCACGGTAGATACCAGCATTTTTTTGTACTAGTACTCTGGGCCGATACCAATACTGGTATGCTGTCATTAGAAATGGGATAAATGACTTTTTAAAGGGATCCGAATATTGATGAGCCGTTTGTTTCATACAGCTGTTCAAAAGAGTTGTTTGATTTTGAACAAGTTATGTCATCAGCTGTGTCTCGATTCATGGGCTGCAGCCGATGTGGGCAGCATTTGTCGGCCACTTACATCACTACCCTGCACCGTAGGCTGTCTCAATTCATCTGCGCCTACACATGCGATCGACGAATGCGGCCGACAAACACCAAAAAACGTCGGCTGCTTCTGAGTAGCTTACGCGGTCGACGGTGTCCCAGATTTCATTGCGCCGTAGCAAGTTAAACAGAAAAAGAAAGACGCTAAAGTTTATTTTAATTTTACGATGGAGTTTTTTGTTTTTTTTTCACGGACCGAAAAATGTAACTTAGCTGAAGAAACTTTTGTTGCAATGAGATGTTAAATAAAATGCAGTTACAAGTACTGATACTGGAGCTAAACCCAGATTATTCATGCTTTTTATTTATTTCCTTGTAACATTTTTCTATTAAAACTTTATTTTATGAAGTGATACCTTAACAAAACTGAAGCGTTGTGATATAAAATGTATCACCATGGTAACGATACAGAACGTGTCCACACAAACTTACGTCTTTTGTGGGGTTGACCGTTTCATGTCACAGCTTGTATGCAGCCGACCCATGGCCCATGAATTAAGACACAGCCATAATGTACACCGTAGCTGATGACGTCATTGCATCATGTGGGTGGAAGCATGTGTTTTGTTAAATGTGATTGTCTCTGTTGTTAAGAAAAATAAAGATATTACAAAGACTAAAAAATTTAATAAAACGACAAACACTTTTTGGCCATCAACTTGTTTCTTATTGTTCGTTGTAAGAAGCCGTTCAAACGATTCGGATCATCATGCTGTATATAAGGAAGGAAAGACATTTTGTTCTACATAAAAAAAAACGTGTTCAAATTCATTGTGTATAAGTTCTAACTCAGTAAGTACTCAGTATAGGTACTCAGCACTTGTACTCATATATTCAGTTTGAGAAGAATTGGTATTGGGACAAACCTAGTTGTAATGCTTACTTAAAATGGGCTTAAGTGCTGTCCTTTTCTCAAGGGCAGCTGATCGATGGAGATATCAACAATAAATTAGCAGACTTTAGTTCTATTGATTACCAAAGTAGAGAACGCTGTGGCTCATTGACAGCTGGTAAGAGGGTGCAAGAGGCTCACAATTCACTGATTTATTTAAAAAAAAACAGCACTTGGAAAGCTGCTTTTTAGTGAATATAAAAGGGATATAAAAGTAAAACATTCATTTCATGTATTGTTTTCTATCAATTTTTTCTCTTGTTTTTAATTACTTATTTATAAATATGTATGAATTTATGTAGAGTATTTAGCCTTTAAAGTTTGTAGTCCCACACTGGTGTCTGCAGTTTGAAGTTTGGTTGTGAAGTTGTTTCCCCTGCTCAAGTGGATCTTTTCAAAATACTCCTGGTTTTTGCTGCATTCTCAAAATAAATAAACACACAAAACCATTTGTGTTATGTGTTTGTGTGTACGTGTGTCTCTATTTTAACACTTTGATGAATTAGTGACCTGTTCAGGGTGTAACCCACCTCTACTGGGATGGGTAGTCTCCCCAAAACTATGAACAGGACAAATTGTGCACAAAAAAACAAAAAGAAGTGGGTGGTTGAAGACCTGACATGGGTAAGTTTGTTGCCCCCCTTTCATAGGAATCAAAAACTCATTGGAAGTGACTGAGCAAAAAGCATTTTGACTCATCAGTAACTTTGGAGCTTCTCAACCTGCATTTTGGCAAATTCCTGTTTTGTTGTTTTTTGGGTGGAGCCCTTCTGGTTCTTCTGACTATTTTTTCCATTTTACTGACCTTGAAGTCGGGCTTGATTGGCTTTGTCCACACTGCACCTGATCAACCTGAATTTACATGTCTTCTTATGTTCACTTCCTGGGAGATACTGTCCCACCCAATACGTTTTAATAATATTGACAACAACGGTCAGAGGAACGCAAAGCTGCTGGAGAAGATCTTGTAGTTTTTGCTTTTAATGCGGATATCTAAACTTATTATAAAGTAAGGAAATTTGTAATTAGTATTTTGTTTCTTTGCAACAGTGCTTCTTGGCAATAAATCTTATAACGGGCACATGATTGACAGCACCTGGGGTACCAGAAGCTCAAAAAAAGTGGCAATGGCAGAAAAAATTTGGCTTTTTTTTTTTCATGTGTGTAACCCACGTATTCTCTTTTAATAAATTGAATGTTTGATAAATATCTTGAAATGTTAATAATATCTATTATAAAAGCACTAAAATAATGTAGGACTAGAATTTTTATGCCCCTTATTATTACTGTAATGAAGCAGAGATCTCTGTTGAACTAATAACCTAAACATTTGGCACAGAATACATTTGACATATTTTTAATTTGTAATGTATTTAAAGTAGCACATTATAAATCAAAGACATAGGGTAGCCTGGAGTAAAACCTAACTTCTATGAAATGTAATGAAATAGAAACAAAAAAGTAGTCCATAAATAAAGTGCTTCAAGACCAACATTTATGTGCAAAAAGATGATGATTAGCTTATTGAGTCATTTTGTAGCCACACCCCTTAAGCTAAACGACTTATATCACGTTTGACAAATTTTGCAACAACCCAGTTATTTGTTGTTTGTTTTACAGTGCAGTTTCTGTGACTACCTGTTGTCGTGGGAAAGCAGAGCAGCTGCGTGTTTTTTCCTCTCTCTGTTCCTCCGTGTGTTCCGTGAGGGCGGTCCGACACTTTATTACAGACGGTTACTGGCTGGTAAAGCACGCGGACCCACAGGAATCCTCCACCGCCATAAATCCATTAAATCCCTCTCATCAGAGCGCGAGCCTCATCATCGCGAGGCGGGACACGGAGCAGGCTGGGGCGCGTGCTGTTTCTCACTGTGGGTGTCAGCCTGCCCTCGCGCGATCGCTCCGCACCGCAGTTATTACTGTCTTGCTGGGGCTAATTGCCCAATTTTACTCTAAACAACAACAACAAGACGCCAACAGAACGAAGCATTTTAATAACAGTATTAAGTCATTATCTCACAGTTCAAATAAATTACAAAGGCTAACTTTATTACTTGACTTAAAATATGCAATGTAGTTTGCCTATTTAGCAAACTTTATGAAGAATTATATTATATTATAATATATAGTATTATATTTCAACATTTTCAATATGTTTTTATATTTTTATATTTGTATTTTATCAACACATATTTTGCAAATAATCTTTTTATATCATGTCTTTTGTTCACTGCTGCATTCATTTATGCAAAAAGGAAAAAAACATTTTTTCTGAAGCAAGTAGACTGTATATGAAATAGATATTGTTTTTGAGAATTGCATGTTTTATTATAATTGAAAAACTTTTATTTAGAGTACTATGAAAAAATGTTATCTGTTCTTTTTATTTTACCTCTAGTTATTTTCATATGTTTTTTAAATTATCTTGAATAATGATTTTTGAGGTATTCTGAATATTTTTAACACCCCTCCCCTTATTATTATTATTATTATTATTATTATTATTATTATTATTATCTACTACTACTTTGGTTACTTTTACCACTCTGTTTCTGTCTGTTGCTTGTATTTGACCATACAATGCATAGAGTGGACAGGTGGAAGACAAACGAAAAAGTGTTAGGCCTAAAAACAATTTTTTGCCTTATTTGAAAGCTATGTTCTTAAACCCAACAATAACCATGTAGGACCAGACAGCTGCATCATCATCAGTTTTGAGCTAATAGCTTATTTTATTTGTAAAACTGTTATTTTTGGTCTTTTAAAAATATTTATCCAAATTATTTGGAAAAAATATGTGTCGGTGGAAAACATACCATCATATTTAAAGATGACATTTAAAATGGTATTTTCCTGAACTTTATTATTTGTCAACACAACATTTGTTCAACTCTTGAGCTTAGGAGCCTTTTTCTACTTGAATGATTTTGTGTTAAGCAAATACAAACAAATAGTAAATTGACAAAAATAATCAGACCATGGACTAAAATTGATCTCCAAAATCCTGACTTTTGGGAAGTTAAACATATTTTTTAAATATGACTCAAGCCCCTTCCACAATATGATCAACAAGTTGGGTATTAAATAAAAGTAGAGTTAGTTTGCTGGTTAGTTTATCATTGATCTCAGCACACAGCTAGAAAGAGGCCACAAAAACACACATGATGTATCCAGAAGGCATATTTTCTCTGACTTAAACAAATTGTACTTTTTTTTAAATAAACACAGCAGTTATTGCTATTAATTTGATCAACCCTGTTTTGATCCAATTGTGGTCTAAAGTTCACAATCAGGAGACCCATAACTGAAAGTATTCCTTTACAAGCAAAAAGTAACTAACATAGTGGAAGGCTGTTTTACAATATTATTCCATTTCCTATAATATAGTATGACACATTCTTGTTTTTTATTGTTCAGCTGGAAAGCAAGTGAAACAAGATGCTAAACTAACAAACCCCACATTTTTGCCTGGTCAAATTTACTGCAGTCCAAAACATTCAACAGAATCAGAGCTCCAGATTTCAAATTGGGAAAGAAGAGTTGTTTCTACAATACAAAACAGTACCACATTTGATTTACACACAAGTCCATAAATCACTGCTGCGTCTTCAAGCATGTCAGCTGAATCCTGTTTTTTCATGGTACACTATCCACGCTGTCTGTCAGCAAGTGATATGTCTGTGTCAGAGCGGATTAAGACTTGCAAGTTCAACCTTCTAATAACACTTTTAATTCTGAATTTAACCATTGCAATAGATGAAAGCAAGTTGTCAACATATGATGAATGGTTCGCGCCAGAGAGGGGAAATAGGAAAACGTGAGCAAGAAAGAAAGATGTTGGTTGGAGATGAGGAGATAGTGACGAATGTGAAAGAAGGAAGACAGGGAGGTGAAGGAGAGGGCAGCAGGCACTCATCAGGAGGAGAGCTTCGAGGGGAACGGAGGCCACAGCTTGGAGAGCGGGCCCTTGTGTAAATGGAGATGTACTAAACCTTTGCTAACCTGGATCGCCCAAGATTAAATATTTATATATGCTATTGTGTGCCAGAGCGCTGGGTTGAGTAGAGCCTTAATTTGTTTTCCTCCGGGGTAAATTAATTTCCTCCCCGTCATCAGCGGAGTGAACCCCTAGTGATTATTGCACGGCCTCGTCTGTGGCTCCTCCTGTAACAAACACTTGAAAGATTTCAGCAGTCAAAGTACACCTTACAATTATCCTCCCTGTGCTCTATACATTTCCATAGATAAAAGGTGAGGCAGAAGCACTTGAAGGAGATGAAAACAGACTCATCACTGCTTTGAAGCTTCTGCTGCCTTCTCCCAATCGCCCTTTTCTTCCTTGAACTCCCGTCTCATCTTTGCTGATGTTAAAAACAATTGAAAACAACACATGCGCCGGAGAAACATAACTGATTTGACAAGTGCAGAGAGTAAATTGTGTGTCCTCTAGGAATAGTTGTTTGAAGTGGGTATTTACATGAAGGAATGCACATTATATGTACGCACAGCTCAGCAGTTATCCAACGCTGAGTCAAGAATCAGCAGCGAGTAAACACGGCAAAATGCTATGTATGCTAACCATATGTAAAATTCATGGCCAGAAGACACAGTGTGAACAGCACAGAAGCCAAGGACAGATTGACACTGATTGTGATGCTATTACAGGCAAATAGCAACACTTGGTCGAGCGTTGACAGGGCATAATCATGTGTGACTAACAGCGATGAAGAGAGCGCTACAAAGGGAAGGCGAGATGGTGGAGGTACAGGCTCTTTGTCTGCCCTGCCATCTTCCTCGTCCCCTGAGTAGCCCTGGAGGAGCGAACCGAACGGGAGATGATAAAAAGATAGAAGCCACTCAAAGTTCAAGGCAGATGTGCCCTTTCATCTATTTCAAGACAATCGTGTTGGGTTCTACATGTACATTACTCCAAACTATCAGTCTTTGCTTCTTCAGAGAAAGGAGGCGAGGGCAGAGCGAAGTGAAGAGATGGTGGCACAACTAACTTCTGCATAATACTTTTTGTTTGGAGTCTTTGTGGTTTTGGCTTTAGAAGTAGTAAAACAAGTGTGAACAGAGCCAAGATAGCGATTGATCAGAGTATCATATCTACCGGCTTAATTTTCCCAAATGAGAACTTAAACAGCCAGGGACTTGGGAAGTATTTTAGCTCCTGACACAAGAATTTGCTTCTTTAAATGTGTCACATGATCACATGAATGTGCTCTAGAATTTTAAGATGCCAAAATGTCAACCAGAAGCTTTACTATTGTTGTTTGATACCTACCTGTGCTGTTTGTTAAAGGGGACATGGGAAATCCACATTTTTAGCCATTAACTGTAAACCTGCGGGCCTAACCCAAATTAAATTAAGTACTGCTCTTGAACACTTTGGAGTAATTTCTCAAGCCTAGTTTCTATGTAAAGCTTTCAATCTGAATTTTTAACTTCAGCAATCATAATTTTTGTAACTAACTAATTTTTAGTTATACATCATAACCATTACCTTTTTTTTATTTCCAAAACTGCATATTGAATAAAAGGTAACTTGATTGGCTACACAGCTGTGGTGTCAGAATGAAGCTCAAAGCTGATTGGCTGATTCTAGTCAATCAATCATGTGCACCACTGACAGGTGGGACATGAGTTGCTTGCCACACATTTTGGGCTCTGGAGAGTCGATAGATGAACCCAGTTGGTCAAAAGAGGTGTCAATCAAAATGTTTGAACAAATTCAAAATCCCTGGTGGGCTATAGGAAGGAAGTAACCACAAACTGGGAATGTACCCTGGCCAGTACATTGGTGGTTAAGGGGTTAAATGCATTTTGTTGTGTGCTTGGAGTGTCTATGAGTGGAGTAAGTCAGTTTATTAAACCATTAACCTCTTAAGCAGTTATAAAAGGTTATAGAAGATATATAAAGATATATAGAAATATATAATGGTATAAAGCAGTTTACTCAACTCAGTTTAGTGGAACCAGTTGACATGACTTGGTTAAGTAAATCCAACCCTTCATTTTTAGAGTGCATAAGCAACTCTTTCCTAATGAATTCTGGTCATGTTTAAATTTGTAGTGTGTAACAAGGTGTTAAATTTGAAAGTAAAGAAGAAAAATTAAAATTGTTATGTAACAAAATAAAAGTAAACATTATGATTTAAAAAAATACTTGGTAAAATTACACACACTCAAAAAATAAAATCACTGAAGTACTGTAACAAAGTGAATGTACTACGTTACTATTCACTTCTGGTTTCATGTCAGACTTTGGTGTTCCAGTCATCCCCTGGACCAGTCAGAACAGCAGGGAACCAGCCAGCACACCAGGCCAGCAGCAGTCCAAGAATGTTTCTGCCTCACAGTCCGATAACATATGAATTACACTTTTACAAAGGAGCAGAAGCCCATGGTTTAATGAACGAAACCTGAGCTCGATCTTAAACAAACAAAAGGAATCTGTGAAGAAAAACCTCCACATCGACCTTTCTTCATCACTCATTAACATTTCTTGAAACTGCAGCCTGAGTCGTCCTGAATGGCTGCCTTCGATTTCTTTCATCTTTCAAACTGCCATTATGCTTATTATTGTAAGGAAACATAAGCAGTTGCTGCTGATGGGTTTTGCCCTTTTCTGAGAATTTAGATGAATGAGCTGATTGACTAATTTTGACTCTTATGAAGGAAAAGCTCATCTAATGTAAAATTAGAGATATTATTACACACTTTCAAACCTAATAGCACCATTTAATCATGAAGTGTTTTGAAAGGTGTTAATCCTTTAATGCTAAAAATAAATATGTATTACACTACCGCCTTCAAATAAGTAGATCATTTATGTGAATTAATTAGTTAAATTTATGTTTCAAGCTTAATTTGTGCATGTTTTCTGCAGCTGACTTTTATTTGGCAAGAAAGGGAGATGGTATGTTGTATTAATGAGTGACAGTGTATAAATGTTATAAAACTCATTTCTCAAAGACTCACCTTGTCGTTTTCAGCAGCACTTGCTGTAAGTTTTCAAAAGCCGTTATCCTCAAAACTGCCGACAGTTTTGTTTGAAATTAGGAGGAAACTGTTTCCAGTGCACTTAGACAAACCTGGCTGCTGTGAACTTTAATTTTCCTCATGTGATCTCCATCTTCTCATCCTCCTCCTCGCTCCCCAGCAACTCCCTGTTCAGAAAGGTGCTGCTGATGCCGAGGATTTGGAACCGCTCCCTCCCTCTCCCATTGCACAAATTCCTTCTCCCCCAGTCCCCCGGCCCTCTTTTTCACTCTCCAGCCGTGTTTTAAATACAGTAACACAATCTTAGGGAAAGCTGATTTAATCTTTTCTAAACTATAAAAGTCAGTCACCCAGAGAAACATCTGCACGGTCAAATTTAAAACAAACTGTCAGGGAGTCTGGTGTCCCCGTAAAGAGGGAGCGGGGGGAGGGAGGGGGGGAGGGAGTGCACAGTGGAAAATAAAAAAGAGAGGGAATGCCTTTTTTAGAAGAGGGTTTTAGTGCTTTCCACTTGAATTAGTTAAACACAAACCTCCCCAAGGAGACCCGGATCTTTACAGAGCAAAGCTAACCCAACAGTTACGCTACCAGTTGTTTTTTTTTTTTTTTATGGTTGTTTGGATTACAAAGTATCGTCACTGTTTTACAATGTACTGACTCGTGAGACAGCCAAACTGACAGACGGCTGACATCATTCCAAAATAAATGATTAGGGTTAGTGGTCAGAGGTGAAAAAAGCACTTAGAGCCAATTTATTTAGTTTTTTTTTAAGCATTTTTAAAAAGCTTTTGAACATCTGAAGTCATATGTACAAAAGTATCTCATAACAATTTGACAATAAAATGGTTCATGTGCAGTGTTGGGTAAGTTACTTTAAAAATGTAATTAGTTACAGTTACAAGTTACCTTGTTTAAAATGTAATTGTAGT
>JARVJO010000227.1:16633660-16644064 GCA_031762555.1 Cynodonichthys magdalenae | reverse complement strand
CATGAAGCCCCCGACAACATAGCTCCTAGGATCATTGGGACACTCAAACCTCTCCACCACGTTAAGGTGGCAGCCCATGGAGAGGCAGGGGAATTCTTGTTTTACAATTACTGACATGGCCAATTCGCACAGGATTAGCAACTCAGACAATCTTTACAATTATTACAAATAGCATGTTGTCCCTAGGTAAAACTAATTCCGTCAGAATAGGACGTTAGAATTACAGTATCCTAATTTTTTACCTGAATGTGGGCCTATTCTCTTAAAAAAATATGGTAGGTCAATTTATGAAAAAGTACACATTAAGGGTCAGGATTTTGCTGTTTCAGATCAGTATTCATCAGGTGGGCTTATAGAGTTACAGTAAAAATCCCCTTTGTATTTTCAGGCAAATAAACACACAGTAGCTAATATGGGCTAAATTGGGCATAATGGCTAACTAACTTTGTTCTCAGTCTAAAAAACCGCAGTGTAGCCTAACTTTTAGGGGGGAAACCATAGCTTACATGGCCTTGCCCAGTTAAAGCAATATGATCATCGTCCATAATAAATAAGTAGCTTAAAATATCTATTATAACTCCAGTAGTGGGTTAGTAGGTCTACTGTGATGTTAACCAGTTGTACAGTCCAGAGACAAACATGAAGTATTAAGAATAGTTGCAGCTAAACCACAAAAAAGCACAATATTTCCCATTAAAAAACGTGGTTTCCTTGTAAAATAACAGTATCTGCAACATTTACTCTTTATCGTGTTTTATTTCTAGACTTCTCACAAACAGTCCATTCAGTTAACTTCATGTTCCTTCACTCAATGAAAACTCTTACTGTGCAAAACAACTGCAGATACTGCAACTTTGGCTAGTCTGATGCTTTCAAGACCAAGTCAAGCTGGGATTGTTTGAGTCTTAATCACAGCTGATACATGTTACTGTGACTGGCAGAGGTGTGAGCTCTATGAGTGCATCTCGTTCCAAATTTATTCAATATTTTGGTGACTTTAAGGATTGAGAACAAAACTTCCTAACAAAATAGTAATGATAGTTTATTTTCAGCGGTGCTGAGTTCAAGTTTAGAGGTGCTAGAGCACATCTAAAAAAGGGCTAAAATTGCTGCTGCAGCTCTTACTTATCTGAACTTTTAAATTATAACAAAAACATGCAAGCATCAGATAAAAAGCTACACATCAGGAAGATAAGGGAGGCAAATGTTCAAAGATGCTTATTGTTTTAAAACGTTAAAATCTTTCTCCTGTATGTACTCTACTTTGGTTCCCTGCATGATATTTTTTTTTATTTATGCTGATAATCCTTGTTGAGTTGTCAATCAAACGACTCTTAGCGATAGTCTTTGTTCATATTGTGCCTCTCAATTATAGCACAAATTTGATATGATAACCTTTTTGTTGTCTGTAACTACATGTATGTATGTACATGTATGTTTTGTTTTTTGCCCATCCATTCATCTACTTAAGTGTAAAGTTTCTAAAACAGTTGATTTATATTAATGTTTAAATGGTTTACTATTACTAGTGTAAAGATAGAAAACTGTCAGTGATCTTGTTTTAAATTAATTAAAATGGGAGAAGTTTGTTGTCAATGAGTCACTTATTTAAACTATTTTCTAACAGTAACTTAGACAAAAAGATCACTAATGACGAAAATGTTCAGTTTGATGGAACGCTGAAAAGTGACGTAACTGAACTTTGATGAGAAATGTTTCATCTTGTTTCAGCTGCAGTGAATTAATGTGTCATCATTAAACTTGGTTCCCATTCACTAGTCAGCAGGTATTCCTCTTTCTCAGAAAAAATAAATATAAAACTTTGGCAGAATCAACAAATCCACCATTATAACGTCTCTTTCTATAGAATATTAAACAGAGTTCTACACGGGTTTACTACTTCTGCTTTCTAAAGCCAGAAACAGTTTTTAAAGGCACACTGATGAAAGTATTACTTACTAAAAGCAGAAAATATCATCAATCATTTTCAACACACTCTGCTTCGGACTAATCATAAGCAAGAAGTGTTGTCTTTGTGCTTTGTGAGACATTTCAAATTTAGTAATATTGTGATTGTAGAACGTTTTGTAGAATTTTCTCTATTTGTGTTTCTAAAAATAAATATAATTGCACTTCCATCCATCCATTATCTTAACCCACTTTTTCTTTTTGGGGTCATGGGGGTCACTGGTGCCCAAATCCAACAGTAACTGTGTAAGGTTGGACAGGTTGCAAGTCGATCACAGGGATTTCCATTCATTTATTGTAAAGAATATTTTAATTTCTCACATTGTCCCTTTTTACTCTGCAAAAATGGTTCATCTAAAAATAATTTACAAAATGCTTGATTATAGTCTAACTTTTCTTAATTAAGTGAAATAATCTGCCATCAAAAATACTTTTTGGCTGGATGTGAGATTGTAAGGCTTCAAAAAATGGTCAATTTTTGCAGTGCATCCTTCTACTTGTCACACTGTTTGATAAAGTTTAAATTTTGAACCACAACGAGGCTAAATGTTACATAATGGTAACATGCTACTTAAGTAAGCATATCTTTCTTTAAACAGGAGACAAAAGCTTTTGAAAGACTCACATCATATCACGACACTGAAAGATCTCCCTTGACATTTTGTTTTAAAAGGAACAAAGTTTGGTGAAGTTTCCCAGTTTGATCAAGTGGTTTGCACTCTGTCATTGCCCTTCCTTTTTCAATCCCATTTTTTGCCTGAAAACACACTCACGCAAACACACGCTAGATGCGCCCGGAAGAGGACAAAGGTTTTGGATGTGCTGGCAATGGGCACCTAATTGCTTCTTACTGATCCAAATAGTACATCAGAGGTAACGGCACTTCATCGGACCTCCAATGAGATCTTCTGCATCGGGCCTGTTCATTACCCTGCTGACCCCCCAGCTCGACCCCTCGTTCGCACACATATTCCACACACACACCTCCACCCTTCTCCCGCCCCTGCTCATTGTCTCTGGGGTTTAATTGGGGCGATGTTCTCCATTGTAAGCAGGCTCAATGGCTGTGGAGGGCTCCATTGTGAGACTGAATGAGGGCAGGAGTGTTCATTAGGTGAGTCTCTGAATGAGGCCTTCTGGAGGTAGGGTACTGAGAGCTGGGGGGCTGCCTGGGACCTCCGGAGTGGGTGAAACTGCATGCTCTACCTCTCTGCTTTCTTCTTTTTCCCCATCTCCTATCCTATCCTCTGCTTCCCTGCTTCTCTGCTGTTGTCTTCTTCTCTCAACAGCCTGACGGTTGGCCCTGAAAGGCAATGGCTACGTTTGTTGGAACAACAGCCTTTGTCCAGGCCAGGAGAATGATTTGTAGAGAAGAGGAGAGTGAGACAGATCAAAGATAGGCTACAGGAAAAAGTAAGGGCCACAGTCTTTTTTGTCAGAGTTGAAAGAAAATCAATGAGCCTCAACATTGTGAGAAGTTTCATTATTCCACAGTCCACAGATCACTTCTTACTGCTCCTTTACATCAGTGTATTTTTTTTATTATCCAGTAAAAATGAATAATTCCTATTGGAAATATTCTTTATACCTGCTCAGTCAGAGTACTAGTTTAAGCAGCAACACCTGGACTGATGTTTTTTTTTTCACGTCCAAACAGTTTGGTCATACAGCAAAAATGAAACTTCTTTATGAGCAGGCAGCTGGAATACTTTATTAGAAATTCTATTTCTTCCAATTGAGGTAATTTAAAGAACTATCTACAACCCCAATTCCAATAAAACTGGGAAGTTGTGTAACAAATAAAAACAGAATACAATAATTTGGAAATACTTGTCAATATATTTTCAATTGAATACGCATCAAAGACAAGATATTTAATGTTCAAACGGATAAACTTTGTTAGTGTTTTGCAAATATTTACTCATTTTGAATTTGATGCCTGAAACATGTTTTTAAACAGTTTTAGAACAACATTTCTCAATGTACAATTGCTAGGAATTTAGGGATTTCATCATCTACAGTTAATAATATCGTCAAAAGATGCAGAGATTCTGGACAAATCTCTGCAAGTAAGTAGCAAGGCTGAAAACCAACAATGAATGCTCGTGACTAAAACTGACAGATATTACCACATGGGCTCAGGAAGACTTCAGAAAACTCTTGCCTGTGAACACAGTTCATCACTACATCTACAAGTGCGAGTTAAAACTTTACCACGCTAAGTCAAAGCCATATGTCAACAACATCCAGAAACTCCACCGGCTTCTCTGGGCCTGAGCTCAACTGAGGTGGTCTGACAAGTCCACATTTTAAATTATTGACTTTGTGTCCTCTGAGCCAAGGAGGAAAAGGAATGTCCAGCTTATCAGCACAAAGTTCAGAAGCCAGCATCTCTGATATAGTGGTATAGTGTTAGTGCCCATTGCACACTGACATACGCTGCCATCTAAGCCACGTTTTTTTTTTTTTAGGGACATCGCTGCTTATTTCAGCAAGACAATGCCAGGACACATTGTGCACGGGTTACAACAGTTTCACAAGCTTCACAGTAAAAAGGTGTGGATACTAGACTGGCCTGCCTGCAGTCCAGACCTGTCTCATATTGAAAATCTGTGGCACATTACGACGTGCAAAATTCAATAACGGAAACCCCGAACTGTTGAGCAGCTGAAGTTGTACGTCAAGCAAGAATGGGAAAGAATTCCACCTACAAAGCTTCAACAAATAGTGTCCTCAGTTCCCAAACACTCACTAAATGTTGTTAAAAGAAAAGCTGAGGGAACACAGGGGTAAACATGAACATGTCCCAGCTTTTTTGGACCATGTTGCAGACATCAAATTCAAAATGAGTGAATATTTGTGAGCGGTTCAAAAAACAATAAAGTTTCTCAGTTTGAACATTAAATATCTTGTCTTTGTAGTGTATTCAATTGAATATTGGTGAAAAGAATTTACAAGTCATTGTAGTCTGTTTTTTTATATATTACACAACATCCCAACTTCATTGGAAATGGGGTTGTACAACAGATAAGGTATTAACTGCTCACACCCTTTTCACAGAAACCAACTTGAAATGATCTGAACTAGCTTAAAGTGTAGTAGTTAAAAAAAGACTGAAAGTTTGCCCTGGTGTTTAAACAAAGGTTATATTTCAAAATTTGATAGCTGTGTAAAACAAGCACCCATTACGGAAGTGTCTGGTAGAAATGAATATAACATCTAAAGAAAAGGAAGCAGGATGTCTTTTTTATTGAGGACCTACAACATACTGAAGGTTTTAAGATTTCCTTCTGTTATGTTTGTAAATTAGATCATGTCTTTTTTTAATCAGCTTAAAAAAAAGTTCAGATAAATTACATTCTAATTGACCCTGAAATGCTCAGTTTATCTTAAAAACAAACACTCCGTTTACTTTCATGGCAGTGAACTTGTGATGGAAGCCTTTTAATATAGAAACCCAACGCCAATGTTTGCTGTGACTGCTACTTTCTCTGTCCAGATTTTGGCACTGAAACGTTTAAGCTGCCACAGAGCTGACAGCCTCTGGCAGACCACCGTCATCAAGTCCTCTGGCCTCTGCCGGTGGCTGAGTGCTCTGTTGTGAGTGTGGCGTGCAGTCGGAAGACGTCTGTGTAACAGACTCGACATTCACACTGACCAGAGCTCCTTCACCTACTCTCTGCCCGGCCACTGATGTCATTAACTCTGTAACACACACACAAACCCACGCATGGAACATCTCTTCCACTCTCCCTTAGCCACTACCTTCCGCTGTTTACATTTCTCTTACTAACCAAAAAAACAATCCCAGGTATCTTGTTCACCGCAGTGACTACACACACATAAACACTTGTCTAAAACTCACCCTTAATGCTAATCTGACATCACCAGTGAAGTGTGTAGGGTTACACTGCCTTATGTGTACACACAAATCCAAGTCTTGAATCTGTGTGTTTTCACTGCCGCACACAAACACGCGTTACTGTTTCTTAACGAGGGAAAGTTCAGGTTTCTGAAATGAAATGATTCATCTGTCTCTCCCCTAAACTCTGAGGCTTGCCGTCTTCAAACACAAAGTTTGACTGGATTAATTTGTTTCTGTCTGTACAGCTCGTACAAGGCTCGGCAATGCGAACAGCACAGTGGGAACTGTTTTCTCCCAGTATAACAGGTCTAAGATTAAAATCAAAGCTGCAGATGTGAAGGCAGTTCTATTCACAGCGTGGTTTGGATGCAACGCTACACTGCTGTGAATGTGGTAACTTACAGGTGTTTGGTTGATGACAGATGACAAACCTGATGGGCGCTGAGAGGGTCTGTGGATGTGGGTCTCTGTTCTAAATCCCAAATGACCGTCTTCTGTTCCTTCCTGTTTAGCCTGGGCGTCTGCCACGCATAAACACTCTGAGGCCTTGTCAGCTCCAGGACATGTGGACGTATGAATCTGAAGATCAACAGTCATGGTTTTGATCTGCCTAAAAAAAGTAAATAATGGACTGGTTGACGAAAGCAGTGTTAATGATTCTTAACTTAAAGTCACCCCAAAATCTAAATTGACCTTTTATTCCAAGCACGATTAATTTGTTTTTCTTTAAAGAAATGTGGCTGCAGCATGTTTATATTCAACATTTTTTTACTCAAATACCTGTTTACCAAAATGCTGAAAAATTTAATGTAAAATTTATGTTGTAATAAAAGCCCATGTAAACGCCAAAAATAAACTATTTAATTTAATTAAAATAATATTGTTGGATCAGTGGTTAGTGCAGTCGTCCTCCAATGGGTGAATTGAATGTAAGGTTCCACTAGTATGCTGTGTGGCAATGGATCTATAAATGTGATCTAAAGTACTATTTGACTCTACAGCAGAGGGGGAGCCTGGGGTCACTTTGCCAGCAACGTTCTTTTCAACAGCACTGCTCAAATAAATAAATCTCATGATGTAAATCTACATGGTTATCACTGCCTGTGTAAATAATGCCTGGTTTACACAGCAAGACTTTTAAAATTGTTGGCTGATTTTCAAAACCTGAGAGACCCCGCACTAGAGTTTCATTTGGGCCTAAAATATTTGACCCGACAAATTAACTCAAGTAAGAGGCTCGAACCCTAAGCAAACTTGACATGTTATATTTCTGCTTTTGTGGCTCTGTAGAGTGAGTTCTCCCATTTTTAGCTGTTTTTTTTTTAACTTTCCAGCTCCATTATAGCCCCATCTCCACCGACGCACTTTTATGCAGTTCAGTGTCAGCCGAATGTGTTTCCAGTAGTTCCAACCGTGCACAGCCGCGCTGTTTCAGAACCTCCTCTCCGGTGGTTTGGAGAGAGTAGGCTACAGCACGCTTACAGTATTGACGCCAGAAGAATGCTGCCCGTGGATTAGTTCTTGAATTGATTGACAGAGGAAAGGTGTTGAGAGACACTTTTGTTTTGGAATATGAGCGTGCAGCGCAATAAAACAACATGGTGAAAGCAGTGATAAAACAATGGTCTAACCTTTTTGGCGATCTTGGGAAAGGCAGAACATGTGAACACTACCTGGAGTGAGGTGAAGGAGACGAAGCTGAGCAGATAACTGGAAGGTTTCAAACAAACTGACTGCCGATGGTTACACAAGCACTTATAAACAGCACCACAACAATAAATAAATAAAAGTAGGAGTCCGAATGGTGAAACAAAATTTTTTTAACACAACAGAATAAGTAGATTGACACAATTTAGAAGCCCGAACTCGACCTGACCCGGCCCGCTCATCAAGCAAATAATTTCGGCGTTCGGGTCGGGCTCGGGCCAGAAATCACAGCTTTGCCCCACACACACAATATTAAACAATTCATAGATATAACAGGTTAGGTCCTACAGTGTGTGGTGTACAGCCAGACGGCAAAGACAGCACACCACACACGAACGGATTTCACTCACAAACATTCAAATGTCAGGCGGAAAATCTCGCAAAACCTCTCGAGATCAAACAAGAGTTCAGAGTAAATAAACACAGCCGACAAAGAAGAAGCAATGGCAAAAGTTTCTGGACGATTTTTAGAAAAAAACAAAACAAAAATACATCTCTGACGTCCCCTGGACTTTCTCAGGTGCCATGGCAGTTGTTTTGGACTCTCCTGCGTGTTTCTGTCACCTCGCTTTCTGATTGGCTACACGTCACATTCAACAAACTGTGAGCTTGTTTGTCCTCAGGAAAACACCACACAAGCTGGGATATCGAGCCAAGACAATTCAACACGTTGAATATCCCAGATTTAAGGTTGGAGCGATCCCGAATTACTTCTGAGACAATTAAATCACACCTTTACACACCACGCACTGCAGGAATATCTCAAAGAATTGTCTTTAAAGCCATCACCACAATTGGGGTTTCCTTAAGATTGACGAAAGGGAAAAATCGAGCCAAAGATCAGCATATTTGTTTTGCAGCGTGAACCAGGAATAAGAGAATGATCAAGAAATATGATTAGATCCTCAGCAAATTGCCATGTAGGAAAAGAAAGTGATTTCTGGGCCACCCCTGTGTGACCAGTGAACCTAGTCTGGCCACCCCTAAAAAAGTTGTCTAGCTCCGCCACTGGTCCACAGAATTATTTATTCAAATAGAGATAAAGTGCTGTGTGGATGGATAAATGAGGGCACAGAATGTGTTGTAAAACACTTTGAGTAGCCTGGTTGGCTAGAAAAGTACTATACAAGTACATTTCATTAACTATTAAACAGGAACAGCTAAAATACAAAAGCAAGTTGAAAATGAAAAAAAAAATGCTTGAACACATTTCTTAGTTGTTAGTATTGCCCTCATATAAGTCAATCTCAGCTGTGCAGGCCTTTCTGTGTGGATCTGTTCATGTTTTTCACGTGTTTTCCATGTAAGTACTACAAGTATTCCAATCTACAAACAGGCATCTTAGGTTAAATTGATAATTCTGACTTGTGAGCAGGTACATCTGTTTTTTTGATCCTGTGATGAACTGATATTTTTCCGGGCCTCACCCCTCCCAGCACCCAAAATCCCTGAACAAGATCAAGCAGGTGAGGAGAAGAGATAAAGTAATGGATGGAAAACCAGGGACAGAAAAATGTCTGAAATAAGAGGTTGCAAATTTGCTTCTTGTGCTAGTTCCTTAAAACACACAGTCTTACAGACAAGTGTCATTTCCATCTATATTACCTGTACATTCAGGTTATTACAGAGCATCACATGCAGTGCATTATTACTATTATTATTTGTTTTTATCAGACTTTCTTCTGACAGCAAAATCACAGTTAGGTCTGTATTAATTTAATCTTTGCTTTCAACAGAATTTGGAATCCAAGCAAAATTAAAATTCAAACAAATTTTAATGATTTACAGCTTAATCTACTTAATTTGAAATGCAAATAGAACAAAAGTAAATAAAAATCGTTTAAATTTTAAGAAACAGCTTAAAATACCTTTTGAAGATAAACATTTTTTCAAGTGAATTTGCCATCAGTTTGTGAAATTTGCTGTTTCTAAAACATCAAAATTTGAATAGAACATTTTAAATAAAAGGAATGTTTTATATACAAGAAACAAAAATAAACAAAAAAGTTCCATTTGTCAGCACATTCACAACATGTCAAGACTAAGAAAAAAATCCCAAAATTACAATCATTTCTGGTACATATATTTATAACATTTAATTTATCTAAAGATTATTTTTGGTGGAATTTGTAGCATTTTTTTATAATTCATCTATTACACATTTGTATTTTACACAACAATCAATAACCAAATGAACTCTGACTAATAATGAAACAGAAATAAAAAAAAACATTTCCCACGTAGATGTAAGAGCATAAAGGCACCACAGAGGAAGAGGAAGATTGTCGTACTGTTGCTCCACCATCCTCACAGCTCACAGGGACAGATTTAGTCCCAGATAATGAATTCAAGAGCACAAGCAAAATGTTGCCGCGCCCAACCTTCTCATCTTTGACACTGAAGAGTACCACCATGACACCATGTGTGGGGGGCCGCAGAGGAACCACACAGCTGGGGCTCAGTCAGTCATCAGTGTGAGCATCTACTGTAGTTAAACTCTCAGAATGAGAAGGTGTTTTGATGACTGAGCGCTACACTCCCTGTTGTTAGCGCGATTAAAAAAATCCTACCACTTTACAAGGAGTTTAAAAATCACTTTATCCCAGCTGTCAGTGGTCTGGTCTTTTTAAACATTTCCCCTTAAAAAAAATCATTATCTCACCCCAAAGATTGTTGAGGATGTTTTAGCAACACCCTCAGTTAATGGGACCCGCAAAGCAGGAAACTTCTGTCATCGATCTCTGTGTTCGGTCACATGTGCAGCATGAAACACAGGCCATGTCATGAGTGTGCAAATTCATGCACATACATTTGCTTTCATGTCAGCGCGCTTTCAAACACTTGAATTACAGCTGAGGAGACTT